>OY856412.1:1210325943-1210925943 GCA_963693085.1 Alisma plantago-aquatica
TCAGATTTGTTTGATCGGGTAGACTCAGTAGTACTGACATGGTAGTCGATAGTACTGAGTTCCTAGGGTAGCCATGATTCATAACAATGTCAATACTATCGACTTGTCTCGATAGCACCGAGTCTTTAGGTTTCTTGAGCACTACTTTATTGATGCCATCTCGGTAGTACTGAGTTTGTAAACTCGATGGTACTGAGTTTGTGCAATTCATCCTTGTGCTTTACTGACGAGGTTTCGGTACTACTGACTTTGAGTGTCAGTAGTATCGAGTATGTGTGAGTCTTTTCTAGTCCAGTACTGATGTGAAGTTGGTACCACTGACTTTTGATGTCAGTAGCATCGAGTATGTAAAGTTTGATTGTACCTAAAAATACACAAGAACATCGATAAATTCTTGGGATAAATAACAAACAATCTTAAACATTAAAATCATATAATTTGATACATTTAGATAGAATATGCCATTGATAGCATTTCATGCATAATTAATCAAATAAATGACAAATCAACACATTAAATCAAGGAAAATATGTTTGTGAAAATGACTAAAAACCCATGCATCATCTACCTAATATGGTTGTCAAATGGGTAAGATCGTGATAAATGTCAATAAAAAATGATTAACACATCAAATTGAGATATATGAACAAAGTTCAAAATTCGAATAAAATTTGTGACAAACTTTGGCCATAGCTATAATCCCTAAAATCTGGATGAGAGGTTCTAAAGGTCAACCTTGAGTGAGTGGAAGAAATACACACATATTAGGTCCATGAGTGACATCCTAAGGGGGGATCATAATGCTTGAAGATGATTCAATGTGATCACTTGACAAAATCAAATGACCATTTGAATTATAACTAGATCCATGACGAATTACGGAAATCTAATTCAACAATAACTAAAAGAGTAGTCACGAGATGAATAAATCAAATTGATCATAAATCTCTCATTATTAGGGGTTATATTTGCATAAGTTTAGACATAAAACTCCCATGAGTGGAAGCTTTCATGTCGGAATGGATGCCAAAATTATGGAATTTTCCATGCCAGACTACCTTTCTTAGACATTGTCACTGAGTCCCTGACATGATATGGTTCCATAATATGGTCACAATCACTCATGACAAGTTATTCATCTCAAACCCATGGGTGTATCCAAAACATGCACCTTTTTGTGATCGTTCGTCATATCCAATATCACATGCCACTGCAACCTCATGATCTCCTTTGAGGACTAAAATGTGACGTGTACTAGCATTGCGCCCCACTTTGAGGGATCACTTTGCATCATGAATCAACCTCAATGTGGTTGTTTAATCTAACATGAGGCCCAAAAATGAAGGGCACATACCGAACATGTACCATATCCTCCTCTCTTTAACTAGTCATTGAAACACCAATCCAACACACCCAATATTCCCGATAAAAGAGAGGCAAGCACCAAGCATGTGTCTGACCGTCCTACTTTGAATTTTCATGAAAAATACCAATCAAACATGACCTACAAGACCCTTCAACATAGAGTGCCCACTTGACACACGACTCGCCACCACCTAGTCACCTATTGGCTTGGGGAAGGCACTACTAAAACCCTAACCCTAGGTAACCCTCTAAATATATACATGTAGTCACCATATATAAGGGTTGTAACTTTGTTAGAGCCTATCCATCCATCTATAACCCTACTTACAAAGTATATCCACCAAAGACTTTGGTTGGAAACCTATGTGGATATTTCATCACTGAAAAATTCTCTAAGATATCCTAGATTTTACCTAGCCTATGTATAATCACCACATGCAAGTGGACATGTCTTATTGCAATATAGTGTTAGGATAGGACACTATGTACAACCTTATTAAGAGTCTTGATTTAATCCAATTCATGTTTTGATCAATATTTAGAACCAAGAATTGATTGAGTTATTAACCGATTATAGGAAATTAAATGATCATGAAAAGTGCTGTAAAATAATTTTATGAGAAAAATAATGGGATGAATTGGGTTTCATCATTGTTTCCTACATATTCACTATCTCACATTACATTAATCACTCTTACTATTATGTATATTATGTTTTAGGGATCTCATATCCTTTCAAAGTGTGAAATTCAAAAGGACATATTTCCCCATAGGTTCAAGCTCTCATCACCTACATATCCTTAAACTGTTGCCCCAAAGAACACCCTTATGTGGTCTCAGTTAGTGTTCAATGACAACTATTAGTATTCTAATCCTAGGTTTAGATGTCTCTACTTCTAGGATTATAACATTCATGAAACTTAGTTGATCGGGCTAAGAATCATGAAATCAAATAATCTACATTCAATCTAAATATCCATATGAACAATAGTCATAACATGAGAATAAAAGATTCAAGCAATGGGCAAGGAAGTCTACTAACTCATGATAGTAATTGAGATTAAAGAGTAGAAACAAGAAGAAGAAGCCATGACACAGAAGGATGGGGGTGTAGATGTAGTCTTCAATAATGAATAACACTTAGGAAGGAACAATAGTCCAGAAAACTCCTTGAGAAGACATCGTTCTTTCTTATTCTTTGTGTCCCAAAGCCTCTAAGAATTATTTTAGGACTTATGAGGGTCAAACCCTTGCTCATGAGATTGAAATCCTTGATATAGATGTGTCACAGGGCCGATGATTCATTATTTAATTAGCTTGAAGGTGCTATTTGTTTTTGCACTGGAAGGCTTTGATTCAAGAAATTAGCTTGTTGGTCATGGTAAAGGTAAGTCCCCCAACTGGGAGGCTCATTGATAAGTCATCTGACTGAATAGGGTGTAAAGTTCCTATTGTGTAAATGACAATTTTGATTCTAAAGATTCAATAGGTGAACTGGGTGTTTGGATACTGATAAGTCATTCAAAAGAAATTTATGGTCGTTTGACTTGGTAGACAAACAAGACGACTCACCTGTAGCTTGGGGGAGGTTTCACTCATCATGTCAGTTGAATGGGAAATGGATCGGTTAAAAATGAGGCCGTTAAGATTTACTGTTATTCCTACTCTCTCTATCAATTATGCTTAACCCATACAAGCATGTCCAAGCACCCTATCTTCTTGGAATCACAAAATGCAACTTTTCTACCTTCATTCCCAACTTGTTCCCCATCAAAATTTCTATCATAATGAGTAAATAAGAATTTCATGAAATTGAAGACTCCTATACAATCCAAGAGAATGCACAACATCCAACATTGGGGTATGGAGATAGAGTATGTAACACAAACCTTGGTGGAAAATGGAGTGGAGGGATATATGGAAGGACAAGCACAAATCTCTCTTCTATTTAACTAATAGTTGCATTATTTTGCACAAAACATGCATTGGAATCATTTTCTAATTTGTTTTTATGCACATTGATGTATTTTCTTTATTTTTGGTGGTACACCCCAATTAGATAGGAAGGGTATGGAAGAAGCATATATATAGAGGGAGGAGTAGTGTGCCACCAAGAAATGAGGGTTCAGTGCATCTTGTCCTTTTATCTTGTTTTCAGTGGATGGAATGTATGCAGATGGAAGAAGTGTATAAGAGGGTTTGAATATGTGCATCTATTTCGGTGACTTTTAGTGCATTAGGTTGAACTTCTCAATGACTTCATTCAAACTTATAAAAAAAAGGCATAACGACAATTCCACAAGCAAGATACTCTAATTTGAGTGGAGTGCATTGCATTTGGTCATTATGAGTTTGATACAAATTTCCATCATTTCCAAGGAGCATAATAATTAGGATCTGCTGGCAAATGGAGTGAGTTCTAAACATTGACAATTTCTCATAGTTAAGCGTACAATAAAGGTTTACATCATTGAGAGTGTATTGCAAGACAAGATGCATATTGTGGCAATCCTCCACGCCAAATGAGATTACTCAAAACCAAAACACCGATTAAACTCTAATTAATCATTTAATCAAAAGGTATAAAAATAAAACCAAATAAAATTTCCCAAACATATCAAAGAAAACATTTACACAAAGGTCCTGTGTTACATGTATTCATAGTAGGTATCTTTACATGAGTTTCATGGTCTTAGCCATAACATGTATACAAAAGATGTTATCTACATTGTTACAACATTCAAAATTATACATGAACCAAGTCTTACAACTAAGAACTAGAGTCCATATACATGATGTACAAATCCCCCTTCCTGGACCTGAGAGTACATGGATGACTCTAGAACTCTACTCAACCACACCAGCCTCTTTAGCTCTATTGTTCTCCAAAATGTGTCTCCTTGCTGCCACACATCTGACCACACTGCTGATCATCTAAAGAAGGAGTGGAAACCCATGAGGTGAGACCCATGTCCCAACAATATGATTTAACGTCTAATAACATATATTGCTTAAAGGAAGACTACATATTTAAGAAGTTAAAGCAAATAGTATTATAAAGTTGAAAGACCATGCAACTTATATAAGAGATCAGACACAATTCACAAATGTAATTATTTTTCTTAACACATTATAATCACATATTCTATTATAGAAAAACATAGAAAGATCGTCATCCAATGTGGTTTACTAGACAATCCAAATAGTAATGTTACACAACCAAATTACATATTTTATTAATCCTTGGTAGTTTGAGGCTTACGTATCAGACTACTAGCTAACCATTGTGAAGCTCCAATCAGCCTCATATCTAAGATGACCAAAATCCCAATGATCTCTTTCCCTTGGTAAGTACAAGTAACATCCGTAGTGGAACATTGGCCCAACTACTAAAAGAGCCTAGTATGTCCTAAGTACACAGACCACGACACTAGATACAAGGGTATAAATCCTCAAGTTTGAGTTATGATCACAGTCTCTCTCAATTACACATAATTATAGACACAAACTCAACCACTCTCTAAACCTTAAAATCTGGATGACAAGGATACCTATCCAACACATGTATATACTCAACAATATATGACTTCGAGCTCATTTTGGGATTATTTGTTTCATTATCTAGAAAGTTCTAACACTAAGATAGTTCTACAGTCACAAGGCAATAAATGATTGAGGTTACACCTGATTAATTATGCTAATTAAGTACTTTTGACTGCATCAATCAAGTTACATATAAGCTTATAAATAATCTTTGTAAAATAAATTATTGTTGCAACTTCAGAAGATGTAAAATGTATGAAATATGTTCCATGTTATTCCATCCTGGTATATTCAACCAACCTTGACTGTGTATAGGCCTAAACATCAAACTAGGATGCATAACAACCCACAAAGTCACATAGACAAAAATAGTAATAACTTTTTGTAAGAACATGATTATCCTTAAAAATTCTGTAAAGAGTCTAACAACTCAGATAAGGTATCACCCAAAATTTCAGCATAAGAGTTTATCGAACGTAAAAGTTATGGTATTTTTATATGTCTAAACCCTTTGGATGAACTACTTTTAGTACAATGTTTCGTCCAGTCATCATTTCAGCAATACAACAATAGACAAAAGTATAATAGCCAATATAGGCTAACCACTATACACCAAAATTTAACGTGTGGGTTGGATTTCTAATCATTAGGTACAAAAATAAAAATATATGATATTTAGGGGCCATTACACCTATATTTCAAAATTTAGACCTTACATGTTTAAGAAGAGCTTATTTTACAGAAGAAAAACATTTATAAGGTCTAAGTAAGGCTTAAGAACTTGTATTTTCATCATTTTCATGTCATATAGTACCCAAAAGGCCATGTTTTCTCATTTTACGAATTTTCCAGAACAAGATTTACACAAAGTTGACTATGAGTAAGCAAGAAACATACTATAAGTTATATCACTCCCCCTAAAAAGAGAGGAAAACCAAAATGTAAGATGGAAATCTTTGAAATAAGCAATACAACATTGAGCTCGGCCCATCAGATTTCCAAGAACGTCCCCTCTTTTCACGAATAGGATGGTTCTAGAGCAAGGAAGGAAGAAATAAGAGTTCTCAACCCTTATGTGCAAGTTTCTAACAAGAAGACACCATGGAACTAAGGGTAGGAAGAAAGAGGATGAAGAACAATAAGAGAAATAGGTAGTAAGTAAGAATCTTACATCAATCAAGCAAGGAACACAATCTATGGCATTAGATCAGTCCAAGAAGAACTCAAACTCAAACATGCATCCAAAAAATCCCACGATTGCCAACCTCGATGTATTTTTGTCAGCCTTTGTATCACAACAACAGATAATAAGGGGTGAAAGAAAAGAGAGAAAGAGAAGACAAGAGAAGAGAGGGGGGTATTTATAGGTAGGTGGATATTTGTACAGTTTAGTCCCATCATCGGGCAAAGATCATGTCAACCCAGGTCTCATTGGTCAAGCACAAACACACATGCACACACCCCAAATCTCCGTCAATCGGTTAACTCTTGGTTGGTTAGTCAAATTTCCCATTGGACATTGAAGACTCAATGGACACTAAGAAGTCATTGGTCACTGAAAACTCATTGGGCACTAAGAACTTATTGAGAACCAAAAACTCATCCGACACTAAAAATTCATCAGGCACTAAAAACTCATCAACACTGAAAACTCCTTGGACATAGAAACCCAATGGTTGGGAACCAAAATATCATCAGTCACTAAGAACTCATTGGGCACCAAAAACTCATCTATCACCAAGAACTCATTGGGCACTAAAAATCCATTGGCCCGATGGAAACACTACACTACTACCTCATAAAGATCACATAACCACATGGAAGTAAGGTTCAAAAGCATCCAAAGAAAATGTAAAATTGTAAGATTCTTAAGAATACAATGAAACAAATTATGTAAAAGTTAAAATTATTTTTAGACCCCCAAAATGGGTAAACCGCACACAAGTCTACAACTTGCATACAATTTCTTAACTTGAGAAAATGAAGCCAACATTTGGCCCAAATTTTGAACATAGGTTTTTCAACTGATTTTAAATCATAATCCATAGTTTGATTCCAAAACTAAGCATCCAATTAAGTCAAATAATTATGTTTTTGTATAAAACAAGGTTTGGGTCCATACACATATGCATGCATGCAAGGATAAGCAAAACATGCGAGCTAGGTATTGGCTTCATCCTACTGAGGAAATTTTAAATATTATGCTAAAAGAAAAAAATTGCAATGATGTAATGCATGAGAATTAATTGAATGCTAAAAAAAATTGTTGAATAAAAATATATTTGGTTTGCTTTCCCCCAAGAAAACACTAAACTTAAAATGGAGGGGAAAACCCAAACTACCATGGCCACCAACTACCATGGTTTCCCTAATGCACATGATATTATTGCTGCTACTGTTGAGGTGGATAGAATTGGTTGTGGTATGAAGATTCAAGATATCAATTTCCCCAATTATGGTGGCTCATCTTGGAAGAGGCCTCATACTAAGTTGGTGGATTTAAATAGTTGTGTCTGAATTAAGTGGAAGCATTATTGGGATGGGCCTTTGTGTCCCAAAGACCTTAAAGACAAGTAGTCACCATGTTGCGCATGCCACTGGTGATGGGTGTACTATATCTTATACATATTATTAAGTTGATACTCTTATTGTTGCTACTCCTAATGCATGTGGGTCTGCACTCTTCACGCCCTTGATGTGCTCAAGCTTTTGCTTCAAGTCAGCAATGTCATATGGACCATCTGGTGTGGTGTTGTTAGGAACTCATAACTTTGTGCTATGTCTAGAATGAGTTGTGGAATGAATGGTCTCCTCATCATTTTCCTCCATAGAGATAATACATCATCCTAAAAGAGGTTGTGGAACCTCATCTTGCATGGAGGCATGCTCATGCAAGTAGTGTTGTATCTATGCAAATTTGTGAGTTCATATAAAAGGTTCATGACTATAAAGAGGGCATGAGTGGCAAGAGAAAGCTAGGTTGGGTTTTCCTTGAATAATAGTAAGTAAATACGTTGGTTCAAGGATGGGTGAATGAAAGCAAAATCCTACAAAAACTTCATATCAATCACTACTCCATTGTTTGAGTCACTACTTCATAGGGAGTGTGCATGTAGCCTGGAATGGCGATGGAAATGACCAATCCCCCTTATGAGAGCTCAGAGTTGGTGTTCCAAGTGATGATGAGATGTGAATGTTCAATCAATGTACTTACCCATTTGACACAATCCTCATTTAATATGCACCATAGACAACATATGTTGGTATATGTGATAACCCCTAACATTCCACCCATGCTGAAAATTTGTAAGAAAGAATGTGAAAGATATACCTCCAGTAAGGGGTTATTGATGGATCATGCAATTCCACCACTATAAAACAATGTAATCAACCTAGAAATTCCAGTCCACAATTTTTGGTTGGTGTGGTTGCACTTCTTTATCTAATCAAGGTTGACATCTCGAAAGAGCTTGTGATATCACTATCCTTGAATTCATGTTCTTTGCCAAACAATATGAATGCTCAACTATAGTAACTTCTTAAAGACAATATACTTGTGAAAGTGGCAAGGAACTCCATGGTGAGTTCTTTGTAGACTGGGAAGACCATGAATGGAAATGTAAGAATGTCAGAGTGGCAAAGCATGTCCTCAGAGGTTTCATGAACCAAGCTTGTCTAGTATGGTTAATCACATCCACTGGGGTGATTGGATACCAATGGGTCTCCATGATCTTCTAACACTTATTCGATTTGGTTGTGGCAACTAGCTTGTACTGTTGGGCTAGGGAAAGTGTGGAAGGGGAAAATGGGTTTACATGGAAGAGGTGTTCCCTAAGGTACATGCTCCCCTGATGAATGCAGTGACGAAAGTGTTTATCTTGAATAAGAGTGGGTCGTTGCACACAAGACACTTTCTTGGTCCATGTCATCAAGTAGTTGCTTTGTCATTGTAATATCAATAATGACTGCTTCATCACATGGAGATTCATATTACTCAGACACTTTGTGCATCTCAAAATCTTCTACTACTCTTCTATCCCATATTTAAACATCTCCCTTTGCATCCAGACAGGTAGACTAAGACCTAGAGAGGGTATGAGAAGGTATCTTCTCCCTATCTTTGTCTTTTCACTTGTTCTTTCTCAAGGGATTCAACTTCTTTGCATTACCGAGAAGTCTATTTCTAAATAGGTCGTGCGAGTTGCATCCTCTTTTTGTCGACATGGTTGCAAAGGAGGTGCATTGCTGGTGAGATCAATCGGCCAACCATGGAGTTGGAATAGCCGACTGGCCTGCAAGCCAGCCTACTAGGGGGTGAGGTCGCATGATTTGTGATCAAACATTGAATATTATTGATAATTGATCACCTGATTCACCTAGTGAGCTAGGAGACTTGGTGACACAAAGGAGATCATTGTGGGAGCATGAAAGGGTCACTTGAAAACAACAAAATGATTGATTTGAGTGGTAATGGAGATCGACGTCAGTAGTTGGATTTGGTGTCAGGAGACGCAAGTTGGGTGAATGTGTTGTCACGTTTTCTAGATATTTCTCCCTTGACCCTAGTTTGGATATGGATAGAAGAAGAATCAACGGTGGTTGGTTGTGGCAATAAATAGGTTGGGGGATAGGGGCATGCTCAATCGATTGGTTAACAACTGAATGGCTGAGATGGATGGAAGATAAGACAAAGATGAGGATGGACAATGAAGGAGGAGACATGGCGATTGATGGGACTCTCACAAATCTTGAGGAGGGGAGATGGAAAAGGGGTTTGTGTTGGTTTCAAACCCCCACTCACCCTAGAAAATGTTTCTCAGTTAGGCCAATCACCTGGATTGCTTCAGTGAATTGGCATACTACATTCTTTGTGTATTGTATCTACTACAAGTGATTCGGGAGACTGGTCAAGAGAGTTAGGAGGCTTGCTTGATTTCAAAAACCATGCTTCAAAGTCCCTCTTTTCCAACTGACAAACTAGGGGAATGGGTCGGTCAGTTTACTTAAGGGTGCTTTATCCACTCTATAGGTGGATCAGCCAACTAAGGAATGAACTAGTCAGTTCATTTAGATAGTGAGTTACTATTAGTTGCTCATGAATTTCCCAATTAACCAACTGGATGACTCGATTAATGGATTGGCCGATTGGCATGAGGGGAAGTTGACCTGCCACATGTGAGTCAACTTACTATTCGATCTAGTTAGCCAGTTCACTTGCTTCTAAGGTTCTTACTTTTAGGGTCTTTCAAGTTGTTCGAATGATATGTCCAATCAATAGGTTGAAAAATTTGAAGGATATTTCTCATTCATTCTTCCCTAAAACCAAGTTGGACTAGAATTAGGATCTGAACATGAAGTGGTCTATGAAATCTATCAAAATGATGTGTATGTCATGAACTAAATGCCAAAGTCAATAAAATGATACAAAATTTAAATCCTAAGAAAAAAAACCACCAGGTTTCCTCCCGAAAAGCACCTTGTCTAGTATCATTGGCCTAAAGTTTGTAGATCAAGTTGCTCTCAGATCGGTGAGCGGAAGTGGGCTGAATTCCTTTGCTTTAAAATTTTCCATAGTGCAATAATGCTTAGGTATTTCCTATTTCTACAAACTCTCTCTTCTTCTTGTCCCAAAAGATGAAATTTATATGGGGGTGGGAGTTCTTCATGAGATAGTGTTCCAATAGTAATGTAGTTTTCCAAAGAAGAGTCTAGGTCATGAATGATAAACTAAGACATGTCCTTGACTTGAGTGTATTTTCTCTTCATGCGGGCATCATGCCACATCTTTGTTGTCACCTTTTAGATGTGCACACTCTTAAACACGATCAATTAGAGCTCTTCTAACTCTTGAAGTTGGAAGATTCACTTCTCATATGTCACTGAAATGTCAAAATTGAGCAGTTGGATTACTAACGACACACTGTGTTCCATCTCTATATGGAGAGAAGGATTTCTCATAGATCTATGTGAATGGCATTGTTCCCAAAGGAGTCTTGAGTGCTATTTGATAGGCCTATAAAGCATCATTGAGCTTCAATGACCAATCCATCTTGTTGCGGTTGAAAATCTTTTCTAAGATAGCTTTGATTCTCCTATGGGAAACCTTCACTTCACCACTTGTCCCTGGGTGGTATGACAAAAGTACTAGTTAATGGATGCCAAACTTTTTCAATGGATATATAAGCATGTATTGTAAAAAATGAGAACATCCACTGAATATCACTATGTGTGGAATTCCCAACCTCAGGATTGATTTTTATAACTGATTTAGAATCACAGAAGATTGTGAGGATTGCCTCAATAAATTTGGGGACATAGCCAGCAAACCACTAGGATGTATGAGAAACTACAGACCCATGCAACCCATCCCCACACATAAAAAACTTTGACATCTTGCCAAAAAAGTCAAGGGAATCTTATCTCTCTTAGATATGTTTCCTTTTGTTTAACACTGATCACATATGGATGATATTGTAAGAATCCTTGAACAATGTAGGCTAGTAGAAGCTGCAAAGAAGGGCTTTAGTTGCAGTCTTTTTGGCACCCATATGTCCTCTCGTAGGGGTGCCATTATAAGGAGGCGATATCACCCCCTTACTAAAAATAAAATTTGAAGAATGAAACATCCATTCCAAACACACTCAAAGGTATGATGGAATAGGTGTAACATTTTCAAATTTCAATAAATGGTATTCAAAACAACCAAAGTGTAGCAGCAGAATAAAAATGTTGACTATATTTAATTTTCACAAAAGATTACAAAAGTACATCATAATATCCCATAAGGGTTTACATGTATGATACAACATAAGGATCTAAGTAGAGGGAAATCTAAATCATAACAACTTTTTGTCTCCAAGATTTAACTCCTTAAGCTAGTCCTAAACTTCATGCTTTATCATCTAAGTCCTTCACCTAGGGTTGGAAGCATACCCCAACAAGAAGAGAAAATAGATGACATCAGAAAAGGCTGGTATGTGCAAACTAAATAGGAAATTGAACAATATACAGAATAAAGGACATCAAATATAAAAGGCTTCCCATAGAAAGGATAAAGACAACCCAAGTGGGTATCAAGAGAAATGATTTTAAATAACAAAAGAGATACTTGCCATAATTAAAACAATAAAGTTGTGCCATACTAGCACATGTAAAGAAAATAGGGCACACACCCCATATCATCAACATGCATGCATATGAGATAAACATAGCACTACAAAAATATAAACACAAAGGAAACCAAGTCTCATAAACTTGAAACCTGATAGAGAAAGGAATACTACCAATCTCCCAAATATATAAAACATGGGCCAAGAATCACACATCTTGCCCTAGGTATGAGGTTCCGTTCCATCCCAAAAGAGCAGGAAATATCACATCTTCTCGGTGCCATAAAAACCAATGCAATTACACTACACTAGAGCTACTGAATCACATAGCATGTTAAATGTAGAGGCAAGTAGAAAGTATAGTCAAAATATATAAACTAGTCACCACATAAGTGACCAACATATACATCCATCTCATAAGTGGGCAAAAGACATCACATGTCATCTGTTAGAGTCCCATCATGAACAAAGCATAAGATAAGAGTTCAAAACAATATCAATGATCACATGATCAATATCAAATAATTAAATTCACATGAACCATGATTTTTAAAATAAAATACATTGTGTATAGGCTAATGTCCATAGGACAAAGAGAATGAATAAGCATAGGTGAATTGCTCAACATAGAAGAATAGGGGATACATCATACCTTCAGAGTCTAAATAGTCCAAGTCAATCCTAGATCCAAGCCTAGGCATCCAAAGAACCTATAGGGAAGGTGTAAAGGTCCAATAAGTAAGGTTCCCAACCTTAGAGAGGCCGGTTTCTCCAACAAAGCTCCTATCTCGAACAAGAAGCACCTTCTCCACTTTAGAGGTGAAAAACCCTAACAAAAGATCATGGAGATGAGGTGTTTATGGGTTCTAGGTGGGGTTTCACCATGGAAGGCCATGGTTCTAACCTGGAGGAAGGTGGAAGGATGACTAAAAACATGTAAATAGGGAAGGAGAGGAGGATACTTACTTGTTTTGGTCAAAATCACCAAGGAGGAGCTTAAGAAATCCTAAATAGAGAAATTTGGAACCCTAGGAGCCTTCTTCACAAAGGTAGGCACCTCCTTTTACCTTGGGACAGAACCTTCATGGAAAAATAGAGTAGGAGTGATGCTTTAAGCTAGATTAAATAAAGGAGAGCAAGAGTTTTTGAATTGGGAGTTGGGAAGGGGTAGATATGGCTACATAAAGAAAGAGGTCAAGTATGAGGTGTCTATGAGACTTTCCATGTGTCATGTATAAGGGTGTCCATGGACATTCAAGCCTTTAAGGATAAGGAATAAGTCAAGAACGAGGTGTCAAGTTACTTTTCCATGTTTCCAATGCTAAAGGTGCCTATGGACATGCACACCTTGATGGATAAGGAAGAAGTCAATCATGAGGTGTCCATGGAGCTTTCCATGTGTCCTTAGCATAGGAATTTCTTGTCCATGCAAGAGGACAGCTCATAGAGGCTTCTTGAATATCAAATGTCAGTTTATGGACACTTATAGGCCATCCCTACCGACCTCCAATCAAAGAAATAACCCCATTGGTTGATAGCTTCTAAATATAAGCTCATTTATAAAAATAGTAATCCATAAAATGCCCTTGGAAAGAAACACCTTCAAACCAAGGTGCAACTAGGTGCCCTATGGTTCAAAAACTTGAGAATGGTAAGGGAATATATAAGGATTATAATGCATGGGACAATTTTCAAAGAAAACCTCTGAATTGTGTAAATTGCATAAAAGTCCAAAATGTGCATATAATTACATAACTTGCACAAACAACATCCAAATTGGACCAAACTTGAAACTTAATCTTGTCTCATGATTTCAAAACACCTCACAAGGTTAGATTAAGGTTTAGAGTACTTAATTATGGTAGTTAAGCTTGTTCAATACATTAAGTAAGGTTTGGGGCCTCACACTTCTAACATGGATTTATTTACCGTTGTTCCACTTAAGCGGTGATTTTACATTTTAGATCCTTAAATAAGATTTCACTGAGGTATTTGTTCATAAAACCTTCCATTGGTATAATTATTGAACAAATGTTCACCAAACCACTATAAATTTCACAATTTAAGCATCAAGGCCAAAAAGGATAGAAATAATAGGAAAATATTGGGAAAGGGCCAAAAAGAGAATATGTTGAAGTTTTGGTATGTTACAATAATCCACCCCTTAAAGAGGATTTTATCCTCAAAATATAAAGAAAAGTGAGAAGGGTGAGTATGCAACATCTCACCACTAAACTCCCAGGTTGTTTCCATTAAACTTCCACCAAAACTTTTACTAACTTAAACTCCTTGTTTTTCAATTGCTTAACTTGGGAGTTTAAAATCTTCTCAAGAAAATCCACATTGGTCAGGATCTCATGGATCACCAAAAGGTTCCACTTTTACAATTTCTTTTATTTTTTTGGCTTATTAGAATTGTATTCATTAGGATATCACATTATCAATTATTATTCTTTTACTTGTGTCATGTCATATTTACTTTGTTTACAAAAGAGTTCTATTTCATTATTATGCACAAACCCAATATACTTCTTATTTATCTCATTAGGAATTTTAGCACAACTAGAGTTATACTAAATGATCTTAATATGCATTATTATATCTAACCATTATCTTTAATAATTTGGATTTAGACTCCATTATCAATTGTATCAGATTATTTTGTATGAAATAGGACACTTTATCCAATTTGTTACAATTAATCCAAATAATGTCACATTAATTTCTTATTAGACATTGTCACTTTACCGTTCTTTCTCACATTAATGTCATCATTAATCATTCTGTCATATTTACTCACTTATTATTATTGATTATGAACATTTGTGTGAATCAATTACTTCTTATCCATATTGAAGTCATTATATATATTTTAATGATCAAGGTGGGACATATTACATATTAATGATTTAATTCACATACTAAATCATTAGGTGATTAATTAGGCGTGTATTAGAGAACAAGGTGATATGCATTTCATATTGATGACCTGATTAATCTATGATTTATGTGTATTGAAGTATGTTATCTGATTATGTCACCTAGTGACACTAATGTATCATGAATGTCATTAAGGATGTATAGGTTAAGGTTAGATGATTACAACTTAGGGTTTAGGTTAACATGATCATTATTATTCACCTATACCTTATTAGGATGCACTAAGTCCAAGGTTAGATTACAATTATCTTGCCCATCATATCATTAGGGTTTATTGGTTTATGACATGAGCAACATCATGCTTATCCACTATTAGTATTAAAATGTGAGTTACTCTTATTATGTGCATTGTATATTCATTAGGGTTCAAACATATGAAATATTCATTATATGATCATTATATATTCTTTTGGATATTGAGAAACATGTGGTTACAACTATAACTTGTTTGGTCAAAACTAAGGATTCAAGCACACTAACTTCCTAATTAGGGAGTTAGGGTTTCTAAAGTCAGAGTAGCTAGATTTTAGTATATTATATGACTCCATCCCCTTAAAAGGTTTGACCTACCAAGACAAACTAATCGAGAGGTAAAAGGGTGAGTCTAACTAAACCATATACAAGATTCATCATGCTTCACTATGCACTCTGATTGCTTACTAAACACCAAACTTCATAGTCTAAGTTCTAGGGATAACTATCCAAACATGTGTATCTATGGGTCATAAGGGAACTATATTGGGTATCCATCCTCAAACAAGTCATTACACCTGGGAGACTAGTTCAACATATTAGGGTCCCTAAAGATAAATCATATAGATGTCTAAGGCTACTATTGTCTAAAAGCATGCTATTTCAGACAATTCATATCAAATCAGGCCAGACTGCTATCATATGGATTCAGGAGTCCTTATAAACCAAGCTAGTGGTGCGGAGGAAAATCTTTCCAGCCCCCGAACCTTGATCCTTTCTAGAAACCTTTTCTTTCAGCTTCATGTCTTAGTATCTGCCTAAAGGCCAAGCTAAACAACCTCAAGTTACAATGGTTACTTATGCATCTTTTAGTTGTAAGTATTTTTGGGATCTATTCATCAATATTCTAATGTGAAATTATAGGATCTTATACCAACCCTTCATCATCTATTGATCAACTCTAGGGAAAACATGTCACTTAAAGGTAAGGCAAGTATTCTAACTAGGGAGACAAAATTGAAATAGTTAGATTTCGACTACCATGGGCTCTGATACCATGTTGTAAGGAGGTGGGATCACCCCCTTACTAAAAATAAAATTTGAAGAATTAAACATCCATTCCAAACAAACTCAAATGTATGCTAGAATAGGTGTAACATTTTCAAATTTAATAAATGGTATTCAAAACAACCAAAATATAGTAGCGGAATAAAAATGTTGACTATATTCAATTTTCACAAAAGATTACAAAAGTACATCATAAATCCCATAAGGGTTTACATGTATGCTACAACTTAAGGATCTAAGTAGAGGGAAATCTAAACCATAACAAATATTTGTCTCCAAGCTTTAACTCCTTAAGCTAGTCCTAAACTTCATGCCTTATCATCTAAGTCCTTCACCTAGGGTTGGAAGCATACCCCAACAAGAAGAGAAAATAGATGACATCAGAAAAGGCTGGTATGTGCATACTAAATAGGAAATTGAGAAATATATGGAATAAAGGACATCAAATATAAAAGGCTTCCCATATAAAGGATAAGGACAACCCAAGTGGGTATCAAGAGAAATGATTTTCAATAACAAAAGAGATACTTTCCATAATTAAAACAATAAAGTTGTTCCATACTAAAACATGTAAAGAAAGTAGGGTACACACCGCATATCATCAACCTGCATGCATGTGAGATAAACATAGCCCTATAACAATATAAACACAAAGGCGGCCAAGTCTCATAAACTTGAAACCTGATAGAGAAAGGAATACTTCCAATCTCCCAAATATATAAAACAAGGGCCAAGATTCACACATCTTTCCCTGGGTATGAGGTTCCTTTCCATCCCAAAAGAGCAGGAAATATCACATCTGCTCGACAAGAAATAACACATCTCCCATAAAAACCAATGCAATTACACTAGTCTAGTGCTACTGAATCACATAGCATGTTAAATGTAGAGGCAAGTAGAAAGTATAGTCAGAATATATAAACTAGTCACCACATAAGTGTCCAACATATACATTAATGTCATAAGTGGGAAAAAGACATCACATGTCATCTTTTAGAGTTCCATCATGAACAAAGCATAATATAAGAGTTCAAAAGAATATCCCTGATCACATGATCAATATCAAATAAGGAAATTCACATGAACCATGATTTTCAAAAGAAAATACATTGTGTATAGGCTAATGTCCATAGGACAAAGAGAATGAATAAGCATAGGTGAATTGCTCAACATAGAAGAATAAGGGATACATCATACCTCAACTTCAGAGTCTAAACAGTCCAAGTCAATCCTAGATCCAAGCCTAGGCCTCCAAAGAACCTCTAGGGAAGGTGTACATGTCTAATAAGTTAGGTTACCAAGCTTAGAGAGGCTGGTTTCTCCAATAAAGCTCCTATCTCAAGCAAGAAGCACCTTCTCCACTTTAGAGGTGAAAAACCCTAACAAGAGAACATGGGGATGAGGTGTTTATGGGTTCTAGGTGGGGTTTCACCATGGAAGGACATGGTTTCTACCTATAGGAAGGTGGAATGAAGACTAACAACATGAAAATAGGGAAGGAATGGAGGATACTTACTAGTTTTGGTCAAAATCACCAAGGAGGAGCTTAAGAAATCCTAAATAGAGAATTTTGGAACCCTAGGTGCCTTCTTCACCAAGGTAGCACCTCCTATTACCATGGGACAAAACCTTCATGGAAAAATAGAGTAGGAATGATGCTATAAGCAAGAGGAAATAAAGGAGATCTAGAGTTTTCAAATTGGGAGTTGGGAAGGGGTAGATATGGCTATATAAAGAAAGAGGTCAAGTATAAGGTGTCTATGAGACTTTCCATGTGTCATGTATAAGGGTGTCCATGGACATGCAAGCCTTTATGGATAAGGAAGAAGTCAAGAATGAGGTGTCAAGTTACATTTCCATGTGTCCAATGCTAAGGGTGCCTATGGACATGCAAACCTTTATGGATAAGGAAGAAGTCAAGCATGAGGTGTCCATGTAGCTTTCCATGTGTCCTTAGCCTAGGGATTTCATGGCCATGCAAGAGGACAACTCATAGAGGCTTATTGAATATAAAATGTCAGTTTATGAAAACTTGTAGGCCATCCTAACCGACCTCTAATAAAAGAAACAACCCCATTGGTTGATAGCTTCTAAAGATAAGCTCATTTATAAAGAGAGTAATCCCTAAAATGTCCTTAGAAAGAAACACCTTCAAACCAAGGTGCAACTAGGCACCCTATGGTTGAAAAACTCAAGAATGGTAAGGGAACATATAATGATTATAATGCATGTGACAATTTTCAAATAAAACCTCCGAATTGGGTAAATTTCATAAAAGTCCAAAATGTGCATATAATTGCATAACTTGCACCAACAACATCCAAATTGGACAAAACTTGAAATTTAATCTTGTCTCATGATTTCAAAACACCTCACAAAGTTATATTAAGGTTTAGAGTACTTAATTATGGTAGTTAAGCTTGTTCAATACATTAAGGTTTGGGGCCTTACACTTCTAACATGGATTTATTTACCATTGTTCCACTTAAGAATTGATTTTACATTTTAGATCCTTAAATAAGATTTCACCAAGGTATTTGTTTATAAAAACTTCCATTGGTATAATTATTGAAAAAATGTTCACCAAAAAACTATAAATTCCACAATTTAAGCATCAAGGCCAAAAAGGATAGAAATAATAGGAAAATATTGGGAAAGGGCCAAAAAGAGTATATGTCAAAGTTTCAATATGTTACACCCATTACTTGAGGTTTTGAGGAGCTATTTTCTTAGTGATACACCTGCACTATAGGACATCTACACATAGATAGAAAAGGTATGCCTCGTCCCAAAAGTAATGTCTAACATAATGTATGAATTTCTTCTTAGCATTCCTCGTGCAATTGGGATGCAAGACACCTACAACAAGATATTTTACAAAATCAACAAACTAAGGGATGGTTGTTGATAACTTCATTAAGTAGTCATCAGGTAAGGGGTAATTTATGGTGAAAATTTCAATGTCAATAATGTGGGTGCACCTCAAGTAATCTATTACAAAATTTAAATTTCCCTTCTTGTCCCTAATTTTTATATCAAACTACTACAAGAATGGAATCCAGATGATCAACCACAGCTTAGCATCTTTCTTGGTCAGCATATAACATATGGTGATATGATTTGTATACATGAAAACTTGGGATCCAACAAGATAAGATAAGAATTCATCAAATGCATAGATGGTACCAAGAAACTTCTTCTTAGTTTTTTCATAGTTCTGTTGAGCTTCATTCCATGTCTTAGAAGCATAATAGATTACATGATGTTTCTTGGAAATGTGTTTCCACAACAAAATCCCCCACTACATATTCACTAGCATCATATATGATCTCAGATAGTTGAGACATGTCTGGTGCCCATGATGAATGCATATTCATCGTAGTTCAATCATATCGTTTAGCCCAGTTTTGGTTGCATTCGTTCATTTACTTGTCTTAAATGCTTTATTGAGCTTTTATTGATCGTATCTTCCTATATGCAACATATATTGGGCTTAATTGAATTATCACGAATTTTTATTAAATTTTTGCACTTTTGTGCAGGTCAAATTTGGGAACTTGGGCCCAAACCTCTCTCGACCCACCAACAGATTGCGACCTCCTTTTCTCTTCTCTCCCTTTGCTGATCTATCTCTTTCCCTGCAAACCGCGATTAACCCTACACTTGCGATTAAGGCAACAACCACGATCGCGATCCCTGACACCTGTCTGCGGCAATAACCGTGACCACTCCAGAATCATGACCTCATAACCGTGGTCGCGGCAAGCTTCTCCACCCGCGGCAACTAACGTCATCTGCTCCTCAAGGCAGCAACCACATCTGTGGTCGAGAGTTGGTAGACATCGCGACCTACAACTGGCCACGATCGTGATTCTAGTAATCGATGTCTGACCAACTCCAGAACCGCCTCCACATAGCAGCAACATCCGCAGCTCAACACCGATCGTCTTCAAAGCTCACCAGCATTGCGTCTACCTCCGCCCTTAGTCTCTCACAGGTCTCGCGCTAACCTCGACCACGGAAGCAACTACCGCGATCGCAATTCACAGAACCGCGATCGGGCACTCACTCCATTACAACCGCAACCAGCCGCTCCTTCTTCAACACCACGACCAGCACCCTGCCCACAAGATTGCGACCTTGTCTGCTCTAAGACCGCGATCACGGTATCCCTTCACCCTGGTTGCGATCATCCGATCGGCACCACCCCGGTCTTCTGCAACCTCAACGCCGCCGTCATCTGTAATCGTGACCGTGACTCTGTTAGTCGCGACCTGATCCTTCCTTCCGCATCAACCATGATCGCCTCCACTTCCTCACGCTGGTAGTTGCTTGACCTATCACATCGCAACACCTCCGCACCGTCTCCATCACTAATCATGATCACAGAGTGTATAGTCGCCCGTGAAAAGAACTGTGACTTGTTGCCTCTTTTCCGCGACCGCGACATCCAAAAAGCCCGCGACCGTGCAAAAAGCCGCGACTGCGGCATTCAAAAAGCCCGCGCCTGTGCAAAAAGCCGCGACTGCTGCATTCAAAAAGCCACGACCATGCAAAAAGCCGCGACTGCAACATCATTCAAAAGGTTGCGACCTGCTACAGAATTACTAAGGTCGTGAATCTAAGTCGGTGCTCAGCCTGCCTATAAATAGAACACGACTCCAGTCAATCATATCATCATCTCCAGACACCGTTAGGCTATAGGACTGTCCTGGTAAGGAGACGACCTCCATAGCCAAGAACCTACCTCTGTGGTGGTCTTGCGGCCTGTCCACCCAGATCCAGAGTGTAAACTCTAGATCTGCAAGCCACTTCTCCCAGATCTAGATCTAGATCTACGTCCAGATCTAGATCTGCTGCGTCTACGCCATTTCCATGCCGCCATGAGCTGCTTCTTCTGCTGCAAGTGAGGACAACGAGAAGAAGAAGAAGGTGGAGAGAGAAGATCTGCCCCGTCTGTCATGGTGTACTTCTCTCTTCTTCTAGATCTACTCCGACGTTGTGTAGAAGACCGCTACTCCACCGAGCTGCGATCATCTTTTTCACCATGCTCATGGCGGAAACTTCTCTCGCTCTTGTTATTCTTATTTCTCTCACCATGAGTGAGTAGTTTACTTTTGCTGGGGCACAGGGACTAGCCCCGCTGCCCATGCTTTCATATCTCATTGTTAAACATTCCATGGCATGTATATAATCTTTCATTTCATTGTTAATCGTCGATGTGTGCTTGTGGATTGATCATTTTCTTGCATTTATCTTATTCGTTTCCTATGTTGCGAGGACTTCATTACGTAGGTTTTGAATGTCGATTAATGCGGTTGAATCCCAAACTAGAAATAGAATGGGATTCCTTGAGGTTGTAAGTGTATGATCCGTGTGGTGACAAGCCATCTAGCCCACGGTGACACTTCTGTGTGCCTGACGCCTGTATAGGGGGCCCACAACCTCATTTGGATTTCTGTATCTTTGGAGCCGTAGGTATGTGATCTGGATGGTGACGAGACATCTGATACCTAAGGTGATGCTTACGCGAACCTGACGCCCGTATGGGGGGTTCTGCAGCAGCTCTATTTGAATGATTATATATTTCCCGGATGTTTGATGTTTGGATGTGATTGCATGTGTAGTGGTGGTGAAACCCGGGACCATCCCAGTGATTTCCATCATTAATATTTAATCAACTTTTAATCCTGCTCTTTTACTTTCCTTGCATTTAGTTTAATTAAACTCATTTCAACCAACCTTGTTCTAAATATTAGTCTTGATTCAACTAGATTCAACTAGAGAAAGATTCTTAAAAACATTGTCCCTTAGGATGCTATCCTCAACTATACCACGATAAGACCCGTCTGGTTGTGGGTGGTATTATTGCACGTTGTTTTGGTTAAAAACTTAGGGATTTCAAACCTAAGTGAGTTTGTTAGTGTGATAATATAAGCCACGTCAAATTCTAGCACCGTTGCTGGGGACAACGGAATCATCTAGTTAAATCTAGTTCTGTTGAGACTGATTTAGGTTTTTCTTTCACTTTTGATACTATCAATCATATAAACTTGAATTCGGTTCTACTCCGTCCATCTCACCAGCAAAAGATCTTTTCATCCTAGGTACCCACAAAGTCTAGTTTATGCACCGCTCAGACAGTCCCAGACTCTCTGTTAGCTTTGACCCTGAGATAGACAGAACCTTTCGCCATCAGTACAGAGAGAACCAAGCAAGAATGGCTCAAGAGGAGGAAATTTCTCGAAGTGTAGCTCAAGCCCTTAATGCACAAAGAGATAGGCTTATGCAAGAAGCCCGAGCCGCAGTTCAAGAAGAAATCCAAGCAGCCCAAGCAGCAGCTCAACAAGTAGAGTTACAAAAAGACCTTAGGGAGTTCTCAATCCCTAAAGCTGCTGACGTTCATCACCCAGTGCAACCTCCTCCCATCAACGCTCTGAATTTTGAGATAAGAGCACATTGGGTTACGTTGCTTCAAAACAGTCCTTTCTATGGTAAGCAAGGAGAAGATAGTCAAGAACATCTTCTGAGGTTTATAGATCTATGTTCCATGACGAAGCAAAATGGAGTCACAGATGATGCCATAAGACTCCGTCTCTTCAAATACTCTCTGGACGATAGAGCCATGAGTTGGTATAACTCCTTGCAATGTGAACCCATCACCACTTGGGAACAACTTCAAAATATTTTTCTGGAAAAATTTTTATCCACCTTCTCTCACCTATGAAATCAGGGGCCAAATAACACAATTCACCCAGGTCCCTGGAGAATCCTTAGATGAAGCATGGGAAAGATACAAAGAGCTTCTACGCAAGTGTCCACATCATGGCATTCCAAAGAATTAACTCATTGAAATCTTTTATAGAGGTGTGGACGATGATATCAAGAGGTTTTTGGATTCCTCATCTGGAGGAAACTTCATGCGTCAGAGTTATGATAGCACATGGAAGGTTGTCACCCTTGGAGCTGAAAACCAAGCCAACTGGGGTAGACCTGTTGGAAAAGGAGTGATGAAGGTAGCTATGGCCGAAGAAACACCGAAGTACAAGTCTATTGTTGAATCTATCAAACTCCTAGTTGCAAAGCAAGACCATCTAGAATCGTCTCTCGCAGATTATGAAAGAAGACATTCGCCCCCTCGACAACAAGAGCAAGTTAAGTCAGCTTCACTCTTCTATGAAGCATGCAAAGGAACTGATCATTCTACTCTAGCCTGTAACATTCTCTATGATGTTGTTTTGAGCAATACCTGTGCCCAAGGAGATAATGGTCAAATGGAAAATCTGAATGTTGTCAAGACCATCCCTGGTCAAGTGTACTATAATCCGAATCAGAATAGGAACCATCCGGGTTTTCAATATGGAAACCCTTATGGAGCAGAAAACTCGTGACAACTTGGTTCAAACACTCAACAACGAGGCCCGCCAGGATTCCAGTATAACCAACAACCAAATTTCGGGAATCAAGGAAAATTTAGAGGAAACTACCAGAATAGAAACTACAACAATTATCAGAACAATTATCAGTTTCAAAACCCCAACCAAGTCCCCTATCAACAGCAACAACAAGGGCAACAAGCCGATCCTATCTCTCCTGATGACAAATTGTCAGCTATTGAGAAGATGATGCAGTCGCAGCAGACTATGATAGCTAACCAGCAAGCCCATCAGAAGGCTATTGAATCTCAACTAGCTCAACTTGCGGCTAGCATGAAGCCACCTACTGGAGTCTTTGTTGGACAACCCGAAACCAATCCTAAACATCCTGAGCAATTGAAGGCTATCACCACCATGTCTGGAAAAGACTATTCTAACCCCCCTGCTAAGATGCCAATAGTGGAAACAAGCGATGATGACTTTATGAATGCCCAAGACTCTACAATACCTGAGTCTCAACCGAAGGAACAACCAACCGTTGATAATACAGACAAAGCAAGATTGTAGGAACCATTGGCTGCAGAGGCAGAAGACACACCTGAGTCGGATGTGCCAGTATACAAGCCTCGTCCCCCCTTCCCAACTCGTTTGAAGCAGACAAAGCTTGATACTCGATTCAATAAGTTTAAAGAAGCTATGAAGAAGCTTCATGTAGATACACCCTTTCTAGATGCGCTAGCCGAGATACCATCCTGGACTATGTACTTAAAGTATCTCCTCACAAGGAAGTACATAACTGAAGAATACGAGACTGTTAAGCTAGCAACAACCACTTCCGATATCATCCAGAGCAAGATGCCCAAGAAGCAGAAAGACCCAGGATCCTTTGGGATTTCATGCCATATCGGTGACTCTTCATGTAAGAAGGGATTGGCCGATCTCACTGCTAGTATCTCTATCATGCCACTTAGCCTTTGTAAGAGGCTAGGGTTTACATAACTTCTCCCAACTGGAATGACCATACAACTTGCAGATAACTCTATGACTCTTCCCTTAGGAATCATTGATGATGTCCCCGTCAAGGTTGGAAAAGACTCTTATGTCCCATGTGACTTTGTTATCATGGACATAAAGGAAGACGCCAGATACCCTCTCATCTTTGGTCGTCCGTTCCTCGTCACTGTAAGAGCTTTGATCGATGTTGAAGCAGGGACCTTGCTGCTCAGACTTGGGAAAGAAACCCTTGAGTTCAAAGTTTTTGAAAGCATGTGAAGACCAAGCATGCAGGAAGAAGTCTATTTGATTGATTGCATTGAGCAAATGTCTCTCCTCACACAAGAGGAATATGAACAAGATGATCCTTTAGAAATGGCACTAACAAACCCATCTGCTGAAATTTTCATCAACGAACAAGTTAAGGATTGCATCCTTCACCTTGACTCTGTAGAAGAAGATCCTGAAGCTAAGTTCGAGGAACTCAAAGCTGTGAATGTATCTGAAGAGACATGTGAGAAGCCAGAAGCCCCTGAAATGAAGCCCCTTCCCGAGGGACTTAAATATGTGTTTTTGGATGATCTCAAGGTTTGTCCAGTTATTATAAATTCTGATCTAACGACCGAACAAGAAGATAAACTCCTAAAATAATTAAAGGAAAGAAAGAAAGCTATCGGCTACAAGATGAGCGATCTCACCAGGGTCAGTAAAGTGCTTTGCATGCACAAAATCCCTATGGTGGAAGACCACAAGATGACTGTTGAGCATCAACATAAGTTGAATCCTAATATGAAGGAAGTAGTCCGCCGCAAAGTTATCAAATTGCTCACTACCGGAATCATCTATCCGATATCTGACTCACCGTGGGTGAGTCATGTGCATGTCATTCCAAAGAAAGGTGGCACTACTGTGATATGGAATGAAAATAATGAACTCATCCCCATTCGAACAGTCACCGGGTGGAGGATGTGCATCGACTACAGGAAGTTAAACAAGGCAACACGTAAAGATCATTTCCCGATGCCTTTTCTAGATCAAGTCTTAGAGCGATTGGCTCACCAAGAATATTTTTTCTATCTTGATGGTTACTCTGGATTCTACCAAATTCCTATACATCCAGATGACCAAGAAAAAACTACTTTTACTTGCCCCTTCGGAACCTATGCCTTCAGAAGGATGCCATTCAGACTCTGTAATGCGCCTGCAACCTTCCAACGTTGCATGGCAGCCATATTTGCTGGGCTAACTGAAACTATTATGGAAGTTGTTATGGATGATTTCTCCGTATATGGAGATTCATATGATTCATGCCTAAGGCACCTCTCCCTTGTCCTCAAACGATGTGAAGAAACACATCTAGTGCTTAATTGGGAAAAATGTCATTTTATGGTAAAAGAAGGTATTGTCCTCGGCCATAGGGTTAGTAATCGAGGAATCAAAGTTGACAAAGCAAAGATCGAAGTGATTTCTAAACTCACTATCCCAACCAATGTAAGAGACGTTCGTGCTTTCCTTGGTCATACGGGCTTCTACAGAAGGTTTATCAAGGACTTCTCCAAGATAACCAAGCCCATGACAAAATTGTTGCTGAAGGACACTGATTTCCATTTTGATGAAGAATGTATCAAGAGTTTCAACAACCTAAAGAATGCCCTTACAACAACACCCATCATTCGAGCCCCGGATTGGGATCACCCATTCGAAATTATGTGTGATGCCAGTGATTACGTTGTGGGTGTCGTCCTGGGCCAATGTATAGAGAAGAAACATCATGTCATCTATTATGCATCGAAGACCCTTGATGAAGCTCAGAGGAACTACACAACTACTGAGAAGGAACTCCTAGCAGTCGTATATGCCTTTAATAAGTTTAGATCCTACCTCACTGGTTCAAAGGTTATTGTCTACACCGATCACACTGCTATTTGTTATCTTCTAAAAAAGAAAGATGCAAAACCAAGGCTAATAAGATGGATTCTCTTATTGCAAGAATTTGATCTTGAGATTAGAGATAAAAGAGGTACAAAAAATGTTGTAGCAGACCACTTAAGTCGTATCCACACTCTGGAAACTGAGAAGATACCAATTAACGACTCTCTTCCAAATGACCAGCTTATGAAAGTCTCAGAAGCTACTCCTTGGTACTCAGACTATGTGAACTACCTTGTTGTTGGTGTCATCCACCATGAGTGTACTGGAAATGCTCTAAAGAAATTCATGCATGATGTGAGGCAATATCACTGGGATGAACCGTACCTTTTCAAGCTCTGTGCTGATGGTCTCTACGGACGTTGTATCGCTGAAGAAGAAGCCCAAATTATTTTAGAACAATGCCACTCAGGCCCAGTCGGAGGCCATATGAGTTCTAAGAAAACTTCTTTGAAGGTTCTGCAATGTGGGTTCTTTTGGCCAACCATATCCAGAGATGCTTACAATTTTGTTCTGTCATGTGACAAGTGTTAGAGAACGGGAAACATTATGAAAAGAGATGAGATGCCACTTAAGCTATGGCAAGAAGTTGAGATTTTTGATGTTTGGGGAGTGGACTACATTGGTCCATTTCCATCCTCACATGGATTGTCCTACATCCTAGTCACGGTTGATTATGTCTCCAAATGGGTAGAGGCAATACCAACGATTACTAGCGATTCAAAACCCATCATTAAAATGTTTAAAGATATCATTTTTCCCCATTTTGGAGTTCCATGCACTGTGATCTCCGATGGAGGTTCTCATTTTCTGGAAAGAAGCTTTGAAGCATTGTTGAGAATATATGGTGTAACACACAAGGTAGCTTCCCCCTACCACCCACAAACAAGTAGGCAGGTAGAGGTTTCGAACTGTCAACTCAAGGCTATCCTGGAAAAGATAGTAGGACGCAACCGAAAGGATTGGTCAGTGAAAATCAATGACGCCTTATGGGCCTACCGAACTGCATTCAAAACTCCTCTTGGAACAACACCCTTCAGACTCATCTATGTGAAATCATGTCACCTGCCCGTAGAACTAGAACATAAAGCATGGTGGGCAATCAAACATCTAAATTTTGACATGAAGAAAGCAGGCAAAGCCAGGATTCTACAACTTCAAGAGTTGGATGAACTTCGAATGACAGCTTATGAGAATGCACGAATCTACAAGGAACACACCAAACTTTGGCACGAAGGTCATCTGAAGAGAAAGGACATTCAAGTGGGAGACCAAGTTCTGCTATTCAATTTGAGACTGAAGTTATTCCCAGGAAAACTCCATTCTCGATGGTCGGGACCATACATTGTCAAAAGCATCTATCCACATGGTGCATTTACCTTATGGAGTGAGAAGTCAGGTGATTTTGTGGAAAATGGCCAACACTTGAAGATATATTTCACCACAGCTGATACTAGCACTGATGAATTGATGAATCTGTCCAGACCGACATACCTACAAGAGAGCTAAAGAAATCACATCGAGCCATCAACGTAAAACAAAGGCGCTTGTTGGGAGGCAACCCGATCTTCAACCTAGCTTTTACTTTTAGTTCTGTTTATAGAAAATTTTGCATCTGGTAGACAATGCATCACAAGATGCAGTCTTAAGTTCTAATAGTTTCCATTTTTGAGATTTTAGACGGAGGACGCGTCGTCGAAAGGAATGCAACCACATCTGGTGGACCAACCGGCACGGGTTTTCCCCTCCATCTCAGATTTTGAGTTTGCTCGGGACGAGCAAATTTCTAAGTTCGGGGTGGAGGGTGGGTGGTACGTACTCTACTTTCCACCCTCTCTTATCCGTTTCAGACTTAAGATTTCATCGTTGGAATTTTGTTGCAATTTTGAGCAAATTTTTCAAAAATTTTCAAAATTTTCAAAAGTTTTCATAGCAGCTTGTATTGAAACTTGATGAAGTTGTGATGCTTTTGTTTCAATCAAATCCTTTACCTAGCTGGAAATCCTATTTTTCCATGCAGTTTTGAATCATTATACCCTCCTTATTCGAAATGAAGCCTCAAGGAGAACAATTTCTGAAACTAGCCAATGATTAGAAATCACCGTGTGAAGCTTATGAATCCTAACATCATGATCAGTAGATATGGCAAGTATCTGTCGAACTGAGAGGGATCAAACATGTTGTGCTTCCTATCCGACTAGTGGAACAATAGCATGGAATCTCCACCGGATCCTCATCAAGTCATTATTTGAGTAGAGTATGATAAGGAGAATGACCTGGTGCACTGAATCGTAAATCAAGTTGCACCCTGATCTGAACTCTCTTCTACACTTCTTCCATCATCTTCTTACCCCTCTGTTCATCAAAAACAAACAAAAATAGCCAATATAGTGCCAAACCCTAAGTTCAGGGTGGCACACTCTATCTCTCTTTATGCTTCTTCCATACCCCTCACTACGAAATAGGGGTGTATCACCAAGAAAAGATGCCTAAGCGCACACAAAAAGAAATGCAATCTCGAGTCGAATAGAGGAGAGATTCGCACACAAAAAAATGCAATCGATGAAATTGCAAATCATATGATAAAAATCTCGAGTCGAATAGAGGAGAGATTTATTTCTTCCTTCCATACCACCCTTCACTCCCTTTTCCACCTACTGGCACAATGAATGCCTACGCTCACCAACATCCTAAAAACACCAGTGTCAGATCAGGTGCACACTTGTTGTTCTGCGGGTATCTCTGGACTCTTACAAAACTCTCTAACATGCTTGATTTTGGAAAAAGTACAGAGGAAGTGATATTGGGAAGCGAACTCGGGAACGAAGATATGGTAAAATGTGTTCTGTCATCTCATGATGTTGAGACACTTAGTCATTACCGAGCAGAAAAGAAACAATCGTGATGTGAAGATGAAACAATCACACGTGTTGAAAGTATTCATCCGACGAGTGTTTTAGATTTTGTGTTACTCGAGGACGAGCAACGTTTAAGTTCGGGGTATTTTGATGAATGCATATTCATCGTAGTTCAATCATCTCGTTTAGCCCAGTTTTGGTTGCATTCGTGCATTCACTTGGCTTAAATGCTTTATTGAGCTTTTATTGGTCGTATCTTCCTATATGCAACATATATTGGGTTTAATTGAATTATCACGAATTTTTATTAAATTTTTGCACTTTTGTGTAGGTCAAATTTGGGAACTTGGTCCCAAACCTCTCTTGGCCCACCAACAGATCGCGGCCTCCTTTTCTCTTCTCTCCCTTTGCTGATCTGTCTCTTTCCCTACAAACTGCGATTAACCCTACACTCGCGATTAAGGCAACAACCACGATCGCGATCCCTGACACATGTCCGCGGCAATAACTGCGACTACTCCAGAATCGCGACCTCATTACAACGGTTGCGGAAAGCTTCTCCACTCGTGGCAACTAACGCCATTTGCTCCTCAAGGCAACAACCACATCTATGGTTGAGAGCTGGTAGACATCGCGACCTGCAACTGGCCGCGATCGCGATTCCAATAATCGATGTATGACCTACTCTAGAACCGCCTCCACATAGCAGCAACATCCGCAGCTCATCACCGATCGTCTTCAGAGCTCACCAGCATTGCATCTACCTCCGCCCTTAGCCTCTCACAGGTCTCACGCTCACCTCGACCGCGACAACAACTACCGCGATCACGATTCGCAGAACCACGATCGGGCACTCACTCCATTACAACCGCAACCAGCCGCTCCTTCTTCAACACCACGACCAGCACCCTGCCCACAAGATCGCGACCTCGTCTGCTCTAAGACCGCGATCGCGGTATCCCTTCACCCTGGCCGCGATCATCCGATCAGCACCACTGCGGTCTTCTGCAACCTTAACGCCGCCGTCATCCGTAACCGCGACTGCGGCTCTGTTAGTCACGACATGATCCTTCCTTCCGCATCAACCATGATCGCCTCCACTTCCTCACGCTGGTAGTTTCTTGACCTATCACATCGCAACACCTCCGCACCGTCTCCATCACTAACCGCGATCACATAGTGTATAGCCGCAACCCGTGGTCTCTCTTTCTCCCTCTCAAAGGTCTGATCGCGACCAGGCTGGAAGAAAAAGACCGCGCCTGTGAAAAGAACCGCGACATGTTGCCTCTTTGCCGCGACCGCAAAGTCCAAAAAGCCAGCGACCGTGCAAAAATCCGCGACCGTGGCATTCAAAAAGCCCGTGACCGTGCAAAAAACCGTGACCGCGGCATTCAAAAAGCCACGATCGTGCAAAAAGCCGCGACCGCGACATCATTCAAAAGGCCGCGACCTGCTGTAGAATTACTAAGGTCGCGAATCTAAGTCGGTGCCCAGCCTGCCTATAAATAGAACATGACTCCAGTCAGTCAGATCATCATCTCCAGACGCCGTTAGGCTGCAGGACTATCTTGGGCCTAAGGAGACGACCTCCATAGCCAAGAACCTACCTCCGTGGTGGTTTTGCGGCCTGTCCACCCAGATCCAGAGTGTAAACTCTAGATCTGCAAGCCACTTCACCCAGATCTAGATCTAGATCTACGTCCAGATCTAGATCTGCTGCGTCTACGCCATTTCCACACCGCCACGAGCTGCTCCTCCTGCTGCAAGCGAGGACAATGAGAAGAAAAAGAAGGTGGAGAGATAAGATCTGCCCCGTCTGTCGTGGTGTACTTCTCTCTTCTTCCAGATCTACTTCGATGTTGTGTAGAAGACTGCTACTCCACCGAGTTGCGATCATCTTCTTCACCATGCTCATGGCGGAAACTTCTCTCGCTCTTGTTATTCTTTTTTCTCTCACCATGAGCGAGTAGTTTACTTTCGCAGGGGCACGAGGACTAGCCCCGATGCCCATGCTTTCATATCTCATTGTTAAACATTCCATGGAATGTATATAATCTTTCATTTCATTGTTAATCGTCGATGTGTGCTTGTGGATTGATGACCTGCGTGCATTTATCTTGTTCGTTTCCTATGTTGCGAGGACGTCAATGCGTAGGTTTTGAATGTCGATTAACGCGGTTGACTCCCAAACTAGAAATAGAATGGGATTCCTTGAGGTCGTAAGTGTATGATCCATGTGGTGACGAGCCATCTAGCCCACGGTGACACTTCTGTGTGCCTGATGCCTGTATAGGGGTCCCACAACCTCATTTGGATTTATGTATCTTTGGAGCCGTAAGTATGTGATCTGGATGGTGACGAGACATCTAATACCTAAGGTGATGCTATGCGAACCTGACGCCCGTATGGGGGGTTCTGCAGCAGCTCTATTTGAATGGTTATATATTGCCTGGATGTTTGATGTTTGGATGTGATTGCATGTGTAGTGGTGGTGAAACCCAGGACCATCCTAGCGATTTCCATCATTAATCTTTAATCAACTTTTAATCCTGCTCTTTTACTTTCCTTGCATTTAGTTTAATTAAACTCATTTCAACCAACCTTGTTCTAAATATTAGTCTTGATTCAATTAGATTCGACTAGAGAAAGATTCTTAAAAACGTTGTCCCTTGGGATTCGATCTCAGAGAAGGTTTTTAAGCCACGTCATCCCACAATAAAATGTGAAAGAGAGAGTAGTTTTTAGTTTTTTGAAGCTCTCAGTGCATGCTGAATTGGGTTGAAATTTTGAGTCTTAAAAAATAACATCAATGAGAGGCTTTGCAATATTGTTGATAAATATATAATAAAATCATACATGACCTTACAAGGCCATAACCTATTTTTCTATGAAAGATGATCCAATTCAATGCCCATGCTACTTACTCGATCACCAACATTTTCCCAATTGAGAACTATATGTATTTCTTTGTATTGAGCTAGTTCAAGAGAGAGATGATGAAATCACAAATCAAAAGAATCTTCATAATTGTTTAAGTCATCCATAAACACCCTCCATAATGGTTATATATTTCCTAAGTAATTGTATTGAGAATATGTATTAACTTAGGAAAAACAACCCCATCCTTGATGACCCCTTAGAAACAACCATTGTTGATCTTGGGTCAGTTGCATCTACAAATGCATAGGTTGATCAATGCCTTATACATTTTAATACCTTTGAAGAAGACCGACAAGGTAAATTCAAAGAACTCAAAGCTATATCTAATGTTGAAGAATTGATAGAATCTCCCAAAGCATTGGAGATGAAACCCTTGCCTAAATGCTTGAAATATGCATTTATTCATGAGTTACAAGTTATTTCGATAATAATAAGTGTTGATCTCACTGTGGATCTAGAAGACAAGCTTTTGACTAAGTCAAAGAAAGGGCAGGAGACCTTACGCTACAAGATGAAAGACCTCACTGGGGTTAGACGGGATATCTACATGCACAATATTCCTATGTTGGATGAGTAAAGGAGTTGTTGAGACCTCAGAGAAGGTTAAATCCCAACATGAAAGAAGTAGTTTGCCTTGAAGATATAAAATTGTTTTGCATTGGAATATCTACGTAGTTCTTAATTTTCAACAATGAGTCAGGTACATGTGGTTCCAATTAAGGGAGATACCATAATGGAGTTATATGTAATGAATGAATTAATGCCTACACATACAACTACATGTTGGAGAATGTGCATAGACTACAAGAATATGAACAAAGTCACACACAAGGACCACTTCCCTCTCCCCTTCCTACATCAAGTTCTAAAACAGATGTCTCAACATGAATGTTTTTTCTATCTTGACGGTCACTCTGGCTTCTATCAAATTCCCATTCATATAGTTGACCAAGAAAACCACATTCATATGTCCCTTTGGGTCCTACGACTTCATATAAATGTCATTTGGGCTATGCAGTACACCAATCACTTTTCAGTGGTGTATGATGGCTATTTGATTGCCAGGAGCATATTGGGATATTTTGAACATGCACTTGGCTAAATCATCTAGGAAGGAAATTTCAAAATGGAGATACTACATATCTTCCTTGTATTTCATGAATCAAGTGTCCAACCTTGTCTTCTTGGGGAAATTTTGGTAAGGGGGTGGGGTGTGTACATTGGTGTGCCTGAGTCGATTATATCATGTTATTGATTAAGTGTATCACCATATTGTCTTCCCATGCACTACTGATCTTAGTTGTGTCCTAATTCTCTACTTCTAATATCACTACCTCTGGCATAATCACAAAGTCATATTCATATTCAATAAACCATTATAGGAATTGTGGGTACATGTTTGGGCTCAGAGAAAACCTTTCCAAAATGTGAGCCAAAACTTTTAGTTGCTCTGGTAATTTGGATTTCTCTCGAGCTTCCCCACAAAAGAACATTCAAATGGGTGTTGGTTGTAAGCAAGTTGAACCATTTCGAACTCCATGGACTTATGATGAACTTGTACAATGGGCATATGTTCAAAGAAAGTTGCTCCATTTGGGGCTTCATGGACTTATTATGTCATTTCATTATAGTGGTGCATAGTTTGTCCAGTCACACAGGTGACACATGTTTGGTCCCCAACAACAACATCAAAATTAATGTATTATTTAATCTCACAAAATTCTCTAAGATATTAGTCCTATATTTTACCTAGCTTGTGTGCAATTATCACCCTCTCTTGTCTTTGTAGGTACCCTCCGTGCTATGGAGGACGATCTTGTGGAGAGATACGCGTCACTCAGAGTCCAGGAGGAGGAGGAAAATGATATCTTGGACCTAAAGGATATGAAGATCATAGACGGCAATGGACATATTGATCTTGCTTTGATAGGGCGACTGACGACGTGTAGACCGTATAACTTCCCAGCCTTCAAGAGGACGATGACCAATGCTTGGTCGCTATGGAAGGAAGTGAGTTTCTGCCAAATATCGAACAACATGTTTGTAATCCATTTACTCCATTAGAGGGATAAGGAGAAGGTCACCACAGAAGGCCCCTAGAATTTCAACAATCACTTACTGGTGGTTAGGGATATAAAGGAGGAGGACATCCCCCCAGAGATCACCCTCAATCTATGTCAATTCTAGATCAGGATCTACAACATGTCGCTAGGTTACAGATCCAAGGAGGCGATTAGGATGGTGGTAGGTAAAATCAGATGTGTATGCGCGGTGGATAGATGTGACCTAGGGTGGGGTTCGTCCTGTCGGGCTCGTGTGGAGATGGACGTGACAAAACCTATTCGCTAGAAACAAAAAATCTAGGAATGGGCATCTAGAGAAGGACTGTAGAGAAGATGAGGAGGAGGAGAATGGGGACTTGAACCTGAGGCTCTGGGGTCCTTGGATTAAGGCCTCGCCTATGAAAAGGTGGAACGTGCCGATCAGGGAGGAACTTTTTGGGAGGGAAAGTGCTAGCAGGGAACTATGGTTCACCACCAAGCCCGCCTCTTCACGCTCAACATCCAAAAGCTAGGCGTTCAGGACCTGAGTGGCAAGAGAGGTACCTAATGACCTCAATGGTGGATAGAAAGGAATAGAGGAGGAAGGTGATTCAGTGCACTCAACAATGCTCCAGAACCTGGAGAACATCTTCGCCAAGAGGGCGGACGTGGAGGGAGGCAAGTATAGGTTGACATAAGGGAAAAAGATGGCCAAAGATGCAGAGGCCAGTCTTAATCGGGGGAAGACAGTAAAACCATTAGTACAATAGAGATTGATACAAAGGGAGGCTTCTGTAGACTCGTGGTCCATCCAAGCGCATGCTCAGCAGGTGCATAACAATTGGGAGGGAGTCGAGATACTCACCATGCAAGGCATGAACATGGAGGCATCAGTAGTCTCAACCGCGGAGAGGATAAGTCCAATGCAGAAGCTATCTACAATCAATCCTAGGAACGACAACAAGAAAAAAGGAGAGGGGAGGGAAAGAAAGGAAAGGAGGTTTATGAGGCTGGGGACAAGGTAGACGGGAGTGGAAGGGAAGGGTAAGGGGAAGACGATGGGGTTGTTAGGTGGGAAAAGAAAAAGAGATGTAGCTGAGGGAGGGTAAGAAGAGGCAGGAGGGTCCCTGGAGGTGGGGGGAAATGTTTGAGAGGTGGGTTCCAGTTAGAAGCGGTTTTTACAAAAGTAGTGGGCATTGGGGAGGACCAGGCCCATGAAGGACAATGTAAACATTATGTTGGAACGTCCAGGATCTAGGCCGCCCTAGGACGGTAGATTCTCTCCGGAGAAGATGTTGGAGAGAGTTTCCTGACATAGTTTTCATCATGGAAACTATGTGTAGGAGTGGAGAGAAGGAAGTGGTGAGGAGGAGATGTGGTTTTAACTCGGGTTTTGGAGTCGACAATAGGGGAAGATCAGGGGGTTTGGGTTTGTGGTGGAGAGGAAACGATGTCACAGTGAAATCGTACTCAAACCATCACATCTGTGTAGAGGTGGGGAATGAAGACAGTCAGGAGTGCTTCTGTTTCATGGGTATTTATCGCTGGGCAATAATCCAGGACAGAGAGAACACATGGTAGTTGATGGAGAATCTTTGTGCTCAATCCAGATGGCCTATGGTGTTTGGCGGGGACTTCAATGAAATCACGGCTGCCACAGAGAAACAAGGGGGACAACTTAGAAGTGAGTGGCAGATGCACAATTTCTGGGAAGTTATTGACAGATGCCAACTAGTTGACTTGGGTTTCACAGGCAATAAATTCACCTGGAAAAGAGGCTTACATGCAGATAATCTGATCCTAGAAAGACTGGACCGCTTCATGGCAGACAGGAGATGGTGATATATCTTCAATATAAGGAAGGTTGAAAACTTCCCAATTCTTAATTCAGACCATGGCCAAATTCTTTTGTGGGTAGAAAGTAGAAGAAAGGGAGAGGAACAGTTCGAAAAATGGTTTAGGTTCAAAACTTTTTGGTTGTCATCCCAGGAGTACAAGGACGTGGTTACTCAGGCATGGAGCAACATCCAGGTCTTGGGTTTATACAGGCAGACTGAAAAATGTGCAGAGAAGTTAGCTGGTTAAGTGGAGAAAAAATTTGGCAACATAAAGAAGAGAATTCAAAAGAATGACAAAGAGCTATGTAGAGCCCAAAACCGGCCACCTTCGCATGACATGCTTCAAGAATGCAAGTCTTTGGTAGACGAGCTACACAAGATTCAACGGCTAGAAGAAAGCTTTTGGTTTGCACTGGCAAGAACCAATGAGATGAAAGATGGGGATAAGAACACAAAATACTTCCACCATAAGGCTAGTCAAAGGAAGAGATGTAATACTATAGAGGGCCTTTGACAAGGAGGATGGTAGTTGACATAAAGGCCCAAACACTATTGCTGATATTATCTCGTCATATTACAATTGCCTCTTCTCCCATTCCCATCCGACAGACATTGAGGGTTTTCTGGAAGATATGCCAAGGGTCCTACCAGTGATAGTACATGTCGTCCTTGACTGTTTTCCCATGGAGGTGGAGGTATGGCATGCTCTACAACAAATGCATCCGAACAAAGCTCTAGGACCAGACGGTATGAAAGCGGTCTTCTACCAAAAATTCTGGGATGTAGTGAAGCATAGTTTGCTATCTTTTATTTCCAAATGGTGGCGAGGGGAGGTGTGCCTGACAGATATAAATGACATTGATATTGTTCTCATCCCCAAGATGAACAACCCGGCCCGGATTACTGAATACTGCCCTATCAGCCTGTGCAATGTTTCCTACAAAATTATTACAAAGGTGTTGGCTAATAGAATCAAGCCCCTGATGAATGAGATAATATTGGAGAACCAAAATGCTTTTATAGGAGGAAGAATAATAATAGATAATGCGCTAGTTTCTTATGAACTTTTCAACACCATGAAACACTGGAAGAAGGGCAGGGAAGGTCTAATGACTTTAAAACTAGATATGAGCAAAGCATATAATAGGGTGGAATGGTCGTTTCTGGAGAAAGTAATGGTGAAGATGGGATTGCTGGATATTTAGAGGTCCAAGGTGATGGAATGCGTGACTAGTGTCTCCCACAAGTTCATCGTCAATGGAAGACAGAGGGGATCTTCAAATCCATCTAGAGGGCTGTGCTAAGGTGATCCTATCTCTCCCTACCTCTTTCTTTTTTGTGCTGAAGTGCTCTCTGTTTCTCTTACTAAAGCAGCCCAGGACAAACAAATTCACGGGACAAGGATATACAGATAGGCACCAAAAGTCACCCAACTTTTCTTTGCATATGAAAACATAGTGTTCACAAGGGCCACCTCAGAAGAATGCTCCGCTTAAGCTGATATTTTCAGCCAATACGAGAGGGCATTGGGACAGAAAATAAATTATGAGAAGACGAAGGTTTCCTTTAGTGCTAATGTCACGGGAGAAAGGCAGGATCTCATCAAGAACTGGCTACAAGTTAGAGAGATGGACATGCATGATAAATATCTAGGGCTCCCTACGGTAGTTGGAAGGTCAAAGAAATAGGTGTTTGCGGCAATGAAGGATAGAGTATGGAAGAAACTACAAGGGTGGAAAGAACAACTGCTGTCTAGACCGGGGAAGGAGGTGTTGATTAAAGCGGTGATCCAGGCTATCCCTACTTACTTAATGAGTATCTTAAAGCTACCTGAGGGTCTTATTGATGAGATCAATGCTATGATAGCACAATTCTGGTGGGGATCTAAGGAGGGTGAAAGGAAGATTCACTGGATGAGTTGGGAGAGATTATGCAGGCCCAAAGAAAGTGGGGGAATGGGTTTTAGAGATTTAAAAGCTTTCAACCAGGCGCTTCTAACAAAGCATGGATGGAGGCTGGCCATACATGATGACACTTTAGTATCCTAGATTTCGAAGGTGAAATATTACATGACCTCTTCCATTTTACAGGTTGAATTGGTTGGGGCGCCTAGCTACAGCTGGTGAAAAATGGATTCCTCTAGAGGATGGGGAGTGGCAGAATCATCCACATATATAAGGAGAGATGGATCCCACAACTCGATGGGTCAGTTCAACACTACTTGATACATGGACCATTGGAATATATGATGGTTAGTGACTTGATTTGCATGGGACCGAAATGTTGGAACAGGGAAGCAGTGGAGTCTTATTTCCCCCCACATATTGCCATGCAGGTACTTAATATCCCTCTCTCTTTACGTGTCGAGGAGGATACACTATTCTGAAATAAAGAAAGTAATGGTACTTTCTCAATATGGAGTGCTTACTTCTTCATCTGTACGAGGGAGGATTTGGAGGATGTCGTGGACACAGACGTATGGAAGAAGGTATGGAAATAGAGATGTCCCCCTAAGCTCAAGCACTTTATTTGGAGAGCTCTACGAAACATACTCCCTACTAAAGTAGAGTTTCTTAGGAAGCACGTGACTCAGGAGGAGAACTACCCACACTATGACCAGAGGGAGGACATATCCCACATCTTGTTGCATTGCGACTTAGCCAAGTAGGTTTGGTCTATTGGGATGTTCACTTGGCATGGGCAACAGGAGGCAGCTGACGTGAGAAGTTTTGTGAAGGGCCTATTGAATGAAGGGAACCGGCTACACAAGGAAGAAGGGGCCACACTACTCTGGGTTGCATGGACGGTGAGGAACAAGTCTCTCTTTAATGAACATCCTCTGTTCGTCTTAGGCCTGACTGCTGGGTTCCTTAACCTCGTAGCTAACTACATCCAATACAACATGGCTATTGGGAGATCATTCGTTCAGCTGCCACGACCCGAGGAAGCCAATTGGTGTCACCCGCCTGAAGGCTGCATAAAGATCAACACAGATGCCTCGCTCAATGCTGATGGAGAGAGTGGGTGCGGAGTGGTCATTAGGGATGACAGTGGTCATATCTTATGGAATTACCAATGCCGGTTAGAGCAGTCATACTCAGTGCTTAGTACGGAGGGTATGGCTGCTCCACACGGTATTCAACTGGCTTTTAGTATGGGATTCATTGACGTCCTTATTGAGAAGGACTGCTTGTTGCTGGTGGATGCTGTGAAGCGGGGACATGGTGGTAGGGGTTATGAATATGTTTTTGTCTGAGATATTTTTGAGTGCTCCCATAGTTTTCTTTCCTTTAATTTCTCTTTTGTTAGAAGGCAAGGCAATTGTGTAGTGCATGCCTTAGCCTCCTCTGCCTATCATTTTGTTGACCCTCACCTTGTTGGAGAGGGTTTTGATGATTAGATCCTTTTACTAGCTGCAACAAATTTGATTACTTAATAAAACGGTGGGCACCCTTTATAAAAAAAGAATAGAAATATGTGTGAATTAATTGATGGAAAAAACACGTGGATGGATTGGGTTTCACTAATGTCACCTACATATCTAACCACTTCGTCACATTAAATTACTCACTCTTATGGATATTTATATTGGAACTGAGTAATTTCATATCCTTTTGGAGTATGAAATTCACATGGACAAATTTTTCCGTAGGCTTGAATCTTTTTACCTATAGATTCTTAATCTATCATCCTAGAGGACACCCTTTCATGGTCTAATCATGGGTTCAATGAAAACGCTTGGTATTCTAATTTTAAGTTTTAGTGTCTCTATGCCTAGGGTTATAACATTGATGCAAGTTAGTTGATCATGCTAAGAAGTATGGAATAAAACAATCAATAGTCAATATATAAGAACAATAATTTATAACATGAGAATACAAGATATGGGCAACACAACCACTCCCCACAACTCAATGAGAAAGTCTACTCACTTATGATATTAATTGAAAATGAAGAGTAGAGATGAGAAGAAGAAGCCATGCCACATGAGTAATGGGGGCACAGTTGTGGTCTTTGGATACAATTAGCACTCTGGCAAGAACAATAGTTTGACAAACTCCAAGGGAAGATGACATTCGTTCTTCGTCTTCTTCTTCTTATCCTAATCCCTTTAAGAATCATGTTTGGAGTGATGAGGTTTGGAACCTTTCTCATTAGGTCAAAATCCCTTATATAGAAGTGCCAATGGTCCCACCAATTCATTATTTGGTTGGCTCAATGGTGATCTTTATTTATTCTTTGGAAGTCCTCGGGTCAAGTGATTGGCCTACCGGGCATAGCAAAGGTAAGCCCCCCACTTGGGTGACTCTTTAATGGGTCTACTAATGAGATGGAATTGTGAAGTTTATGTTGCACATAGTAGAATTCCAAGTTTCCTGATTTGTTGGGCCAATTAGGCAGTTGGATACTGATAAGCCACCTTAAAGACATTTCTCATCAATTGACCTAGTTGGTGAAATAGCAAACTCTCTTCTACCTCAGGGAAAGTTTTAGTCGTCCAATCACCTGACTAAGAAATGGATCATTTGACTTTTCAGTTGTTAGATTTTGTTGATCTTCATTCTTCACTATGTTTTTTTCTCTACTCTTTGAGTAGGTCAGTTGAGAATGCCAACTAAACAGTTCACTTGGTCCTAAATTTTCTGCTTGAAACTTTATCACAACATGCCATTTGGGAATCCAATCACCTAATTGGGATCTACTATGAAGGTAGATCTGTGTGAAATCATACTAAATGATCTCCCACTGCTTGGATATAGGGGGAAATTGATATGTACAACTTTGGTAAAGGGGTGGATTGATGCAATTGAGGTCCTTGGACTGGACTTCTCAAATTCCCTACATTAAGAAAGAGTTACTCATTAAAAAACTTAGAAAAGCAAGAATAACTGAGGCACTCATTTCTTTCCTCCAACATACGACTCTGAAGTTTATCATGCTTCCTTTCCTTCATTCCGAGCACTGGATGCTACTGGCAACAAATCTTCATGACATAACAACAATCATATATAATAGTTCCGACAACTAGTACAATCCAGATCAGCAACACTATACTACAACACCAAGAATGCCCACTGAGGAGGTGGCGAAGGAGTGTGCTGACCAACTACATGACCTTCTCAGCAAGCACACAAGGGCATACGGTAAAGAACACTTTCATCGCCCTGCCTTCAGCCACAACTGTCCCCAATAGCTTCGTGAGTCGAATGATTGTGGTTTCCACGTCCTCTACTGGATGTACACCATCATGATCCTTGGAAGACCAGTAGAGGACATGACAGACGTGGATTACCACGCGTTATGTGGAAAATTCGTTGCTAATCTTCTTCGCATACATGGAGCTAATAAAGGACTAACAAAAGCCTGATGCTCTTGTCCTTGTACTTCTCAACCTATCACTTTGACACTCTGAGGACAGAGTGAGTGATAAGTTGGGGGGGTACACTGGACAAGGGCGAGGTATCATTTTCAAATCCTTCCCTCTCTACCTTCTTTTTCAATCCTGTACAAATCTGTTTAGCTTTCTTTGCACATTTAGATTTTGTTTTAAGTAATTCCCCTGTTAAAATAAACTCTACACATAAGAATAACATCCCTCTTGGAAAACGTCATCCCCAGCTAACTTTAGAATCTAGTTAGTCCTCAAAAGCAATAACAAGAATAGCATATAGACATGTAATGGTGAATTAATAAATTATCTTCACACTAGATTTTCATACTTTTGCTTCAATTCTACATCTGACTCTCCACAGGTTAACATCAGGGCCGAAACAAGCCAAACACTCTCAAGGACGGGAGGGATATCAGGTGACATCCAAATCAAGAAGCCTCACAAGTGGACCACTAAGTAGAAACCAAATAAGTTCATGTCGAGAAACTTTATGAACATCTTTCTTCTCTTCAAATAAAAGAGGCTTGGCCGCCCAACCAAAACCCCTAAAAATCCCAAATCCTAAGCATGTGAGTTTATGAATAAAAGCCAGAGTGTGGAATAAAAATATGAGAGTTGTGCCACACATAAGGATCTATATGAAGAGCCAATAAAGGTCTCGCTCGGCCCGTACATTCAGCTGCCCTCACAAAAGTAGATGTGTCGTGCCTGGTAGTGAAACCCTAAGGTATCCAAATATATGAAAGGTTGATAAAGGACTCACCCGGCTGGTACATTCAGCTGCCCTCACAAAGGCATATGTATCTTGCCCGGTAGTGAGACCCTAAATGCATAGACAAACCCTCCCCCACTTGAAGGGGGAGTTACACAACAAGCCTTTAGCCAACCCTCATACCCACTCTAGCTTCCAGCAGGATTTTCAGAGAAGTATAAAACTGATTAGAGTCGACGAAATGCACAAAACAAAAAGTGGTCCTAATGCGGGCTACGAGATATGGAAGAAAACTGAGATCCAAGCAACTCTCAACACCTGAAAGAGTTAAGGCAAGCAAAAGCTCTGATACAACCTTAGGAGATCTCTGGTTTAGATTTGAAGCAAGAGTATGGAATTCTTAACTAAATAAAACCGCCTCGCCATTACATGCCTCAACTCTATCTAACTTGAGGACAAGCTAGACTCTAAGTTGGGGGGGGGATAACCTCCCATTTTGTGATGTTATCTTAGTAATTTTCCTCAGTTTTCTATACTATTTTTCAGATAAATTAGATAGAATCCTTAACTTTCCTCCTTTATTGCAAATATACCATTAGATTAACTTTTCACCTTTTTATTCTTACAGAAAAATACAAAAAAAATAAAAAAAGTTCTAAACGGTCCCAAGACCGTTTGGAGATTACCTTGTCCCGAGACCACATGAAGTCACACGGTCCCAAGACCGCATAAAAGCAAACAGTCCCGAGACCGTGCAAAGCCAAACGGTCCCGAGACTGCATGGAATTACACGATCCCAAGACCGCACAAAACCAAACGGTCCCGAGACCGTGCAAAGTCAAATGGTCCCGAGACCGCATGGAGTTACACGGTCCCGAGACTGCACGAAACCAAATGGTCCCAAGACCGTGCAAAGACAAATGGTCCCGAGACCGCATGGAGTTACACGATCTCGAGACCGCACAAAACCAAACGGTCCTAAAACCGCACAAAGCCAAACGGTCCCGAGACCGCATGGAGTTACACGATCCCGAGACCGTATAAAACCAACTGGTCCCGAGACCGCATGGAGTTACACGGTCCCAAGATCAAATAAAGGCAAACAGTTTCAAGACCGCAAGGACTCAAACGGTTTCCAAACCGAGAGAGTCCAAACAGTCTCAGAATCCAAACAGTTTCTAAGACCGTTTGGGCCTAAAACTGCCCAAACCATTTGGACTTCACTTAAAAGCCTATAAATAAGACCCAAAGGGTCCTCACAAGGCATCAAGTTTCAGACATCCAAAGGCTGCCTCTGCTGCTCCAGAGCTGTTCCATCCTTCATTCACCGCCTTGAGGCTGCCGGTCTGAGACCCACACTCCATCCAGAAGTTGCTTTCTCTCTCATTTCCAAAGAAGGTGGGAAGAGGAGGATTCATCATCAAGCAACTTGCGAAGTGCGAAGATTGTCGCTCTCTCTCTCCAAGGGGCTGACCTTCCTCCCTCCTTCATGGAGATGACGTTCTCTCTCTCTTCTCGCCTCCTTCTTTATCCTTTCCGTGAGCGAGTAGTCTTACACACTAGGGTGCGGGGTGTAGCCCCTCTACCCATGTTTTCATTTCATACAATGTAATCCATAGTTTGCAAAAGAGATATACTTTCTTTTCAGTTCAACATCAATTGTTTAATGAATGCATGTTTATTGATCACCAACTTGTGTTACCTTTTATCTTTTAGTATGAATTGTCTACGTTTGTACTATTAGATTCGAATCTCGATTGAATGTTGGTTCTTGATGCATGTATCTACCATGCATCTATTTCGGTATCTAGGAGTGTTTTTCAAGAAGTGGAGTAAACTCACTTCCATCGTTGTACTTTCATACTATGAAATGGAATTAGTTGACGTATGAAAGTACAACCTTGATAAGTCGAGGAACACACTTTGCAAAAGGAATGATGTAAAGTAAGTGACCATTCGTTTAGGGATGACTGGCATTGCAACATTCCCACACTTCTCATAGTTAGTTCTCTGAAAGGAAACTAAATCTACAAAGATACTAACTGTTTAGACTCTTATTGCAGGTTATGTTTTTATGTTGCATGTTTTGATCCATGTGTAGTGGTGGTGAAAGCCGATCACATCCTAGTGGTTTCTTATCATTGTTTACAACCTTAAATTTACTTTTTTGCTTTGTTTTACTTGCACTTAGTTTAAAACAACCAAACCAACTTTTTGATCTAGATACCAACTATTAAGAGGTTAAGTGAAATTATATCATTTTCTATCTTGTTGCTCCCAACAAGACCGTTGTCATGTGGATTCGACCCTTAACTATACTACAATAAGACTTCCACGTATCCTGGCATATGTGGGTGGAGTTCTCAATCTAGTATAAGCAAGGCTAAACCTAAAGACTTACTATCTTTAGGATTTTTAGTGGTGCACGCAATTCCGCGCGAGTGGAAGCTCCGTCAAAAATTGACCACGAGGAAGGTGGAACGTCGGGGGCGCATCGATCGATGATAGAGAAGCGTTATCAGTGGCGATAGTGATGGTGGAAGCGATAATGATGACGGCGGCGATAGAAAAGGGGGGCCGCATCGGCAACGTAGGCGTTGGCGATGGTAAAAATGGAGGTGGCGCGATGATGGAGGTGCCGGTGATGGTGGTGCGCTGCGGATGATGATGACGACGGCGATGCGAAGAACGGCGGTAACGAAGGTGCGGTCGTCGTGAAGTCACGTGGACACTAAGGTGGCACCGGTGATGGTGGCGGAATGAGCTGACGTCATGGGCTGCGCGGGAGCGAGAATCAGAGAGAAAAGAAACAACGCTTGCGCAAGGGTTTAGAAAATTCGAGATTCGAAAAAAAAGAAGAAGGAGAGGGGGTAGGGTTATATTTATAGGATTTGGGGGTTGACTTTACAAATTCCCGATGTCAAACGGTTTGAGACCGTTTGGGCTCCAAATGGTTTCAAAACTATTTAAGATGGTTTAGGTTTTTTATTTTTATATTTTTATGTTTCTTTTGGTTGTTTATGTGAATTTTTATATTTTCATATTAAAGATGATAAACCTAAGTTAAACAAAAGAAACAAAAACAAAAATAAAAGATAAATGATGATACTCAGATCTTGGGTTGCCTCCCAAGTAGCACCTGGGTTTTACGTCGCTGGCTCGACGAAGTTTTGATTTTGTTATGGTGATGTTGTGGGGTCTCTGATCTCAATAGTCTATCTCAGAATTTTGTCTGTTGGAGTATAGTATTTTTTCAATCTATGTCCATTGACTGTCCTTTCTCCTCCATTATCGTAAACAATTATGATGGCTCCAGTCGGGTATATGTGCTTGATGGTAAAGGGCCCGTACCACTTTGTACGAAGTTTCCCAGAGAACATTTTGAGTCTGGAGTTGAAAAGAAGGACTTTATCTCCAATGGTGATGTCTTTTCTTTTTAGATGACCATCGTGCCACATCTTGGTTTGTTCTCTGTAGATCCTGGCACTTTGGTATGCGGTCATTCTGAGTTCCTCTAGTTCTTGCAACTGGAGTTGTCTGTTTTCTCTGGCACTTTTAAAATCAAAATTCAGTTGTTTAATGGCCCACCAAGCCTTATGTTCCAGTTCAACTGGAAGATGACATGATTTCCCATATACCAGACGGAACATGGTTGTTCCAATTGGTGTTTTATAAGCTCTGTGGTAAGCCCAAAGGGCATCAGGAAGCTTGGTGAACCATTCAGTATGGTGTCTATTGACGGTTTTATCTAAGATTGCCTTCAGTTGTCTATTCGAAACTTCGACCTGACCACTAGTTTGTGGATGGTAAGGCATGGAAACTTTATGGTTGAATCCGTATTTCTTTAAGAGGGCTTCAAAGCTTCATTCCAGAAAATGGGTCCCTCCATCGGATATGACAGTTTGGGGGACTCCGAATCTGGGAAAAATGATATCTTTAAACATCTTAATGACTGGTTTGGAATCACAGGAAACTGTGGGTATAGCTTCTACCCATTTTGAGACATAATCCACAACAACCAGTATGTAAGAAAATCCATATGAAGTGGGGAAGGGACCCATGTAGTCTATCCCCCATACATCAAAAAGTTCGATCTCTTGCCACATAGTGAGGGGCATTTCATTCCTTTTAGTTATACCGCCAGAAAGTTAACATTTATTGCATGATTTTTTAAAATCATGGGAATCTCTTGCTATCGTTGGCCAAAAGAAACACGATTACAGAACTTTCATAGCGGTCTTTTTCGAACTCATGTGTCCCCTAGTGGGGCCAGAATGACAATGTTCTAAGACAAGAGTAATCTCTTCTTCAGGTAGGCAGCGACGGAAAAGTCCATCTGCGCATAGGCGAAAGAGATAAGGTTCGTCCCAGAAGTATTGCTTAACATCATGGAGGAATTTCTTTTTGTCGTGGTGAGAGGCGGAAGGGTGGAGGATTCCTGTATCCAGATAGTTCACTATGTCGGCATACCAAGGGAATCCGATGGTAATTTTCATTAGTTGGTCATCAGGGAGGGAGTCTCGGATAGGTACTTTATCATCATCCTCGACTTCAATGCGGCTGAGATGATCAACGACACATTTTCCACTCCGCTTTTGTCTTTGATTTCCAAATCAAATTCCTAAAGCATCAACACCCAGTAGATAATTCTAGGTTTTGTGTCTTGCTTCTGAATTAGATATCGTATGGCAGAGTGGTCAGTGTAGACTATGACCTTTGATCCGATCAGGTAGGAGCAGAATTTCTCAACTGCATAGATGAAAGCTAAGAACTCCTTTTCTGTAGTGGTGTAGTTCTTTTGCGCTTCATCAAGAGTCTTGGATGCATACAATATTACATAAGGCTTTTTGTCAATTCTCTGTCCTAACACTACTCCTATAGCATAGTCGCTGGCATCACACATTATTTTGAAAGGTTGCGACCAGTCAGGTGCTCTCAGAATAGGCACAGAGACTAGGGCGTTCTTTAAGGTTGTGAAGCTTTGTAGACATTCTTGGTCAAAATTGAACTCGACATCCTTGGTCAATAATTGGGTCATGGGTTGTGCTACTTTTGAGAAATCTTTAATGAATCTTCGATAAAACCCAGCATGACCCAAGAATGCTTGTACTCCTTTTACGTCTTTTGGCAGTGACAGTTTCGAGATGACATCAATTTTTACCTTGTCTACCTCAATCCCTCTGTCACTCACTCTATGTCTGAGGACGACACCTTCATTTACCATAAAATGGCATTTTTCCCAATTTAAGATAAGGTTCGTTTCCTCACATCTTTGTAAGACTGGTCCAAGGTTGAGTAGACAGTTGTCAAAGGAATCTTTGTAAACTAAAAAGTCATCCATGAATACATCCATTATGGACTCGGTTAACCCTGTAAAAATAGCATACATGCACCTTTGGAAGGTAGAAGGTGTGTTGCACAACCCGAATAGCATTCTTCTAAAAGCATAGGTCCCGAAGGGACAAGTAAAAGTTGTTTTTTTCTTGGTCTTCCGGGTGTATAGGAATTTGATAGAACCTGGAATAACCATCAAGATAACAGAAGAACTTTTGATGGGCTAGGGATTCGAGGACTTTGTCAAGAAAATGTAGAGGGTAGTGATCTTTTCATGTTGCTTTGTTTAGTTTCCTATAGTCAATACACATTCTCCACCCTGTAACAGTCCTCGTGGGCACTAGCTCATTTTTATCATTTAGCATGACAGTGGTTCCTCCCTTTTTGGGGACCACTTGGACAGGGCTGACCCATTGGGAATATGAAATTGGGTAGATAATACCGAATTTCAGCAGTTTGAGGACTTCAAGGCGAACCATCTCTTTAAGATTGGGGTTCATCTTTCTCTGGTGCTCTCTTGAAGGCTTAAATTCTTCTACCATGTGCAGTCTATGCATGCATAAGGCTGGGTTTACACCTGTCAGGTCAGTTATTTTGTACCCAATGACTTTCTTATGTTTCTTCAACTCAACGAGAAGCCTTTCTTCCTGGTCTTTCATTAGAGTGGAACTGATGATTACTGGACATAGTTTTTCTTCGTCCAGGAAGACGTGCTTAAGTCCCGCTGGTAGGGTTTTCATCTCAGGAGCCTTAGGTGCTTCTGTTGTTTCTAGAATAGTGACAGATTTGAGCTCCTCAAAAGTGGTTGTTGGTGCTTCTTCAGCTTTCTCTAAGTGTTACAGGCATTGTTGAACTAATTCGTTGGCTGAGAATTCGACTTATGGATTTATTAGGACATTTTCTAACTCATCAGATGGTTCAGATATTTCCAATTGGGACATTTGATGTATTTCATCTAAGAGAAAAACTTCCTCTTGAATGTTGGGACCTTTCATGTTGTTGAGGACCTGGAACTGAATTGCTTCTTTTCCCAGTCTCAGAATGATCGTGCCAACTTTGACATCAATGAGCACCCTAGCTGTGGCAAGGAAGGGTCTGCCAAATATTATTGGGTATCTGAGATCTTCCTTGATATCCATAATGATAAAATCACACGGGACATAAGAATCCTTGCCTATCCTGACTGGAATGTCTTCAATAATTTCTAGGGGTGCAGTGATAGTGGAATCAGCTAACTGAATTGTCATCGTTGTGGGTAGCAGGTCAGTAAAGCCCAATCTTTTACACATGGAGTAGGGCATAATAGATATGCTAGCCCCTAGGTCAGCTAATCCCTTTTTGCTCGAAGCATTTCCAATACAACATTGAATACCGAAAGAACCAGGGTCCTTCTTTTTCTTTGGCATCTTATTAAGAATGATATCGGAGGTGGTCTGAGCCAGTTTGACCGTGTCTTGCTCTTCAGTAATATATTTTCTTGATAGCAAAGTTTTCAGATATTTAGCCCAAGCTGGTACTTCAGAGAGAGCATCGAGGAGCGGGATATCGATATAAAGTTTCTTCATCGCCTCCTTGAATTTTTGGAACCTAGTATCCATTTTAGTCTCTCTCAATCTTCCTAGATATGGTATCCTAGGTTTATATTGCGGAACTTCTGGTTCTTTGGGAGCTTGTTCCTTTTCTTTGCCTTTTGCGGTCTTTACAGATTTCTCAATTCCTAGATTCAGGTTTGTATTCGGAGTAAAGACAAGTGTATCATCATCATCATGAGCGATTCTCGTAGCTTCATGAAAGATACGACCAGATCTTGTAGTGACGGCATTCAATTGCTCTGGTCTATTTTGATCGTGTCTTGGGTTTGACTCCGGTTGACCAGCAAACGTACTTGCTGGTGGCTTTAGTTGGGTAGCAATTTGTGCTAGTTGAGCCTCTACAGCCTTCTGCTGAGCTTGCTGATTGGCAAGCATGGTTTATTGTGACTGTAACATCTGCCTGACCATAGTCATCTCGTCTGTTGGCTGGGAAGGGGCATTTTTCTGAGTGAGTTGTTGTTGTCCTTGATGTGGTTGTTGCGGAGGTGATGTTAACTGAGGTTGTTGCGGTTGCTGCAGCTGAGGGTGTAATTGTGGGTGCAGAGGAGGATGTGTATATTGATAGTAGGCGGAGGGATTTCTAGGGTAGTTGGATCTTGGGAAATTATTTCTGAGGTTCCCTTGATTTTGGTTAAAATTACTTTGAAATACAAGTGGCAACCTATTGGAGGATCTGCCTTGTGTTTGATGTTGCGGGTTAGCAGTCCCCGTAGGATTCCCATATTGAAAACCGGGGTGGTTTCTTGGTTGATTTGGATTATAGTAAGCTTGTCCTGGTATGGAATGAATGGAATTAACTTGTTCGGGCATCTGGTCTTTAGGGTGTTCGATGATTGGTTCGTACTGCTGTTGTGGTGGTTGCATATCCATCATCACATTGTAAAGTAAGTCGCATGACAATGTAGGGTGATCAGATGCGTGACAGGCTTCACAAGTCCCTGTAGCATCTTTAACTTGTTGGACTTGGGGGTTTTTCTTCTTATCATATTCTCCAAATGAAGTTTCAAGTGCCTGTTGTTTGTGAGCTATGGTCTTTAAAGCTTCAGCAATATCCTTCATTTCCATTGATTCCTCAACCTTATAAACTTTGAGGACTCCCTTAGCGGATGATCATCCCCAATTGGATTGGTTCTCAGCTCCAACTGTAACGATTTTCCAAGCATCCTCGTAGTTCTTCCTCATAAAATTTCCTCCAGATGAGGAATCCAGAAATTGCTTGATATCATCACTCACCCCCCTATAGAACGTTTCTATTAATTGATTTTGGGAGATACCATGATGAGGGCACTTCCTTAGAAGCTCCTTAAATATTTCCCATGCTTCTGTGAGTGGTTCTCCAGGAAGTTGGGTGAAGTGGTTGATCTGCCCCCTAATTTTGTAGGTTAATGAAGGAGGGAAAAACTTTTCCAGGAACTTTTCTTCCAAGGGAGCTCAGGTGGTGATGATTGGCTCCCTATAAAGTGAGTTGTACCAACTCAAAGCCCTTCCGGATAGAGTGAAGTGAAAAAGATGTAGTATTATTGCGTCAAAGGCAACTCTGGCTTGTGGGACAAGTCGGCAAAGTTCCTTGAATCTCTTCAAGTGATCCATGCAGTCATCTCCAGAACCACCAGAGAATGGGATGCCCTGCATGATTTGAATCCATTGTGTCCGGATTTTGAAATTGGGTATGTTGATAATTGGTGGCCGGACTGTATGATTATCTTCATAGTTCTTGGGGATGGCATAGTCCCTCAATTGCTTGTTTCTTAGCTCTAACTGGGCAACTTGGTTAGCTGCTTCATTTTCAGCTCAGATGCGGGCCTATTCTTCAGCTCGGATTTCCGCTTGGATCTGAGCACGAGTGTCAGCAATTAGTTGTGCTCTCTGAGCGGCTATGGCGGCGTTGACCCTTTCCAATACTAACGCAGCTTGGCGTTGATCTTCAGCCATTTGTCTGGCTCTTTGGCAGTTAAGTCTGATGCAGCGGTGGAAGCTTCTCTCTACCTCAGAGTCGTACTCTGGATCAAGGGAGAATCCAAGATTATGTGATGGTTGCATACACGTCTTCTACCTGAGTAGAGGAAGAAACACACCTTTTAGATGATGCGTAAGGTGTAATGAAATCAAAAAGATATGGAGTAATGTTAAAAAAAAGTGTAAAACCCTAACCAACTAACAAGATGGTAAATGAAATTAAAACGTTTCGTTGTCCCTGGCAACGACGCCAATTTTTGATGGAGCTTCCACTCGCGTGGAATTGTGTGAACCACTAAAAATCCTAAAGATAGTAAGTCTTTAGGTTTAGCCTTGCTTATACTAGATTGAGAACTCCACCCACGTATGCTAGGATACGTGGAAGTCTTATCATAGTATATTTAAGGGTCAAATCCATAGGACAACGGTCTTGTTGGGAGCAACTAGATAGAAAATGATATAATTTCACTTAACCTCTTAACAGTTGGTATCTACATCAAAAAGTTGGTTTGGTTGTTTTAAACTAAGTGCAAGTAAAACAAACCAAAAAAGTAAATTTAAGGTTGTAAACAATGATAAGAAACTACTAGGATGTGATCGGCTTTCACCATCACTACACATGGATCAAAACATGAAACATAAAAACATAACCTGCAATAAGAGTCTAAACAATTAGTATCTTTGTAGATTTAGTTTCCTTTCAGAGAACTAACTACGAGAAGTGTGGGAATGTTGCAATGCCAGCCATCCCCAAATGAATGGTCACTTACTTTACATCATTCCCTTCGCAAAGTGTGTTCCTCGACTTATCAAGGTTGTACTTTCATACGTCAACTGATTCCATTTCATAGTATGAAAGTACAATGATGGAAGTGATTTTACTCCACTTCTTGAAAAACACTCCTAGATACCGAAACAGATGCATGGTGAATACATGCATCAAGAACCGACATTCAATCAAGATTCGAATATAATAGTACAAATGTAGACAATTCATACTAAAAGATAAAAGGTAACACAAGTTGGTGATCAAGCAATAGACATTCATTAAACGATTGATGTTGAACTGAAAAGAAAGTATATCTCTATTGCAAACTATGGATTACATTGCATGAAATGAAAACATGGGTAGCGGGGCTACTCCCTGCACCCTAGTGTGTAAGACTACTCGCTCATGGCAAGGACGAAGAAGGAGGTGAGAAGAGAGAGAAAGAGAATGTCATCTCCATGAAGGAGGGAGGAAGGTCAACCCCTTGGAGAGAGAGCGACGATCTTCACACTTCATAGGTTGCTCGATGATGAATCCTCCTCTTCCCACCTTCGTTGGTGATGAGAGAGAAAGAAGCTTCTGGATGGAGTGTGGGTCTCAGACCGGCAGCCTCGGGGCAGTGGATGAAGGATGGAATAGCTCTGGAGAAGCAGAGGCAGCCTTTGGATGTCTGAAACTTGATGCCTTGTGAGGACCCTTTAGGTCTTATTTATAGGCTTTAAGTGAAGTCCAAACGGTTTGGGCAGTTTTAGGCCCAAACGGTCTTGGAAACCATTTGGGTTTTGAGATTGTTTGGACTCTCTCGGTTTGGAAACCATTTGAGTCCTTGCGGTCTTGAAACCGTTTGCCTTTATTCGGTCTTGGGACCGTGTAACTCTGTGCAGTCTCGGGACCGGTTGGTTTTATGCGGTCTCAGAACCATGTAATTCCATGCGGTCTCAGGACCATTTGGCTTTGCACGGTCTTGGGACTGTTTGGTTTTGTGCGGTCTCAGGATCATGTAACTCCATGAGGTCTCAGGACCGTTTGGTTTCATGCGGTCTCAGGACTGTGTAACTCCATGCGGTCTCGGGACCGTTTGACTTTGCACGGTCTCAGGACCGTTTGGTTTTATACGGTCTTGGGATCGTGTAATTCCATGCGGTCTCAGGACCGTTTGGCTTTGCATGGTCTCAGGACCGTTTGGTTTTATGCGGTCTCGGGACCGTGTGACTTCATGCAGTCTCAAGACAGGGTAATCTCCAAACGGTCTTGGGACCGTTTGGAACTTTTGTGATTTTTTTTGTATTTCTCTATAAGAATAAAAAGGAGAAAAGTTAATCTAATGGTATATTTTCAATAAAGGAGGAAAGTTAAGGATTCTATCTAATTTATCTGAGAAAGAGTATGGAAAACTGAGGAAAAATACTAAGATAACATCACAAAATGGGAGGTTATCAACTGGACTTCTCAAATTCCCTACATTAAGAAAGAGTTACTCATTAAAAAACTTAGAAAAGCAAGAATAACACAATCAAAACCTAATTAAGCTAAAATAATGAATAAAATATGTATGGATAAATTCAAAATATGCGACTAAAGTAAGTAAATATGCATTAATCACCTATTTAGAGAGGATAGATTTAGGAAATTAGATATACGCCCACATACTATCCTTTTAAGATACAAACACTTTATCATTTACCTCCAAATCCTAGATATAATCTTATCCCTTCTAAGTGAAAAAAGATAGCAAAGATCCATCTTCCCCCCTTTTGGTGCTTAAGAAAGGTATAATTGTTTAGCCGCAATGTACAACACTTTCTTTTATCCATTTTAAATTCCACATTAGTGTGATGATATGAGCACTTGGGATTGATAATCTCCCATAAGATGTTTTTGTGCTAACATCTATCATGTATGCTTGTATATCATGTTTAAGCATATACTCAAATTTTGTAAAACAAAACTAAGTTTACCTTATAGGGGTTTGTGACACTCAAAGGGCATCATTGGGAGTTTAATACCTTTCTCAAATGTAACTTGATGCCTTACCCTTATATCTAGTTGGTCTTTTACCTTATCTGCCTACATTTCTGAAGCTCTTACGAGTCTTTCTCATTTTTCTCACAAAAATAGTGCTAATTGTGTTTATAAGACCCGTGCATTAGTGCCCAACCCACTTTTTTTTTCAAAACTACCAAAAAATAGTGGCTACTTTATTGGGGATTATAAAATCATAATCACTGGAGGTATTCAAAAGGTCCATGTTTTGTGTTTCTAGAATTTTAGTTCAAGGTGGATTCATCTGCACACCGTGCAAGGTCCCAACCTCAACTATCACTTTCTACAACATGATCCTTGTAGAAGATACATTTTCTAGATCTGCAAAATGGGACACAGTTCATTTTCATGATCCATAAGGTCTCAACTTAAACTATCATTTCCTTCATCCTCCTTTTTTTCAAAATTGATTTTCTAGACCCATGAAAATGGAACATGTAATCTCCACACCCCACAAAGTATCGACCTTAACTGTCATTTTTTGTTATTTACTCTTTGTCAGGAATGGGTTTTTTGGACTTAGAAAATGGGTGTGGAACGTGCCTTGCAAGGTCATGCTTCTCTATGATGATTCTAACCACCTATCCTTGAAGCTTTTAGAATAAGGAAACCTTGGGCGTGGACCATTTGTGCGCCATGCCTACCAGAGAGGGTTTTTCTGATAATGGTGACTATATTATGCCGCTATTGAGAGAAAATGAAAGTTTGAAACATGGTGGATCACTCATGCATGTCTCTTTCTTCTGTGTCATTTTTCTATTTTTCCATTCTTTTGAGATTTCCAACAAAATGTTTTTTGTTTTTGTTTTGATTTAGGCCCTTCATCGATAGTGATGTTGCATTTTTGTATGTGTCTTTTACAATGAATGGCATCATGATGCAAGAGGGGTGATGGGACCCATGATTGGAACTGCAACTTGATGATTTTATGGCCTACCCCTAATTATCTTTGGCCATCTAATCATTAAAGGGGGTGTCCCACAACCTAAAGTTATATTTTTTGTATGTTTTTAGGAAATTATGGAAGAGAAAGGTAAATTGAGATGATCATATATCCGTGAAAAATGGGGCTAGTTCTCTGAACCTTCTCTCCTAGAGAACATGGTGGTTATGACATATTTCATCACATTTTAATAGTGAAACCTTCTCAGTGCATGTCTCCCCTCTCAAAGCCTTCAAATTACCATATTTCTCAACCATATGTGTTACTTGTTTCCTTTGTTGTTTTTTTCATTGTTAACCCTTACAAAATATTAAAAGAGAAAAAAAGAGCTTTAAAGAGAAAAATCTTGGGCGCTCACCAAGGGTGCCCCCACTTGTACAATGTATCAATTAATGAAAATGGCATGAATTATTATTATAATGCTTATGGAAAATTTGTGGAGGGCCCAATGCTTTGATGAGTTAGGAAGGTTGACATGAAAATATTTTTAACAAGATTTCCATAGAAACCATATGATGTTTTGCATTATTCCTTTTACATCCAATATTCTACAGTTCCATATGCACACCCTCACTTATGCCATCATTGCAGTAAATATGTTTTGGGTTTTAAAATTCAACATGTCGAGCTTCATGCTCTCCTCCTCTTATGGTGTCAAGTCGGTAAGTGCATCACTCACGCTGACCAATCAAGAAAACGCCATGGCACCAGTAGTTACAGGGACCCCATGCAAGGGGATCATCCTTAGCACCAAAGGTAACCTCTCCCTCATATGAATGAATGATTTTAACCACCTTGATCATGGGAAACATTATGAGTAGTACCCTACCTTGGAGAACCTGGAGACCGATGTAGGATGAGCTAAATTGTACCCCTAACAAGCTAAAGACAACCATTTCACTTACTGCAAGAACATGTGTAGAGATTGGCGATATTTTTAGTAAAATTATGATGGATAACGTAGGGGAGACTCTTCTTTTATGAAGCACGTACAAATGGTCCATCACCCTTATTCTTTAAAACCCAATATAGCAACAAAATGTTGTTGAACTTTTGAATTCTTGGTGTTTGCCCATGAGGGGAGGTTGTGTCGGTCACCACTTCAGTAAGGTGATGTTGGTGAAAGGACCACATGATGGTTAGAAAAGGGCCACAGTGTGTGTAGATAAAGTCACTTTGATCGTGCAATGGCTAAAAGGAGCCTAGAGACGATAAGAGTCATGAGCAGATGCAAAGTAGACTAACATGCAGTTCATTGTGGGAGAATATGTGACATGAAAAACCGACCCCTCTAAGTTATAGCTAAGAGAGTTGAGTCCCCGATGCATGGGTTCTTTTGACATAGTTTGGTTTGATCTTACCCCTCAGGATAAAGTAATGTGTGATGAGTTCCATGTGTCCAATTTAGAGCACAATGTGAGGTACCCCGACCATGTGCTGAGCAATGAACCTAGTGAGCCCCAAGGGAGGCTGAAATGGCCTGAGTCACCTGTGCAGTTTATAGACGCCAAGATGAAAGAACTCAGAGAAAAGAATATGTGATGATAAAGGTTCTTTGGAAATGCCATGAGTATGCTAAAACCACATAGGGGCCAATGATGGACATGGAAAAGTCTTATCCTGAATTGTTTGTTTGCTTGATAGAATTTTGAGGGCAAAATTCCTATAAGAGGGGAAGGATGTTACAACCCCAAGTTTTGGGTTCTTTTGATGAGAAATGTAATTTCTCATATTAAATATATTTGAACAAATAATGATATAATTTGTTTTGAATAAATGGATTTTGTTTACAATAGCCTTGAAGTCTGTGTTTTGGGCTTTATTGGCTATTGGGCCCAAATAACAAGAAAATTCAATTAGTAAATGAATAATTGAATATTTGAAAAACGAAAAATGTGGAAACCTCTAGAATGCAAATCCAAAGAGGGATTTCGTGCCTCTTGGGTTCCTTGGGTTCCAAGGAGTCCAAAGTTGCAAAGAAAAGGCAATAAGAATAGAAAAGTTTAATTAAGTATTTCTTTAGTAGCTCAGGTGAGGCTGCAGGAGAGACAAGGAGTCCCTCGTCCAAGGATGCCCATATCCCTCAAGAAAATCCAACCTCGGAGGTCTCTTCGTCCTCGACCATCTCGACTTCGCAGCCGTCGGTGGGAAAATAGAGCTCCTCTCTGCCTAGCACCAAGGTCGACTGGTTATCAGTCAGCCGCACTGGAAGGAAGTGCGAAGAGGTCTCTGTGATAGAGTTTATTGAGCCCGAGGTCAGAAATGGCATCAGATGTTTCTTGATCTCGAGTGATGATGAAGCTCTCCCGTCTTGGGATGAGTACGTTTCTATTAGATTCACGGTGAGGAAGCCCTATCAAAGCTAGCTCCATGGCTGGATCCGCTGCCATTGGCATCCTAGCGGCCAGTTTGAGGTCATCGCGGAGGAAGCAGAAGGTTTTGTGGTCAAGCTCCCGACGGCTACGGAAAGGGAGAGGATCTTAGGGGAAGCACCGTGGATGATGGATGGTTCGCTCATCATAGCTCAAGTGTGGGAGCCGGGCTCCCCTCTCCCTCACTTTCCTTTCCTAAGCTTCCTGTCTGGGTCATTCTTGAGAACCCATGTCTTCACTGGACGTCGAGAAGGCTAGGTGGGGTGGCAAGCTTGGTCGGAAAGTCACTGGACGTTGAAGATGCTTGTCTATCAGTGGACTGCCTCAAAGATGCCTTGGTCTACGTTGAGATGGAAGCGAGCTCTGCTTTCCCGAAGGAGGTAATAATCTTTGTTGATGCATCTCCCAAGCTGTTGAAGGTTGGGTACGTTGCAAAGCCCAAGATCTGCTCCCATTGCAATCAATTCGGGCATAGATTGCCATCGTGTCCATTGACAGCAAGAAGCAAGCCGTTTCCCAGCCAACTGCAGCTCAGAGTAGGGAAAAACGGGGGAAGGCAAGGTGTTCACAGGAATGCTGAAGTGAACTCAGATCAGGTGACGTGTGAACCAGCTACTGGAATTTCCATTGGAGTCAGTTCCATCGTGGGTGGAAGTGGACTCTGTGTGTCTCAGGAGCCGGACATGCATTGCTGCTCACCGGAGAGGGGATGTGAGCCACTTAACCTCGATTGGGAGCTTCTCATGTCAAGACTAAGTGCTACTCCTCAACACGCAAAGTAACTTGCAATTGACACCGGTTTAACTCTAGATTATCAGCAGAAAAGTGCTTGGAACTCGGATGATGCCTCATCGGTTAATTCCTATGATATTGACCCGGAGGTGCTTGATGACTTCAGTGTTAACAAAGTCGTCAAGGCAAAGAAAAAGAAGAAGAAGCATAAAGAAACTAGAAGCGAGGATTTTCCCCCTTACTGATCAGTTCTCTAATGCTGGACGCTCCAGAACAGGTTTTACTCGCTATACCTTGGTTTCCCTTGCAGGTGTTTGGCTCTGGGTCTGTGTGGCTGTTTGGGTCTTACTATATGATATGTATTTGTGGGTGTACTGATTGCAACAACTCTAAGGTTCGATCTATCAGTTGCAGTTACCCAAATGATGACCTCTGTTAGTGTGCCCTGGTATGGTGCTGGGAATCAGGAGTTTTGGTCTGTTGGATGAAGTTTAAGACCAGTGGCAGTGCTTCTTTTCTTCAAGGAAGAAGGCCGGAGTGGCAGGCTGTCCTTTTTCAGATGGGTTATGTTTTAGTGACCCAGCTGAGCTTTAGACCGGGAGTTGTGATCAGGGAGGTCTCCTATTACTTGTTTGGTTGATGAGTTGGTGGTTCTAAAGACTTCTTTATGGGTATGCGTTATTGAGTCTGTATGTTTCCTCTCCTCATCTTCTAAACATGTGATGTTTAGTCCGATCTTTGTTATTTCTGGTTTTTTCTTAGCTGGAGCTCCTTTTTATTGTTTTTTATCCCATATTATGTTCCCCTGCGTGGGACAGCTAGGGATCTTGGTTTTCCCCTTGGGGCACTGTTGTACCCAAAGTTTTGGTTTTCTAGTAACAGGATTTTTGCACGACCAAAAACAGTATTTCTTTAGTAAGAAAGAAAATGAAAATAATGTTAAAATGTTGGAAATGAGTGGAAAGAGGCATAAATGAGATTTCTTGGTGAAATTTCATATCCATGAGGTTGCTAATATTAAAAGGAATGCCAATGAGGAAAATAAAAGAGAAATAAAGATAAATCATCAAAAAGAGATATTTTAATGAGAAATAAACAAGATAATGTGAAATAATGCATAAAGATGCATCTATAAGGATAATAAGTATCCAATAAAAAGAATTTTGTAATCATAGAGTTTCTTGGGATCCAAGGAGTCCCAATAAAGAGGAAAGAAAGAGAAAATACTAAAAAGGAAAAATAAGAGGATAATGTGTTGCATTATTAATGAATTATGAGGTATTGTTAAAAAGAAAGTAAATTCGATTAAAGGAAATAGAATTTCGTGCCTAAGGATTGAAAAGCAAAAAATAAAGAGAATAATGGCAAGGATTTGCGAATTCCTATTTATAAAAATAATTGAGGAAATCCAAAGAACAAAGAGAGAGAGAAGGATTGCTTCTCCTTGAAGGAAAATTAATCCTTTTTAGAAAGGGACTCTTAGAGTCGTGTATAAGACCTCATATGGCTTCGTTTCTCTTCCCTATATAAGGGGGTAGAGTCCATGGGCGAGTTCAGAGGGAGTTTCATGCAGCCATCCGTCTCTTCTCCTTCTTCTACTTCATATTCTTCGTCAAAACCCTAACTAAGAGAAACAGCGAGAATAGGCTTTCACGAGGCGTCTAAAGGGAGTTCCAATGATAGCTCGACGATCTGTGGTACAAGGAAGAAGCTCCACCAACGTCACCATGCCCAAACCAAGGCGTAGCTATCACAGCTTGGCTGCAAAACCTATAGATGGTCGCGGACACGGCCAGCGCGATCTGCTCCCCTTGGACTCAAGCTGATGGAACCCTGATGTGCGGGGAGGTCCGGCGGAGGTCTGGGACCCAATCCCGGAGGCCGACGAGGTCCAGGAGAGGGAGGAAGAGGAACGCAGCCGCAGCTAGGGCTGCTGCGGCGGCCGTTCGTGAGGTTGAAGATGAAAACCTGGCGTTGGATGGTTCTTCCCTCCGTGGGCTACAAGAGTGTGCAACTTAACCAGGGGCAATATCGTAATTCAGTTATGTTTTTAGACAAGCCAACGTTGCATGAGCCTGATGATGTGGCATCCTCCGATTGGTCCGGGTAAGTTGATTTTACAAAAATCATATCTCTTTATTAGTAACTAGGAATATAGTGAAACTATATATCAAATTGCTCAGAAAAATGAGGGGAATCCAATAAAAATATAGTTAGAAGATAATTCCTCTTTCTATTCGAAAAGTAGTGTAAATTATCATCTTTAATGAATTAAAGATTAAGAAACCCTATTTTGAAATGAATAAAGTGCTTAATAGGGTTTAATGGATCATTATGGTTGATGTTAATCTATTAAAGGTAAAAAGGTACATTATGTTCAAAATAGAAGAACTTTGCACATGATTAGTCTAATTTAGAGTTTATGTGCTTAAATATGCATGAAATTTGAAAAGGACATAAATTTATCATCTTTAATGTTTTAATTAAGGAAAAACCCTTAGATTCGATGATAGATGGATTTAATGTTGTTCAATGGATAATTCAAGCTGATATTAACCTGCTGTTAATAAAAGTGAAAATAGGATCTGAAAAGATGATCTTTTTATATAATTGGCTTAATTTAGGGTTTAGTGCATGATTATACATTAATGAGCTTGAAAACCCTAATTTAGATGAATATGTCTTTTAATTGGTTTAATTGTTCAAATCCATGAATAAATAGGGATGTGATGATCCTAAGTCAATTTAGGTATAAAAGACTATTAAAATGGATAGTTGAGCAATTAAGGTTCATATAAATGGAAAAGAGTATTTTAGGGTTTGTTAACCTAAAAGGGATAAAGTTTGAGAAATTGATCTAAGAAACCCTAATGGATATTAGTGAAACCTTAATGTGGATTAGAAACCCTAGAAAGAGAATCCAAGTCAATAAAGTAGATTCTTGATAAAGTGTGTAATAAATAGAGTACATATTCTTTTCAAGAATTATGTGATGATTGAATTACTTGCTTGGATATGTTGATTGGCTTGATTGTATATACATGAAGTATATGTTGAATAATATGCATGACTCATCAAATCAGGTATGTGGTTACGCTTATGAATAATCGTCCTAGTTTCACAGCGGTTCTGGAAGTTTTAATCGGTTGCTTGAAAATAACTGTTGGATGTTTATTTATTTCATGCAACTATAAAGTGACTATGATTATCACTTTAAATATGCGTATATAACTGACTAGATCTGGGTCCACCTCTATTGCTTTGAAAAGGCTAAGAAAAAAAGGGGTAATCCTAGAGCAAGGTCTAGGTTACTGAGAGTTAGAAACTGGGTTACCTACGTGTAGTGACATGAGACTCATTAGCCTGCCATGATTTAAGGAGTGGGCTACTTACGAGTAGTGCCATGTGACTCAACCCTAGAAATTGGTTCACTTATAGGTGGATCATGAGGGGTTTAATGGGGACAACATAGAGGATAGGGTACTCTTGGATTCACGGAGTAATATCTAAAATGTAATCCTGGTTGTTAAATGATTAACTGAATGATTACATTGTTAACATAATTACATAATTATTGTTTCCCCCACATACCAGCTTCGGCTGACCGATGTTTTGTTTGTCGACATTTTAGGTACAAGCCAAAAGGACAAACAGTAAATCGTCATATTGTGAAATACATGAAGTAAAATACAAGGAGGATTAGCTAGAATAGAATCCATAAGTGAATAGAAGTTTAGAGATCCAAGTTTTCAAAAAGGTATGCAAAAAGTTTATTTTCTTACAGCTTTTCAGTATATTCTGTTAAATTTTGATAATTATTCTTGGTTAATTGTCGAACCTTTGATCCGAAAGTTATGGGTGCGGCTTCGACCTCTCGGTCTCCCTTAATTGGGGATTATCGGGAGGTGGGGATGTAACATTTGGTATCAGAGCCTAGGTTCCTCAGTTAACAATTAATAATTATTAAATTTTACAAACTCCATAGAACCCAAGGGAGTTATTAGAGGATTATCCAAAACACAGAGGTGTCTAGAAAAGGATCATGACCGGGGGCTGGCAATATTGTCCTCCGCACCGCTAGTCGGAATATGAGGACTCTCAGATCCGTGTGACTGCCTGGCCAAAGTCTTAGGGTATGAATCGAAATAAGATACCTTTAGGACTTTCTCATCTTATTCATCCCTTCTCATCACGAATTCCCTTAAGGACCTTAAGGATCAGGGTTTCCTCTCTTCTCCTCACCCTCTTAAGGTATGGGTAAGATTAATAAGGTCTAAGGAATCCTCCATCCAATTAATGAAAGGCATGTAAATAAGATGTCATGGACATAAGCTTAATAGATTAAGAGCAAAATAAAGAATAGATACATGCTTAGGTCGTATGACATAAGTTTTCATGTCCTCAGAAGAGACCTGAGGCTAGACCTTCTTGTGAGGAGGATAAGTTAGTCTTGGAGATAGAGATCTCCATTACAAGTAGAGACCTGGCACATCCTCTGAGGATGATGCTAACCCTAACCCTAAGTGAAGGTTAGAGAGAGATGAGTTAGACCAGGTGTTTGAAAGGACATGCCTTTGGGATTCCATATGATCCATGGGTGACATAGAACCTTTGGCAACCCAACCCTGGGAAGGGTCGTGCATGTTAGGGTAAAGGATATCTCCTTAGATGATAATGCTAGTAAAGGATCTTAGAAACCCTATGGGTTTATGCAAGTAGGGCATAGCATATAGGGTACGTTAGTAGTGTGAGCAGGGTTGAAACCCTGGCTATGAGAGTATGAAGGATGTCTTATGAAATAAGCATAAAGAACTATGTATAACTTTGAGCGAACATAAGTTGAATATAGGCTTCATCCAGGTAAAGGCATGCTTTTGATGTTGATCCTTCATGAAGAGAGGACCTCTAATGGTGAGGTTGGATGTAGGGTTAGCTCTAGAGAGAGTAGGAAACCCAGTAAGAAGGTTGGAAGCCTAAAACCCTGAGATATGAGGAACAATGGATGATAGTGGTTGCCTCATGATCGATCCCTGAAAGTTGATGATATCTTGGTTGCCTTTAGAGGGACCAAACCCTAGAGAGAGAAGATGAAGCTTCTGGTACCTATGTACCTATGGTAGAGATGAGAAGAAGAGTTACGTGGACCTGAAATGTTTTAGTAACAAGTTGTGAGGCCTTGTACCTTGTTGATTGTCCTTGAGGAGGACTCAACCTTAAAGTGTTGATCAAGGAGAAGGATGATAGGAAGTGTATGTCATACCCTGTATACGTTTGGTTCATGGTTAATAGGATGAGCATGTAGTTGGTCATCAAGAAGTGAACCTAGGGTTCCTAGGCCTAAGAGGGGAAGTGGTGTACCTAATGCTCATGACGAGAATTAATTTGCTATAGTTATGAGCATGGTACTCCTCATGTATAAAGGAACAGGGAAACCCCTTAATATTCAAGGTATGTTTGATGAACCCCTCATAACTAGGTTGATGATAAAGGAAGGAATGATCTTGATCCAACATGAAGGAAAGCAGACAAGTATGACCTAGCATGGATTCAGTAGGTGATATGCTTGTGCCTTAATAGCTTTCTAGGGTTAAGTGGGCTCATGTGGATGTAAACCCTAGACCTAAGAGCTTTTGTGACCTTGTTGTCAAGAGATAGTTTTCCTCCCATCCTGGGAGAGGGACCCCTTTGGTAGGGTGTATATCAGTTTTGTTGGTTTAAGGTAACCTAAAGAGGTCTCATAGGATCTTGAGAAGCTAAGTGAGAAGTACATGGTAGGAGAATGAACCTACAGACCCATAGATATCCATCTCTAAGTGCATGTGGATGTGTTACCATGGAGGTAACCGCTAAGCGGGCCTGACCAAGGTAGGCAGGTCACCATGACCCCTATGAAAGGATGGATGTCAGCCCATGTATACAAAGAGAGGTGATGAAGGCTTGGGCAAGGTTCTAAGTTGGACATGTACTATAAAGGAAGAATCCTAAGTCTATCCTAGGGTCAGGTAGGGATAAGACTGATGGAAGTAGGAGTTGCCTAATTCCCCAGTTGCACATGACCATAGGGTCGGGAGGTAACAGCTATCATTGTCTGAGGACCATGGGTTAGGAGATTGATCACCTTCATGAACTTGTGGGACCCAAAGGGCAGATGAGTAGGGCACTCTCTTGATGCATGAGGGAAGAGGGATGACCCCAAAAGAGTCGGCACCCTATAGACCTAGAGGAGATGACCAAGGATATAAACCTCAATAAGTTCAAGACTAGTTTGATATCATGATGTCTGTGACGTAGAGACATATGAACTTAGATGTAAAGGTGTACTAGCAAGGTGGGATGTACCATCTCTACTCTTGGAATAGGAAGAACTATGTATTTGGACTGCAGCCAAATGCTTATTTCCTCTTGTTATGGGGGGTGAGAGATAGGACACTACGCATGCCATACACCAAGGATAAGAGATGATGTAGGTTGGAATGTTGCCACGAGAAATAGGGATAGAGAAGATAACCTACCCTGGTAAAGGGAATGATACATGGATGGTTTGAAAACACTAAGAGGAATGAGGTAGTCACCTTATGAAGATGTTTTAATCATGAGCTATGTGGAACTTACAAGTTATACCAGGTTGAGTTGATCACCATGATGATGAAATCAGAGAGTGTTCTTAATAAAGATAGACAGAGAGTTTAAGGTGAGACAATAAGTGAAATACATGGGAGTGTATGTCTTCAATGTTACCTAATACCTAAGGATGTGAAATGGTAATGGATGTTCTAGTTGTGATGTATCTGATTTGTTTGACTAGAATCTAGAAGAGGTTGTTTGGCTAACCCTAAGTTTGGAAAGGAGAGGTGTTTGGATAACACTCAAATGTAATGAGATATGTTGAAAAGTTAAGGGTTGTTTGGTTAGCCAGTCTAGTCCTTGATACGATGAAAGGATGGTGGTAGAACCTCAAGTGCACTTCTTTGGAAAAGAAGGTGATGAAAACCCGACTGGAGTGGTTTAGGGTTTCTGAGGAATCAAACTTGAGGAAACATGACAGATAGGAGATCATGATTGAAGATCACCATACACCGTGGTAAATGGCAATAGCACTTTGGATGCTTAAGATGAAGTTGCATGTGGTTTATGGCCATGCAAGCCAGGAGGTAAGGGACGAACCCCAGTAACCTGGTGTATCGATATAGAGGACAAAAGAGTCCCTGAGAGGGAATGGGGGTTCATCACTATGGATGTTGTGATAGGTCTCCCCTAGACCAAGGAAGGTCGAGATGCAATATGGGTTATGGTAGATCGCCTTACCTAGATGACATGGGAAAGAAAGAGTACTATTGAGGGACAGATCTGGTTGAACTACCAATGAGAGAGACAGTTCAACTACACCATAAAGCGAGTTCAAAAGTTCATGAGTATGACTTAAAGGTACACTTCCATAAGGTGAAAGTAGGTACATGAAAAACTCGATGATAGTACAGTTTATCACCCCTAACTAATGGTTAGCATAATCCAGACTAAAAGGTCTGATGAGAGAATGTGTGTTCGTACAGGGTGATATCTAGAGACAATTCTTGTCCCGACGGCACCCTAATGTGCGGGGAGGTCCGGCGGAGGTCTGGGACCCAATCCCGGAGGCCGACGAGGTCCAGGAGAGGGAGGAATGGAACGCAGTTGCGGCTAGGGCTGCTGCGGCGGCCGTTCGCGAGGTTGAAGATGAAAACCTGGTGTTGGATGGTTCTCCCCTCCGTGGGCTAGAAGAGTGTGCAACTTAACCAGGGGCGATATCGTAATTCGGTTATGTTTTAGACAAGCCAACGTTGCTTGAGCCTGATGATGTGGCATCCTCCGATTGGTCCGGGTAAGTTGATTTTACAAAAATCATATCTCTTTATTAGTAACTCGGAATATAGTGAAACTATATATCAAATTGCTCAAAAAAACGAGGGGAATCCAATAAAAATATTGTTAGAAGCTAATTCCTCTTTCTATTCGAAAAGTAGTGTAAATTATCATCTTTAATGAATTAAAGATTAAGAAACCCTATTATGAAATGAATAAAGTGTTTAATAGGGTTTAATGGATCATTAGGGTTGATGTTAATCTGTTAAAGGTAAAAAGGTACATTATGTTCAAAATAGAAGAGCTTTGCACATGATTAGTCTAATTTAGAGTTTATGTGCTTAAATATGCATGAAATTTGAAAAGGACATAAAGTTATCATCTTTAATGTTTTAATTAAGGAAAAACTGTTAGATTTGATGATAGATGGATTTAGTGTTGTTCAATGGATAATTCAAGCTGATATTAACCTGTTGTTAATAAAAGTGAAAATAGGATCTGAAAATATGATCTTTTTATATAATTGGCTTAATTTAGGGTTTAGTGCATGATTATACATTAATGAGCTTGAAAACCCTAATTTAGATGAATATGTTTTTTAATTGGTTTAATTGTTCAAATCCATGAATAAATAGGGATGTGATGATCCTAAGTCAATTTAGGTATAAAAGACTATTAAAATGGATAGTTGAGCAATTAAGGTTCATATAAATGGAAAAGAGTATTTTAGGGTTTGTTAACCTAAAAGGGATAAAGTTTGAGAAATTGATCTAAGAAACCCTAATGGATATTAGTGAAACCTTAATGCAGATTAGAAACCCTAGAAAGAGAATCCAAGTCAATAAAGTAGATTCTTGATAAAGTGTGTAATAAATAGAGTACATATTCTTTTCAGGAATTATGTGATGATTGAATTACTTGCTTGGATCTGTTGATTGGCTTGATTGTATATACATGAAGTATATGTTGAATAATCTGCATGACTCATCAAATCAGGTATGTGGTTACACTTATGAATAATCGTCCTAGTTTCACGGTGGTTCCCAAAGTTTTAATCGGTTGCTTGAAAATAACTGTTGGATGTTTATTTATTTCATGCAACTATAAAGTGACTATGATTATCCCTTTAAATATGCGTATATAACTGACTAGATCTGGGTCCACCTCTATTGCTTTGAAAAGGCTAAGAAAAAAAGGGGTAATCCTAGAGCAAGGTCTAGGTTACCGAGAGTTAGAAACTGGGCTACCTACGTGTAGTGCCATGAGACTCATTAGCCTGCCATGAGTTAAGGAGTGGGCTACTTATGAGTAGTGCCATGTGACTCAACCCTAGAAATTGGTTCACTTATAGGTGGATCATGAGGGGTTTAATGGGGACAAAATAGAGGATAGGGTACTCTTGGATTCACGGAGTTATATCTAAAATGTAATCCTGGTTGTTAAATGATTAACTGGATGATTACATTGTTAACATAATTACATAATTATTGTTTCCCCCACATACCAGCTTCGGCTGACTGACATTTTGTTTGTCAGCATTTTAGGTACAAGCCAAAAGGATAAACAGTAAATCGTCATATTGTGATATACATGAAGTAAAATACAAGGAGGATTAGCTAGAATAGAATCCATAAGTGAATAGAATTTTAGAGATCCAAGTTTTCAAAAAGGTATGCAAAAAGTTTATTTTCTTACAGCTTTTCAGTATATTCTGTTAAAATTTGATAATTATTCTTGGTTAATTGCCGAACCTTTGATCCGGAAGTTATGGGTGCGGCTTCGACCTCTCGGTCTCCCTTAATTGGGGGTTATCGGGAGGTGGGGTCGTAACACCAACCCTCTCAACATCTCTCATTAAGAAGACCCATGTTGGGTAACTGGAATGAAAGTAGGTGGAAATGACAGGGATGATAAGAGAGTAGATGTGAGAAATATCCAACTCTTTAGGTTAATTAATCTAGCAAGATGTTTGAAAAGTTACTATACTACATTTGAATATATCTAAATCATGTAATTTTGATTGATAATTTGGTAAAAGAGGTAAATTTGGCCTATTTAATGAGGGAGTTTGCATTTGAGATGGACAATTTTTGGAGAAATTGATCATGAACATCTTATAAAGCAGAACATTAGATTGCGATAAGAATTTTGGATCAAAATAGTTAAGATAAGAAGTTTTGAAATAGTTTTAGATCAGAATAGTATGATGGTATCACTTTAGTAGCATGTTGGCATTTGGAAATCTTTTATGCTAGAGGAAGGATCCTCTAGTCACTCAAGAACCTGAATGTAAATAGGGAGATAGATGGCTCTTTTGCTTTAGGAGAGTCCAAAAGGGAGAATATGAATGGTGGATATGAGAGGTTATGTATAGAATAGAGTTAGGGTTAAAGGTTGCACAAAAGGTTTTAAACTAGGGATGGTAAAAATTATATTGTATGGGGCCATCCACATCAAAAATACACAAGATTTTGACATGTGGAACCTGATGGAACACAAGATTCTGTCAGGTCTCCCCAGGAAGGAAAAAAGGAAATGATAATATCCAAAAGTTTGGATTTTGTGGGAGTGTCTTGGAGATATCTCAGTTAAAAATAGTTTAAATAATGAATTAAGTCATAAGTTAGATAAACCTTAATAAAAAAGGGAGATATGAGATAAAGCTTGGGGGACAAATCTTCCTTTTTATCTAAAGGATATGGATTTTCATGAAGAAATTGGCAATTTAATATCTCATGGGTGCGAGAAATGAATATTATACTTAAGACAATCCTACTGGATTTTTTTGAAAATGCTTGTAAGAATATAAATTTAAAGGCAAATTATTTTCAAGTCCATAAAAATATATTTTTTGTATGAAAACCCCTAACTATGGAAACTAGGTGAAATGGATGGATTGGATAAGTGTGAATATATGGGAGAAATGCAAAATAAATGGGATGAAATCCATATTTAACCATAGAGTAGATTTGATCTTGATTGTTGAATTAATGACCAAAAAATAGGCGTCCACAATTTCCCCCTCTCAGAATGATGTTCAAGGCATGAGTGAGAACCGCATGCTTGAGCCAATTTGACCCCCAATTTGGGTCATGAAAGCCAAGAAGGTAAACTTGTCAAGGACATTTGGATCAACCTTGTGAGTGTTGAAAGCATAGGTTATGGGTTAGTGGGACAACCATTCATAAAAAGATAAGAGTTTGAGTTAGGCAATTATCTAGGGTTAAGTTATCCTAACTATGGCTAGGGATGAAATCTACGTAATTGTTTGTATAACTTTGAGTGAGTTGTTTAAAGAGTTCTAGATGCATTTATGATATTTGATGACATCTATTTCTAACACTCTATCTCTTATGCAAGATATGTATGATTCTCTCATTGATTTATGTTGTAGTGACGAACATGTGAAAATGAATTCATTTTGGAAAAAGGATGAGGTGAAAAGCACAAGCGGTATGTTTTCCTTCCAATGATGGAATGGTGGATAACCACTCACAAAAGGTATATGGATGGGTAAATATGATTATCCAAGGTTATGTGGCCTAAACTGAGGCTAATGACTGCAATCAGTTGATCGTTTGTTACCCTAGAATGTAGGAATGATGTTTGAAGAGTTCCAACTTCTTTTAGGATCCTCAAGGACATATCCTCTAATGTTCTACTTCTTAATCAAAGTATGTCCAATTCTATCACCAACTCATGTTCCAACTAGATGAAGATGAAGTGATTTGGATAGGGTTGAGGTTCATTAGAATGTATTCAATTGAATCTAGAGTTTGTAATCATGGAAGTAATTTATTTGAAAGGACTTGAAGATTTATCATCTTTCTAAATCCTAAGACATGGTGGGTGAACAAAATTTAGGGCTAGGATTAAAATCCTAAAGAGTTTGCATATAGAAAGTTGCCCATACAAGGTATGGATTTAGATGTGGCACAATCTAAGGTCATGTCTAAGACCCTAATGGTGGTACCTACTTGATTTAGGATTTTGTAATAAAGCACACATGAGATTTGTTATTAATACCAGCCACTATAAAATTATTATGACATGGTTAGCATTTACCAAATGCAAGTTAATTTACCTAGTTCAACATTTGTTCCTTAGAGCATTTCTTGTTTTACAGGGGCATGTTCATGGACGCATGCAAAAAGAATAAAATTGGGCACCAGACAATTATCCTGAGATAAGGTATCCACCACCACATGTGTTTTTACTGGTTAATCATCTACCCCTAAGAGTGTCGACAGGTCCTTCTTAGACATTGTGTTCGCCGCTCTAGTTCTCACTTGACCTTATCAACATCCCTTGAACTACATATCCACTAGGGAAAAGTGGGATGGTTCATTTTTTAAGTGATATCAATCATAATTCCAATTGATTGTCTCTCTAGATATATGAAGATGTACACCCCCTATAAGGAGTTAGGCCATGACCAACAAATATAGATATGAAAACACATGTGATTTCTTGAAAGTTCCTACCAAATGTTAGCATTGAAAGGTACAATTACAATTTAGGATATGGTTGGTATGTATAAATAGTGTGTTTCCTGGGTTTTCATTAGTTGAGGTAGGACTTCTAGCAAGGAAAAAATGGGTGGCCTACTCAAGGTAGGGCTTTGAAAATTAGAAACAAAAGAGGTGCCTTTTTAGGACATGGCAAATGTAGAATGAAAATAAGTATGATAAGGATTTAAAAGGCAACATACCTAGGGATGGAAGTGGTACAGATATGGTGTATTTATGATAAAACCATAACTACACCACAGTTAAAAATTAGACACCATATCTGCACCATATCCACTGTGGTGTTTGATATGAGAAACCATATCCACACCACCAAAAAACTAAGGTTAACCACACCATACCACACCACACTATACCACATCAGGAATAAATTGTTCATTACTCTTAATAACATTGTACATAAAAAATTCTAAGAAATATACACAATAAATAGTGGTGGCTCTATGGTCACCCAAGTTCCTCAGAGTAGGGACCCGGGTTCAAATCCTCACCATGGTGCGCTTCAGCTAGCCTTAGTCCCATCGTGTAGCTCGACTTCTGTGTGATTTACATGTCCCCTCCATTGTGCAGGTAGGTGAGGGGGGACTGGGGGTTTACACTATCAGGGGTCTCACTTAATCATGACCCCACCTTCTGGGGTGATTTCCATGTTTCAAATGAATCAATAATATCAATTTCATATTATATATATATTTTTAAAAATAGTAAATAAATAAAGAGCTTTCCAACTACACATATTTTCCCATTCAAATCTCAAACATCACCCTCTTCTAAAATGTATTACACCCCCTCCACTAATTTACATTTCTTTTTATCCTCTATATAATTATTTTTAATGAGATAAAAGTAAAATAATATCTATAATTAAGTGTAATAATACATTTTTGAGAGAGGAAAAAGTCAAAACTTTATGTGTGGGAGGATGGTAAAATATTTGAATAATTATGGAGAATGATAATTAGTAATAATGGATGAAATCATCTCTTATTGACCCTCTCTTTCTCTCTTTTATGTCTTTCTATTTTATTTTCACCTTTTTTATTTTTCTAAACATTATTTTATTTCTACTAGCAACTACATCTATCATTCAATGGATAATAGTTCATTTACAATAATAAGGCAAATTCTTATCTTAATTATTTATATCCCTTTTCTAATTATTGCTTATTTCTATTCGAGATTAGCATGAAACAAGTCAATAAAATTTGCATCAATACATTAAATGATTCCACCAACAACAACAATTATCTACCACCATTATACATATGACTCTATAAGTGTGTAAAATGCACGTAAATATGGAGTGCAATATATATAATAGTAAAACGTAAATGGTAATATTTTCATATGTTAGGGTAACATTTATGTTTTGTAATCATACAAAGAGCACAACATGTGTGTAGGAATTGCAAAAAAATGAAAGTTCCTACTTATTTATACATTAAATGCCATTTAAAGTACAAATCTAGTAACAATGTGAGAACATAAATACAATTTGATTAGAATATTATTCTATCTATATCTCTCTCTATATAAATATACATCTAAAATAAATTAATTGTGGGTGAGTAGAAAATAGTTCAACTATGAGTGATGGATGATAAGATGAGGTAAAAATTGGGAATATTTTTTGAAATGGATCAAGTCATGAGTTATTGAAAAAGTTGCCAAAGTGCATAATGCTCAAGGGATAATTCCAATAGATTTCTTGCACAAAGTAGGACACCAAAAGGATGAAGGTTTACCACTCATGATGAACTAGGTGCATGGGTAAAATTCTACATCCTAACAACACAATGTTGGTTGTTAAATTTTACTAAGGTGATTATATAGGATACATACAACCTACCGACGTAGGGTAAGCTTTTTGAGAATATGTTTGATGAAACCATTACTTTGAGAGGATTGTTTTAGGATATCCTTATTTTGAAAAGATTGTTTCAACTAGATCATTTGAGTTTGCTTGAGATTTTTTGAGATTATTCTACACATGAAGACATTAAAAATCATAAACAATATATATGGCACATAACAATCTTAGAGTCTAGAGAACAAGAAACCATATTAAGAGACATGTAAAGGAATCAACAATCTTAGTATGTTTATATAGAAGATATAACTACCTCCTTTTTATCCCAGGAGTTTAACGTAGGTTACATCCTCACTCAAGCATGAGCTATATGGGAGGGGTTGGTCCTTAGCTTCTTCATGGTGTGACGGCACTCATCATGGGGATATATCATTTTCATTGGATTTAGGTACAAATATTAATACACCTCATGACTATGACAATCACAATCAGTTGCTAGTTCTAGGAGAGGGGATGTCCTTAAGGTCTTTGGACGTCCAACATTTCAATGCGCTGCTAGCTTTAAGAACACCCACAAGCCTCAACCATGGATCTGACATGAGTGTTGGAACCTGTTACATATATGCATGGGTAATAGGCATGCAAACTACATTTGTATATTTTTATGCTTTTTGAATCAAGCCCATGATAAATAGGAGAAGGCAATGAAAAATAAGTGGGAAACCCCTATACAAACATGCAATCTTTTTCCCTTTCACAAAACCATACACACATAATATAAATGTTTGTAAAGAAAGACCTTAACTATTATGATATACTTTTCTTATCCTTTTTTTAAAAACTTGAGAAACAAACGAAAAAGGAAAAGGAAGTCAAAAGCAAACATGAAAAGGAAAATGGAAACAAAAACCTAAATGGGAAGTAGTGGCGAACCCTAAAATGGAACTAAACACCACAACCCTAAATGAGAACCAATGACAAAACCTAAAAAGAAAGTGGAAGCTACACCCTAATGAGAAGAAATGACAAATCCTAAAAAGGAAGCAATGGCTAACCCTAAAAGAGAAATAGGAAGCTAAACTAGAAACATGATTAGCTAGGAAAAAACTTGTAGTGAAAAAAGGAATGACACAAACTATTAATCCTAGTGAAATAGAAGATTGTGAAAATGCACCATGTTGGCATAATATTTTTTTTGTGCAGTCCAGTAACATAATTGAAAAAATAGTGGAAAAAGGAAACATGACTCAACTAAAAAAACCCAAGCAGACAAAAAGGAAAACAACTAGGACTATCTATCTCTCCCTAGTAGAGTTTCTAGAGTACTCTGCATGGGAGAAAATAAAATCCTATAAGAGGCTAACTGGCGGTCACATAAAACTCATGAAAATAATAAAGAAGAACAAAGACTAGACCCACCACCATGTTTTATAAGGATAATAAGGAAAAATATATAAATTGTTTAAATTGACAGAACAAACCCAAAAAGTTGAAAGTTGACTCCACCCTAAGGCAGGTGAAAGTGAAAGGAGTGATTGAAGACGATGTTCAAAACTCCTATTAGTTCCACCCTAGGGAAGATGAAAGTGAGAAGAGTGATTAAAGATTAAGTTTAGATGAGATAGACAATTTATGAGCAATTGATCATGAACATCTAATTAAGTAGTTTCGATTAGATCACGATGAGAAGTTTACATTAAAACACTTAATTTAATCATTTAGGAAGCAATTTTAGATCAAAATAGTGTGATGTTAGCATTTTAGTAACATTTCGTCATTCAGAAATTGGTTGTGCTAGAGGAAGGATCATCTACTCACTCAAGCAAGTGGTTATATATAGGGAGATAGTTGGCTCTCTGGATTTAGGAGATTCAAATGGGGAGACCATGAATAGTGGGTATGGGAGGGTATTTATAGTATGGAATTAAGGCTCAAGGTCCATGGAAGGTTCTGGAACATGGAAATTGGATCCTACCATCAACAAAGCCATCCAAATAGTTGAACACAGTATTCTTCCATGTGGCATTCGAAAAAATACAAGATTCTGTCAGGTGTCCCTAAGTAGGAAAAATGTATCTGAATTTCTAGATTTTGAATAATTATATGGAGAGATCTTATATAAAAAGGAATTAGTGCATGCAATTTAGTTGCATGTTAAACAAAAGTTAGTAAAAAAAAGGAAGTAAGATAAGAGATAAATTGTTGGGCCAAGACATCCTTTTTATTAACAAGGTATGGATTTTTATGAAGACAACGACAATTGAATATCATGTGAGATTGAAAAATGAATATTAATTATGGATAATCCAACTGGGAAATTTATGGAGAAAGGATTGTAAAATCTCAAACAAAAGGCAAATTGTTCTTTAGTGTAGAGAAAGATGTTCATTGTCTAGAGACCCCTAAATATGATAAATGGCTGAAATGTGTGGACTAAATAGGTGAAAGTATGGAAAATGCGGAATAAATGGAGTGAACTCCATATTTATCTAGAGAGTAGATTTTAATCTTGATATTCGATTGAATGACGAAAAATGGGGTGTCAATTGTAACACCCCCACAACATACAAATACCAGTGAACTGAAGCATTCTTACTCAAGGGGGGTGTCACAATATGTTGATCATGCAATTGAAGTAAATGAAATAGTTTGCATTGATTTGAAAGAGATTCATACATATTCTTGGCAAAAGGAAACTACAACATGTTCATCTATAAAATCTAATCTACTTAGATCACATGATAAGTATGATGTAAATGATGTCTAAATCTTTGGATCAGATTGGTATATGGCACCCCACCAGGTAGAGCATGATTCATATCTTCTAACCCTAGTTATATGTCCTTTTCCATATGGCCTCTAAGAGATTTCAACAAGAGAAAAGATAAGATGGATGATGGTGCTAGTTCCTTTAGTGAAGGGAGTGACCGTGAGAGAAACCCTAAAGCTACCATATAAGACATTATCCAAGCACTCACCAATGATTTGGGACAAAGGCACCATCCTCCAAGGCACCATGACGTGATGCTAGTAGACTTCCTCAAGTTAAGGCCTGACTCTTTCTCTAGTGAAGGAGAAGTTAGTGTAGTCACCAAAAATGAGGAGTGGATTATAAGCACAGAGCATTGATTTCATGACTAGACTACCCTCAACACTCTAGGGTTCATTTTGCAACCCACATGTTGAAGGGAGAAGCATGTAGATGGTGGGAGAACCTCCTCAACTCAAGGACAGCAAATGCACCTCCACTCACATGGGAGGGTTTCATTGAAGCCTTTCAAGAGCATTATGTGTCTGAAGCCATGATAGAGAAGAAGGAGATAGAGTTTGACAACTTAACTCAAGTGGGTGACATGAGTGTAACCCAATATCTCATGAAGTCTAGGAGCCTACAAAAGTATGGGTATGACAATAATAAGCGACATAGGGCCAAGAAGTTGATTTGAGGACTCATGTTTGACCTAAGTTTTGCCTTGACGGGAAGAGGCATTCAGACTCTTCAATTAGCCCAGGATTCAACATTAGAGTTGGAAGACCGTCTTGGGAGATCGCACAAGAAGGATGTTCTCATACACAAAACCAACACCCTACTCCCAACAACCATGTAGTGAAGAGAAAGGCACCTAAAGCAGAAGTTGAATGACCCCAGTGTCCAACTTGCAAGATGCATCATGTAGGACCATGCAAGCATGGTATGGGAACATGCTACTACCATGGAGAGCTAGGGCATATCAAGCCAAATTTCTCTAAGCTCTTGAAGAAGGGCCAACACCAGAATAAGGATCAAAATCCACCAGCTAAGAGAGAAGCTAGACTATTCACTATGGAAGTAGAAAATAAGATGATGAATAATGTAATAGTTAATTTATGTCCACATGAACCTTTTATGAAATATATTTATTTTCATGCAAAATTTTGAGCATAAATGAACCTTGATATGTTATCTATCATTAAATGAAGAGGTAATAAAAACCCTAAGGTTGGTAGTAGCCTAAAGAAAATTTCAAGGAAGAAATTTATTTTAAGGTGGGTAGAATTGTCAACACCCTAATTTTTTGGGATTATTTTTGAAACTTAGAATATTATTTTATTAAATAAAAATAGTTGAAGGGATTGTGTAAAAGACCATGAAATTATATTTGTTGTTGAAGAATAAAGTGAGAAAAACAAAAGAAAACTAAGAATGCACTTTCTCTTATACCTATGTGCATTATGCGTTGCAATTAAATCAAATTTATGAATATTCGTTTCCCTAATTTTCTCTTTCCCTTATCTTTGAAAGTGTTTAAAATAAATAAAAGAGGAAGATAAAAAGGAATGGAATTCGAAAATATGCTTATGGAATAACTTAACTTGGTCTAGAAGTTTTCGTTTTTCTCTTTTATAGTGTTTAGCATAAAAAGAAAATATCATTAACAACTTTCTCTCGCCTCTTCTTTGGGCTAGAAAAAGGAATCAAATCTGACTATATGTAAAAATATCAAAAATATGAGATAGTTGACTTACTTTGACAAATAATAAATGATTTCTCCTTTTCTTTTGTATATATATGAAGAAAATAACTTTCTAACCTCTTTTTCTCTCTCCTCTATTGGAAGTTTCTCAAAAAGAGGAATACAAGACATGTGATATGGATATATGAGATAATTAATGATGATCTCAAGATTTGACTCAGAGGATCACAAAGGAAAGGTATTTTCCATTTAACTCATCCTTTAATGCATAATAATCAAGTTAATTAACCAATGAAGAAAATGTGGACAAAATTTGTATAAAACCCAGATCTAATTGGCTAGAAAGGTTTTGGAAAACTTATTGGATGTGTGGCACACATTTGGTGAAGTTTTAACTTTATTTGACCCTATAAGTCAATTAAGAATGTTTCTATATACTTTTCTTAGGATTTGATTAGGAAATCATTTAGCGCACCGATTTAAACCTGAAGTTCTAAAATTTAATCGACTGTCACACGCATGCTTTCTCTCTTTTTTCTTGCCACCACTGTAACCGTCAGATCCTCATCAAACGGCCTACCTATCGTCTTCTACCCCGCTTTCATCGCTGGTCTAAAACTAGATTGCCACATTTTCTTTCTCATCCTCTATCTCTCTCATCTCACCATCTCTTCATGAGTTTTCTTGTTCGATGGATTCATGAGATCTTCCCAATTCCAATGAACCCTCACTCATCTCCTCTCTCCCTCCATATAAGAAATGCCCAATTTATGGCTTCACCTGCCTCTCACGCTACTTTTGGATACACTGCTATAACACTCCCCTTCCCAAGTTAAGGATCCCTGAAGCTACCCGCCCCCACACTTGCCTCCTCCACCACCAATTGACCTCCATATGCCCTTGAACACCATGTCCTAATCACGTTTCTTCTCCAACGACCTCCACCTTTCTGCGGCCTTCAGTGCGCCATCGTGTTCAATTGAGAGTATGGTAAGCTTCTCTTGACTTCCTAAGGGAAAATAAGTCTTAAATTTTATATCTCAACTCATCAGTCACCCACAAGTGTATCAGATTAATTGTATTCGAGGTCAAAATATAGAGAGATAGGCTAGCTAGGCATAAAAGAACTAATGTTCAACAATTAAAGTCATATTACAACAGTAGAGTTTCATTACAATTAGCTAAAAGAAAAGTAAAAAACAAAATGACTTAAATTTTAAGGTTGAATCAAATTATAGAAAGTCTTGGACATAAGATTTCACTACCATACCATTACATCATGTGCAACTACAAAATTAAAGCACACCATTAATTTGCAAGGATGTTTTCATCATCATGCACCTCCTGACGACATGAGACGGTTCTCTTCTTCGCATAACACTTTTGTGTCTATGCTTAGATTCAAACACAACCTTGAACCCTCAACATTCTCCATCCACTCCCATGGTTAAGTGCATGTTTCCATGAGATCTACTCCTTACTCCCTCATACATCCTCCCAAATAGCACAAGAAAGCATAAAACATGTTTAAAAGGTGGCCAACCAAGCATACAAGAAGTAAAAACACCGTAGGAACTCATGAAGAAGCAAATTAACTAACATTCAATATAAATTCTAAGTTCACATGAATAATGGCATGGTGCTTACTCTCCCATGCCCAAGAAGAAGGTTCTACTCGCATATAATGGAGAAACACAAGTACATTACAGAATTTTTAGAGTTTTGCATAGCTAAAGAGAAAATTGAGAAAAGGGAACCAAAGGTGAAGTCAAGAGGAGTAGAACTCTGACTAGAGGATGAAGTTCCACCCTTGAAGCTGCTCCAACTCAGACAATATTTCCTCCCAAGAAGCTTGAATGAGAAGAGAAGCTCTGATGCACTTTTTGGAGAAGAAATGGTGAAGAATGGAAGTTCTTTCCCAAAAAACCTCTTCTTCCTCCCCAAAACACCCTCCTCTTGCTCTGGAACTTCTTCTGGTTGAAACGTGTCTCATATGATGAGTGATAACCACTCCAAGTGGCTGCACTCATTTTTAATACGAGGGGTGGTTGTCACCAAAATATGCAAAAAGTTGATAAAGACACGACGTGTCTTTGTCGCGTGGCATCATGTAACTGGCTGGTGAATTGGCTCCTCACGATAAGTACACAACATGTACCAATAGAGACACATTGTGTAGCTGCTACAGGAGTCTACCTGGGTAGATGTCACACATCATGTGCTAATAAACACACAACCATGTGTGTCGACAGAAAGTTGAAGTTGTCCTTTGAACACGCAGACACGTCATGTCTTAATAATGACACGTCGTGTCTTTTGCTCTAAAGTTTGGAGATGAAGGCCTATGAAAACTTACACGCCCATGTGTTAAATAACACACAATGTGTTCTTTGCTTTGTTTGCCCCTTCTGGAGAGTTACTTCTTCATGATGTCGTATTCCTTCAAACTATCAGAAACTTTGAATTCTAGCTTCTTCTTGCCCAATCTCAGAAGCAACATCCCTTCCTTGACATTTGTAAATGTGTTTTTCATGTCTAGGACATGTCAACCAAATATGGGGGGTACCTGATATCTTCCTTGTTATTGTGAAAAGGTCACATGGAACACAAGAGTCCTTACCAACTCTAACTAGGACATCTTTAATGAGCCCCATAGGATTCATCATGGATGAATTTGTAAGATGAATCATCATGATCATTGGTAGTGGATGCGTGAATCCCAATATCTAAAATGTACTAAACAATATGATAGAGATGCTAGTTCCAAAATTAGGTAGTTCCTTCTTCCAAGTGTTGTCCCCAATACAACACCTGATCCCAAAGTAACATGATCCTTCTACTTATTTGGCATCTTATTCAAAACAATGTATGAGGCGGTCCTAGCTAGATTTACTATTTTGATTCCTTTACACGCCATGTACAAATAAGACACAACATGTTCGGTGCTATTTCTTCAAGATCGATTCTGAATCAGCTGGAGATCAATGGGAAATCCCACTGAGGTCGGATTTGGGTTGGATTATCTTCATTTTGTCATTTTGGATGGGTACATGTGATCAACATCATGCAATAAGTAAAATAATGAAAGGATGGCAATTAAGTATGATTAGAGGTTAAATGGGAGGAAAAATAAACTGAATTTGTGTGAGAATGTGTGCAAAAAGTATATATGAAATGCGCACCTCAAATTCTCCTAAGCTTGAACTATTTCTTATCTATTGACCTAGAGGTTATACATTGTCCATATTTTGATAATGACTTAACCATTCCATTCATATGTATCTAATATGTGTATTCAAGATTGATTTCATGTGTTAGGTACATGAAAATAATCAATTTGCACAAGCCCTAGCTTATCAAAGTTCAAGTCAAAAGAAATGCAAGTGTGCTAATTAGGAAATCCATGTAAATGACCTTAGAATATTTTTGTAATCACTTGTATTGATGATATGACTTGTAACTAAGATGAAAAAAATATGTGGGATACTTTATACCAAGTTTTAATCACTTTTTAATCACTTTGGAAAATCGATCACAAGCTGTTGATTGGTCGAGTTCCAATCTTGACTGATCCACTAGATCAAATTTTCTAAAGAGTGCATAGACTGAGTTGTGCATTCACAGAACTCGAACGATCGGGTTACTGACCAAATGCAATTTTCATTGGTCGGTCGAGTTTCCCCAGGACAAACTCGACCGATGGTTTGAATATTGGGTTTGTCTTTTAGCTGATCGGTCCAGTTATCTTTATTGAATCTCGACCGAATGCACTATATGGAAAATCCAGAAAAACTGATTCTAACCGTTGGTGACTTGTTTGGATGAAAATAGATCCATTTCCTTGGGGAAAATGGCTATAATTTGGCCCTAAGTGTTCCCACTATTAAAGGGGCACCCCCAACTATAAATAGGACCCCTTGGGCTTTGTCTCAAGTTTGCTCTTCCATTGCATAGCTTGGTCCTTGCCTAGTTGAGAGTGATGCACCCCTTTGAGCCCCTTTCTCTCTCTACTTTCAATTCAAATTCATGAATATGAGTGAGTTAAGATCCATTGTAAGAGAGCTATCCCTTGTGTCCATGTAAAGCTCTCCACCTCCATCTTCCTACCCCCTTTCCTCTTTGAAGAAAAGGCTTGAAGATCTTCTCCAAGTGAAGGAGAAGGATTTGTTGTTCTTCAAGGTTGAAGAAAGCATGGTGATCAAGATCTCCGAGTGAAGGAGATAGGCAAGGCGGACGTTCAAGAAGGATAGATAATTCCTGGAAGGCCAAAGACTTGAAGATGGAGTGGGTAAGTCCTTGTTGAAGGCTAAAAGACTCCTTTGCTCAAGTGGGTAAGTTCCTTTGGTAGGTTGAAGATCCTTGCTTGAGGTATTAAGTCCTTGGATGAATGTGGTTTTTGTCTTGTAATCTTATGAATGAATATAAGAGAACCAAGATTGCAAAGACCTAGAGACTAACCACCTCTAGGTAGTGGATTGACTCACTTTTATTTTGAAGTGTGGAACCACTCTAAACCACTTTGTCCAAGTGTATGATATCTTTGTCTCTCATCCTTGCTATGCTTGTTAGTTAGGACTTCAAATTGGCTATATGATTCAACTTTTGCACTTAATATAATTTGAAGGTCTAATCCATTTTGTAAGATTTGTGAAGATCTATTCACCCCCCTCTAGATCCCTTGATCCAAAATTATCCTCAAGCAAAAAGTGCATAGAAACTCAAATGAAGAAATTGCCAAGTTCATGCGTGGGTCAGATGAAATAAGAGATGTAAATGAGGCCAAACCAACCGTAATTATCAAGTTCATATTCATAGCCTTGATTTCAACTTAGACATCTAAGAAAGAGAATTTAAGTTCAGCAAGGGTGGTAACGCATTAAATGAAATAGTCAAGTGGGCAACACAAAATGGAACTTGGATGACTAAGCCAAACAATTAGTGAATCTACAACAAAAACTTTCATCTATTAAGGATGCAAAAGATGGAGTCTTAGTTAATGTTAAAAAAAAATTGCTTTCTCTCCTTGTTTTCCTAAAAGATATAATATTGGATTAGGGGTTTCAACACTCAACAACTAATTAGGCTTATGCACATAAGATAAACCTCACATCATTCTACTTGCCATGAGAAAAATAGAAATTGAAAAACAAGAACTAGAGAAAAGATGATGAAAACAACTAAACAACTGCATCTACATTACCAACCGGTTGCACCCCCCCCCCAATCTTGAAATTTGTAGTGTCCTCACTGCATGAATCAAACCTAAGGTAGAAGCAACCAGTTACCTATCATGGAGGAAATTAACAAGAGGGGCCAGCACCCCCATGACTAGATTGGAAGTACTAGTTCAGCAAGTCATCATCATCACGAATATCAACTGGCATCAACTATGGAGTGGGCTCAGGATCTAGTGGAGTAGGTGCAGGCAGTGGCATTGGATAGTGGCCTTGAGAGATATGCCACATATCCATGTGTTGGACCATCTCATGCATCACTGAGTATTGCTGACCCATCCGATCAAGGCAGCTATCTAGATGGTCAAAATGTTGTTGAACATATCCATAGAGATGCCTAACATCAAGCAACTTGTTAGACCAAGTGTACTCAGTCTGAGTGCTGGTGGAGGGAGGTGGAGGCTGAGTTGTGGCTGCTGAGATAGGTGCATTTGGAGCAACTTGTTCTTCAAGGGTGTCTGCATTACCATCTTGGCCACTGAGGTCGAACTTCCAGTTGTCTTTATTTGTTAAGGTTATGATATACAATTCAAGCATCTCAATGTATTGATCATTATCGAAATACTATCTAAACTTTGAATCATCATTGTGGACCTTAGCAATCAGACCTTTAGAAATCAGATATTGGATATCCATGGGGTTCTTACCTGGTGCAACCTCTAGACCGGTTAGGTCTACACCATGCTTTATGGCTAGGTGGGTGATTAATCCCCTACACATGATGTCTCCATATTATCTCTTTTTGATCTTCTTAATGTCCAAGAACCTACTCAGAATGAAGTAACCTGCATTGATCTGAAAATCATATACCATGACCCATAGAAAGAATAAATCCTACCTCCTGCAAACACCTTGAGTTTCTTTCTTAGTAAAGACACATGTGCTAAGAAGGTGATGGATATATCTAAAGATTGGGTTATGGATAGCCGTTACCCTGGCCTTCTTGGCCTCATGGTACTCCTAATTAGAGATCTCACTCTAGAAGACATTTCTTTCAAAATTTGGAGGGTAAGACAATGCACCCTCATAATGGCATTCTAAGAACTCATAGAATCTTTTGAAAATAATTTTGAAGTTTTGCCCCAACAAACAAGGTGAGGATATGTGTTGGTTACCGTGCAACATGTGTACTGGAGACCCACTTCCTTTATATGCTCTTTGACTTCATTCTTGAATCTTAAAGCTCCCATAGTCTAATCACAAGAGAAACATGTAGGGAGGACCCTACGAGAGATGAATAATTGATACATGGGGTCTTCTTCTACAGTCACCCTGAATTGAGTTGTGGAGACATAAGCGGGGGTTAAGGATGAGCTTGCTCCATGCTTGCGGTTTGATCCTTGCTTGACCAGGGCCATTGCTTCTAGGAACTGCTAAAATGTCTTGGGACACGATTTGTCTAATTGGGGACATGACGTGTTTTCTGACAAAAGTGTTGAAGAATGAAGAAATGGACATGACATGTCTTTAGGATGACATGACGTGTACCTGGAGATCAAAGGTGTCCAGAGGTTAGAGAAGGTGATTTATTTGCACGGTTGTTCATGTCTTATCTTGCTGGTGATGAAGTAGAGCCCAACGATGGAGGTGGGGAAGGAGTTGCCTTTCTCTTTGGGGATGAGGGTGGATCTTGAGCGAAGCTGAGCAGGTTGTGGATGGCTTGGAGCTATTGCATGCTTGGGGGAAGTGATGGTGGAGCTGCTTTAGAGCGTCAGAGCTGACATGCATGTGGCAGAGTACGGAGGCAGTGATTTCCATTAAAATCAGATTTTATAAAGTCATGGACATAAGATTTCACTTCCGTACCATCACGTCATGTGTAACTATGAAATTAAAGCATGCCATTAATCTGCAAGTAGGTTGCCATAATCATGCACCTCCCAGTGACATGAGATGGTTCTCATCTTCGCATAACACTTCCTTGTCTATGCTTAGAACCAAACACAACCTTGAAGCCTCAACATTCTCCAACCACTCCCATGGTTTAGAGCATGTTGCCAAGAGATCTACTCCTTACTCCCTCATACATCCTCCCGAATAGCACAAGGAAGCATAAAACATGTATAAAAGGTGGCCATCCAAGCATACAATCAATAAAACACTGTAGGAACTGATGAAGAAGAAAATTAAGTAACATTCAATATAAATTCTGAGTACACATGAGTAATGGCATGGGAGTTACTCTCCCATGCCCAAGAAGACGGTTCTACTCGTACATAATGGAGAAACACAAGTACATTGCAGAATTTTCAGAGTTTTGCATAGTTGAAGAGAAGAATGAGAAAAGGGAACCAAAGGTCAAGTCAAGAGGAGTGGAACTCCGACTAGAGGATGAAATTCCACCCTTGAATCTGCACCAAATCAGACAATCTTCCCTCACAAGAAGCTTGAATGAGAAGAGTAGCTATTTTAGTACCTTTTGAAGAAGAAATGGTAAAGAATGGAGGTTCTTTCCCAAGAAACCTCTTCTTCCTCCCCAAAATCACCCTCCTCTTTCTCTTGAAATTTTTCTAGTCTAAAAGTGTCTCAAATGAGAGTGATAACTGCCCCAAGTGGTTGCACTCATTTTTAAAACGGGGGGTGATTGCTACTAAAATATGCAGAAAACTGATAAAGATATGACATGTCTTTGTGAAGACACTTCGTGTGGTGTTGTGTAACTAGCTGGTGAATTGGTTCCTCAAGATAAGTACACAACATGTTCTAATAGAGACACACTGTGTAGATGCTAATGGAGTCAACCGTGGAAGATGGCACTCGTCGTGTGTTAATAAACACACAGCTGAGTGTGTTGGCAAAAAGTTGAAGTTGAACTTTGAATGTATAGACACGCCATGTCTTTTGCTCTGTAGCTTGAGGATGAAGGCCTATGGAAACTTACATATCTGTATGTTAAATAAAACACAACGTGTTCTTTCCTTTGTGAGCTCTTTCTGGAAAGTTACACGTCGTGTACAAATAAGACATGACGTGTTTGTTGACCTAGAGGTTATACATTACCTATATTTTGATAATGACTTAACCATTCCATTCATATGTATCTAATATGTGTGTTTAAGATTGTTTGCAGGCATTAGGTACATGAAAAGGATCATATATACAAAGCCCTAGAATGGGCCAAGTGCAAGCCAAAATGGCTACAAGTGTGCATTTTAGGATTTCTATTTAAACTACCTTAGAACATCAATGTAATCACTTGTAATGATGAATTGGCTTGTAACTTAGAAGAGAAAAATGTTTGGGACAAAATTCACCAAGTGCTAATCACTTTTATTGCAAATTAGAAAATCAATTACAGGCACTTGGTCAGTCGAGTTTTCCTATCCTGAAACTCGACCGATCATCCTTGGTCGATTTTCTAAAGATTGCATCGGTCGAGTTGTGCACTCACAGAACTCGACCGATCGGGTAGCAGGTCATTTCCAGTTGAAATGGTCGGTCGAGTTTCCTCAGGACAAACTCGACCGATCATATGAATATCGGTTTGCCTCTTACTTGATAAGTCGAGTTACCCCCATTGAAACTCGACTGATTGCACTGTACGGAGTTTGCAAAAAAAGTAATATGACCGTTGGTGAATTGTTTTGGGAAAAAATAGAGTCGTTTTCTTGAACAAAAAATGACTACTTTTGCATCCAAGTGTCCCACAACTTAAAGGGCAACCCTCAACTATAAATAGAACCCCTTGGAGTTCATTCCAAGCTGCTCTTCCATTGCAAACTTGGTTCTAGCTTAGTTGAGAGTGTTCCAAGCCCTTAAGCCCCTTTCTCTCTCTACCTTCAAGATAAATTCGTGAGTTAAGAGTGAGTTAGGTCCCTATGTATGAGAGCTATCCCTTGTAATATGTGCAGCTCTCCTTTCTCTCTTCCTACCTCCAAATCCCTTTGAAGATTGATTGAAGCTACTTCTCCAAGTGAAAGAGGAGTTGTTGTTGTTCTTCTCCGAGTGAAGGGGAAGATGTGTTGCTGATCTTCAAGAGTGAAGATAGCTCGTTGCTCCAGGTCCCTTGGTGAAGGGAAAACGTGGAGAAGCTCTCCAAGTGAAGGAGAGGTGCAAGGCAAAGCTCAAGTGAGATAGGTAAATCCTGCAAGGCTGAAGACAAAGGTAAGATTGGGTAAGTCTTTTGAAGAAGGCTGAAGAATCTTGCTTTGTGGGTAAGTCCTTAGATAGGTAGAAGATCTTAGCTTGAGAAATTAAGTCCTTGGTTGTGTGATTTATGTATCTTGTAATCTTATTGTGATATATAATAGAACCAAGTTGCAAATCCTAGAGTCTAACCAACTCTAGGTAGTGGACTGACATCGCCCCTAAGTTTAGGACGTGGAACCACTCTAAACCACCTGTCCAAGTGCTTGCTATTCATTGTCTCTTATCCTTGCTTTGTATGCTAGATTAGGACATCAAATTGTTGCTTGCTTTAGCTTTTGCACTATGATTAAATTGGTGGTCTAATTGATTTTATGAAGTGTGTGTAGCTCTATTCACCCCCCCATCTAGAGCCCATTGATCCAACAAGTGGTATCAGAGCAGGTCTTCTCCAAGCTACTTCAACAAGTAGGAGAAGATGGGCGATTCGGCTCTTGGGTCACTCAACCTTGAAAGAAGCTTCTCAATGAGACCCCCGGTCTTCGACAGCACAAACTTCCTATATTGGAAGAGGAGAATGCAATTCTACCTCCAAGGGGTGAGCTACGAAATGTGGAAGATTGTCCATCTCAAGTATGAAGATCCAAAAGGGGACATCACCACATGGACGGAAGCTGAGATGAAGCGTGCTCAACTCAACGCCAAAGCCGTGAGCATCATCTACGCCACCCTTACTCCATCCGAGTTCAAACGGATCTCTTCTTGGGACACGGCGCATGAGATATGGCATAAGTTGTGTGTCACCTATGAAGGGACCGAGCAAGTCAAGGAGGATAAAGTCTACATGCTTGGTGGTCTTCTTGAGAACTTCAAGATGAGGAAGAATGAAAGAGTAGCGGACATGTACACAAGGTTAAATGTCATCTTGAATAGCCTTGCAGCTCTTGGGAGTGTCATGGATAGAGGTACAATCAATGCCAAAATCTTGAGATCTCTTCCAAAGAGATGGGAGCCAAAGGTCACTTCAATTGAAGAAGTTTACAAGCTAAGCACGTTGTCAACCAAGGAGCTGGTCGGTAACCTCCAAGCCCATGAACCTAGGCTCGACAAGCAAGAAGAAGAGGAGAAAAGAGAAGAGAAGGAATCAAATAAGATAAAGGACACAACCTTCAAAGCTCAAATTGAAGAAATGGTCTGGCAACAACAACTTGCCATGAAGTCTCCCTATCCTTCCTCAAGTGAAGATGAAGGTGTCAATGATCATGAAGCTAACTACTCAAAAGGGAAACACTTCAAGAGCAAGCCCTCCTCCTCAACTCCTAGGTGCTACGAGTGTGGTCAAAAAGGCCACTACAAGAGTGACTACCCAAAGGCCAAGAAGATACATCATAAGAGCATCCACAAGAAGGATGACAAGTACAAAAGAGAAGCAAAGTACAAGAGGAAAGACAAGAAGGAGAGAAGATCCAAAGATGCAGCTCATGCGGCGTGGGAGGAGTCTTCTTCAAGCTCCTCAAGCTCCGAAGATGGAGAATGCCATCTTGCCATCATGGCCTCAACTAGTGAAGATGTAATTGAGGTAAGTGAGGTAAGAAAGGTTAGTGATGTTAATTTACTTGATCTATCTAGGGAAACTCTCATAGATATTCTTAATGAATGCCAATCATCTTTTGCTAAATTTAATCTAAGAGGAAAAGATTAGGCAAAATAGTTGATGATCTTTATGCAAAAACTGACATTCTTGATGAAAATGAAAAATTGCATCTTGATAGCATAGAATCCTTGCAAGGGCAATTTCTTGACCTTGAACTTCAATACAATGGAGTAGAGGTTGAGAATGGTACATATCTTAAAAATATTGAAAATCTTAAGATAGAAAACCAAAAATGCCTAGATGAGCTTGATACTCTTAAAACTAAAAACGTAGAACTCAAGCTTATTGATGATGCTAGGAGAGAAGAAATCTATGCTTATCAAAGAGAAATAGTTGTTCTTAAATCTGAAAATGCAAAATTGCTTGCTCAAATTAATGATCTATCTTCTAGACCTGTTTTGCCTAGAAATGAAGTTGCTAGCTTAACTCTAGAAAAATATTCTCTTCTTACTAAAGCCCTATGTCTTGAGGCCGACCTTTTGCATACTAGAGAAGATCTTGCTAGTCTTTCCACTACTGTTATAAATCTTAGTGATGATAATGCTAAGTTAAGATCTACTTTGCAAAGGTTTCTTTCGGGAAAGAAATCCCTAAATGATGTTCTAGAGCACTCTACCAAACAAGTTGGTACTAGTGGTTTAGGATATAATGGGACTGCTCCCAAAGGTAAGAAGAAGAAGGGTAAGAAAAAGAGTGTGGAACCTCCAATTTTCAATGGAGAGACTTTCGGCTCTCAAAACCCTATGGTTTGTATTTATTGCAAATGTGATGACCATTATTCTACCTATTGTCCTTACAAGCCCAAGGGGACCAACCCAAAGATGAAATGGGTCCCCAAGCTAACCCCGGACCCCAAAGTTTGAGTTGGGTTCCGACATCCTCTTTTCTTGCAGGTTAAAAAGAAATGGATTGTTGATAGTGGCTGCTCTAAGCATATGACTGGAGAAATCAGCCATTTCAACAAATTTGTGAAAAAGAAAGGAGGATCGGTTACCTTCGGGGACAACAAGAAGGGTAAAGTTATAGGTGAGGGTGATGTAGGCAATGAATTATGTATTAAAAATGTATTGCTTATTGATGGCCTACATAACAATTTAATTAGTGTTAGCCAATTATGTGACAATGGTTATCTCGTGCTATTTACTTCTTTAGAATGCTTACTTCTAGATTCCCTCTCCTACAATGTTATATATAAGGGAACTAGAAATGGTAATCTTTATGTTATTGTTCTCGATGCTCTTAAGCCCATACTAAATAGATGCTTCGTTGTGGATAAAAACAATCTTTCTCTTTGGCATCGTCGTTTGGGTCATGTGAATTTGCATCAAATGAAGAAATTGAACAAAAAGGACTTGGTTCGAGGACTTCCTAAATTGGATTTTGATAAGGATGAGGAATGCCAACCTTGTACACAAGGGAAACAAACCAAATCCTCCTTCAAATCCAAAGGAGTCATGAGTACCAAGAGAGTTCTTGAACTTCTTCATATTGATCTATTCGGACCAATGAGAACACAAACGCTTCGTGGTTCCAAGTATTGTCTTGTTATTGTTGATGATCTCTCTAGATATACTTGGACTTTCTTTCTCATTTCTAAAAGCGATACTCTTGACATTTTCTCGAGCTTTTGTAAATGGGTTGAAAACGAAGCTTCTTGTTGAATTGTTTCTATCCGTAGTGATCATGGGGGAGAGTTTGAAAATGATCTTTTTGAGCATTTTTGTGAAAAATCGGGTTATTCGCACAATTTCTCTTCTCCTCGCACACCTCAACAAAATGGGGTTGTTGAGAGGAAGAATAGGTCGCTACAAGAGATGGCTAGGACCATGCTTCTTGAGTATGATACTCCTAAGAAGTTTTGGGCTGAAGCTGTTAGCACGTCATGTTTTGTGCAAAACTGAGTTTTCACACATCCTTCTTTCAAGAAAACCCCCTATGAACTATGGCATGGTAGGAAGCCGTCTATTGATTTCTTTCATGTTTTCGGATGTCCTTGTTTTGTTTTAAACACAAAGGATTCTCTCGACAAGTTTGATCCGAAATCCTATAAGGCTTTCTTCCTAGGCTATAGCACTACTAGCAGGGCATATAGAGTATTTAACATTGAATTGTCTAAAATTGAAGAATCTATCAATGTTAAGTTTATTGAAACTAACCATGTTGTTGGCAAGCATATTGGTGATGATGATGTTGCAGATGAAATAATTCCTATCTTAAAAGACCTCAACATCAAAGACAAAGGCGAGCAGGTGATTGAAGAAGAAAAAGAAGAAGAAAAGAAGGATCCCACTCCCCGCTTTGCAAAGAATCACCCCAAGGAGTTGATCATTGGCAACCCATTTGAGAGAGTGAGGACACGAGCTGCTCACAACAAAGAACAAGAAGATAGTGCCTTCATCTCCCAACTAGAGCCAAAGAATATCAAAGAAGCCCTTGGTGATGATGAGTGGATCCTTGCCATGCAAGAAGAGCTAGAGCAATTCGAGAAGAATCGTGTGTGGACCCTAGTGCCAAGGCCTAGTGATAGAAAAATCATTGGCACCAAATGGGTCTACCGCAACAAGCTAGATGAGCAAGGAAAAGTGGTAAGGAACAAAGCAAGGTTAGTGGCACAAGGTTACAACCAACAGGAAGGTATTGATTTTGATGAAACCTATTCTCATGTTGCTAGATTAGAATCTATTCGTATGCTACTTGCCTTTGCTAGTTATAAAAATTTCTTGCTATATCAAATGGATGTTAAAAGTGCGTTTTTGAATGGTACAATCGAGGAGGAAGTATTTGTTGCTCAACCTCTGGGCTTTGAAAATGACAAATTACCCAATCATGTTTATTTGTTGCAAAAAGCTCTCTATGGACTCAAACAAGCACATCGAGATTGGTATGAGAAATTAAAGAACTTTTTGTTAGATAATGGGTATGTCATGGGCAAAGTTGATTCTACCTTGTTTCTAAAATACACTTCTAACCATTTTCTTATAATTCAAATATATGTTGATGATATCATTTTTGGCGGGACTGATCTTGATCTTTGCAAGGAGTTTAGTTCTCTTATGCATAGTGAATTTGAAATGAGCATGATGGGTGAGTTGACCTTCTTCCTCGGCTTTCAAATCAAACAAACAAAGGAAGGAAACTTCATCAACCAAGGCAAATACACAACTGAACTACTCAAGTGCTTTGGGATGGAGAATATGAAGCCGATGGATACACCCATGTCAAACACCGCCAAACTTGACAAAGATGAAGAAGGTGAAAAGGTAGATGAGAAGCTCTATAGAGGTATGATTGGAAGTTTACTTTATTTAACTGCCTCTAGACCTGATATTATGTTTAGTGTTGGCTTGTGCGCTCGCTTTCAATCTTGCCCTAAGAAGTCGCATCTCACTGTTCTTAAGAGAATTTTGAGGTACTTAGCCAAAACCCAAAATTTTGGTCTATGGTATCCTAAATCAAGGGATTTTACTCTTAGAGCATATACTGATGTGGATTATGCAGGGTGTTTGATTGATAGAAAGTGCACAAGTGGCACTTGCTTCCTCCTAGGACCATGCTTAGTGTCTTGGTTCTCCAAGAAACAAAGCACAATGGCATTATCAACTACTGAAGCTGAATACATTGCAGCCGGTAGTTTTTGTGCACAGGTCCTATGGATGAAGCAAATGCTCCAAGACTTTAACATATTTTTTGATGCTTCTCCTATCTTTTGTGACAATACTAGTGCAATTAATCTATCTTATAATCCTATATTGCATAGTAGAGCCAAGCATATAGAGGTTCGCCATCATTTTCTTCGTGATCACATTGCCAAGAAAGATATATATATCACACATGTGGACACGGAAAATCAGTTGGCGGACATTTTTATAAAACCTCTAGTTAGAGATCAATTTAATTTTATTTGATCTAAACTGCTCATTGTTGATTTGAATGATATTGCTATGTGATCTAGCTAGTTGTCTCTTCCCTATATGCTTGCTCATGTAAATCTTCACCTTATGTTGCTCATATACATGCTTGTTTGTGCTTAAACTGCCTATCAACATGCTTAGTTTTGCTTATTTTTGGGTTTTATCAAATTTCACATTTTATCGCTAAATAGTGCCCAATGATGAGATAAATGTGCCTAGGTATGTTAATTATGCATAATAGAATAGAAAAATAAATTTAATCGACATGTATATGGCTAGAATCTAAGAATTAGACTGCTAGGTCAGGTTGGCCTTCGATCGAGTTTCCACCCTGGAAAACTCGACCGATCAGGAGCCGAGAGCTGTCTTTAGTGGACCATTCAGTCGAGTTGTACACCCTCAGAACTCGACCGATCGACGGGCTGCGCCAACTTAAAAGTTAGGATCGACCGACTATTTTCCTTTGCAACTAGAAAATAGCCGACTGATTCCTCATCTCCTAGCTTGTGCTCTCAACCCAAGCCCTAAACCTCCCCCGTTCCTAACCCTAGGGCGACCTAGCAACCTGTTCTTGACCCTCCCGGGCATCTGTGGTGTGTCTTCTTCAGCTTTTGAGGTTTGTCTTGCTTGTGTGCACGGTTTCTCTTCTTGTTTTCATTTCCATGGCTTACCATAGGCGAAAACGTGCCGCCCCTAGCAATGCTCAAGCCTCCTCCTCGACCAACCGCTTGATTCCATTTGATAACACCTCGTTTGTGTCCATTGAGGTGGTAAATTGGTATAAGGATCTTCTTCCACGATCTCCTTTTCCATTTCGCCCCTTAGTTGATGCAAATCATTTTCAAGCGTACATTACCTCTGTTTCGAGGCTTCTCACTGGTCACCACTTGTCCGCCCTAGCGATCGAACGTGACTGTTTTAACAATCAGTTGTCTAACACAAAGGCAGTTCACGAGTTCTACGCAAACCTACATTGGAACTATGATTCGCTCGTTCCCCCTCCGAATACCGAAATAGTTCTTACATCGATGATCACCGGTCGACGTTTTCAAATCTCCGAGGAAGCTTTCAACTACTATCTTGCCGAAGACGAGGAAAACAACACTTGGCGTAAGGACTATGGCGAGTATTTCGATCTTCTTGACCCAGAAGGTTTCTATAAACATCATGAATTGACGCTACCGGACATTCATCGGTTTTTAAAGAAATTTGACGTGGCCTACAGGAAGCGGTCAACCCTGCCCCCATCCTCCCTTGACCTCCAGAGGCGCATCTTGGCCCTTGTGATTAACTACAATATCCACCCCAAGTGTAATCAAACAGACATTGCGGAAAACACAGCGGTCCTGATGTATTGTTTGTTAAACAATATCGTGTCAAATGGGAAGCTTGAATGAGAAGAGTAGCTCTTTTAGTACCTTTTGAAGAAGAAATGGTGAAGAATGGAGGTTCTTTCCCAAGAAACCTCCTCTTCCTCCCCAAAATCACCCTCCTCTTTCTCTTGAAATTCTTCTAGTCTAAAAGTGTCTCAAATGAGAGTGATAACTGCCCCAAGTGGTTGCACTCATTTTTAAAATGGGGGGTACTAAAATATGTAGAAAACTGATAAAGATATGACATGTCATTGAGAAGAAACTGCGTGTGGTGTTGTGTAACTAGATGAATTGGTTCCTCAAGATAAGTACACGACATGTTCTAATAGAGACACACTGTGTAGATGCTAATGGAGTCGACTGTGGAAGATGGCACACGTCGTGTGTTAATAAACACACAGCTGAGTGTGTTGGCAAAAAGTTGAAGTTGACCTTTGAATGTGTAGACATGCCATGCCTTTTGCTCTGTAGCTTGGGGATGAAGGCCTATGGAAACTTACATATCTGTGTGTTAAATAACACACAACATGTTCTTTGCTTTGTGAGCTCTTTCTGGAAAGTTACACGTCGTGTACAAATAAGGCATGATGTGTTTGTTGACCTAGAGGTTATACATTACCTATATTTTGATAATGACTTAACCATTCCGTTCATATGTATCTAATATGTGCATTTAAGATTGTTTGCAGGCATTAGGTACATGAAAAGGATCATATATACAAAGCCCTAGAATGGGCCAAGTGCAAGCCAAAATGGCTACAAGTGTGCATTTTAGGATTTCTATTTAAACTACCTTAGAACATCAATGTAATCACTTGTAATGATGAATTGGCTTGTAACTTAGAAGAGAAAAATGTTTGGGACAAAATTCACCAAGTGCTAATCACTTTTATTGCAAATTAGAAAATCAATTACAGGCACTTTGTCGGTCGAGTTTTCCTAGCCTGAAACTCGATCGATCATCCTTGGTCGATTTTCTGAAGATTGCATTGGTCGAGTTGTGCACTCACAGAACTCGACCGATCGGGTAGCAGGCCATTTCTAGTTGAAATAGTCGGTCGAGTTTCCTCAGGACAAACTCGACCGATCATTTGAATATCGGTTTGCCTCTTACTTGATCGGTCGAGTTACCCCCATTGAAAGTCGACCGATTGCACTGTACGGAGTTTGCAGAAAAAATAATATGACCGTTGGTGAATTATTTTGGGTAAAAATAGAGTTGTTTTCTTGAACAAAAAATGACTACTTTTGCATCCAAGTGTCCCACAACTTAAAGGGCAACCCTCAACTATAAATAGAACCCCTTGGAGTTCATTCCAAGCTACTCTTCCATTGCAAACTTGGTTCTAGCTTAGTTGAGAGTGTTCAAGCCCTTGAGCGCCTTTCTCTCTCTCTACCTTCAAGATAAATTCGTGAGTTAAGAGTGAGTTAGGTCCCTGTGTATGAGATCTATCCCTTGTAATATGTGCAGCTCTCATTTCTCTCTTCCTACCTCCAAATCCCTTTGAAGATTGATTGAAGCTACTTCTCCAAGTGAAAGAGGAGTTGTTGTTGTTCTTCTCCGAGTGAAGGGGAAGATGTGTTGCTGATCTTCAAGAGTGAAGATAGCTCATTGCTCCAGGTCCCTTGGTGAAGGGAAAATGTGGAGAAGCTCTCCAAGTGAAGGAGAGGTGCAAGGCAAAGCTCAAGTGAGATAGGTAAATCCTGCAAGGCTGAAGACAAAGGTAAGATTGGGTAAGTCCTTTGAAGAAGGCTGAAGAATCTTGCTTTGTGGGTAAGTCCTTGGATAGGTAGAAGATCTTAGCTTGAGAAATTAAGTCCTTGGTTGTGTGGTTTATGTATCTTGTAATCTTATTGTGATATATAAGAGAACCAAGTTGCAAATCCTAGAGTCTAACCAACTCTAGGTAGTGGACTAACATCGCTCCTAAGTTTAGGATGTGGAACCACTCTAAACCACCTATCCAAGTGCTTGCTATTCATTGTCTCTTATCCTTGCTTTGTATGCTAGATTAGGACATCAAATTGTTGGTTGCTTTCGCTTTTGCACTATGATTAAATTGGTGGTCTAATTGATTTTGTGAAGTGTGTGTAGCTCTATTCACCCCCCCTCTAGAGCCCATTGATCCAACAGTGTTCAGTGTTTTTTCTTCAAGATCAACTCTGAATCAGTTGCAGATCAATGGGAAATCCAACTAAGGTCAGATTTGGGTTGGATTATCTCCATTTTGTCATTTTTGATGTGTTCCTATGATCAAAATCATGCAACAAGTAAAATAACTAGAGGATGGAAAATTAAGTATGATTTGAGGCTAAATGGGAGGTAAAATGAACTGAATTTGTGTGTGAATATGTGCAAAAAGTAGATATGAAATGCACACATCAAATCCCCCATAAGCTTGAACTATTGCTTGTCCTCAAGCAAAAAGAGCATAGAAACACAAATGAAGGAATTTCCAAGTTCATGTGTAGATTAGATGAAATAAGAGATGTAAACGAGGCTAAACCAATTGTAATCATCATGTTCATGTTCATAGCCTTGATTTCAACTCAGACATCCAACAAAGAGAATTTAAGTTTGGAAAGGGTGGTAACACATTAAATGAAAAGTCAACTGGGAAATGCTAAATGGAACTTGGTTGACTAAGCCAAACAATTAGTGAATCTATAATGAATACGTTTAGCTATTAAGGATGCAAAAGATGTAATCTTAGTTATTGCAATTTTTTTTGCCTTCTTTCCTTATTTTCCCAAAAGATATGATATTCGATTAGGGGCTCCAATACTTTTCTTCTAATGTAGGCTTATGCACACAAGGAGTGTCATTTGAGGTATTTTACCCTCTTTTTAGGACATATCACCTAACTCTCATGGCCAGATCAGACTTACATTAGGTTAGTATTACATGTGGGAAGTTTTAGCCATCTTTTATGGGGTAAATAAGGTGAAGTAAACCAAAAGGGAATTTTAATTGGTCTTGGGTTTCACTTATCTTTCCCAGAACAAAGGAGAGTTAACTGAATTGCAACATTAGCTAGATTCCATTCATTTGATTTTAAAAAAGTTCACTAAAAAGGGTTGGTTGTCAAATCACTAAATGTTTGGCAAAGGCATCATGTGTTCTAAGTAGTGTTGCAAAGTTGACATATTCACAAAGTTTGTTACCAATTACATGTATTAGGCAATCCATGATGAAAAAGATGAAAATTCAGGCTACAGACATAAATATGTAATTAAGCGCATGTTGGTGGCCATAAAGTTTCATTTGATTCATGCATGCTCTTTCAAAATTTCTTCAAATGCTAATTCTCATAAGAGAGGACAAGATAGTTCAAAATAAAGGAAAAACAATTCATTACACAAGATAAACCTCACATCAGACTAACTTGCCATGAGAAAAATAAAAAATGAAAAACAAGAACTAAAGAAAAGATGATGAAAACAACTAAACAACTACATCTACGTTACCGAACGGTTGCACCCTCGAAGATTGAAATGTGCAGTGTCCTCACTACATGAATCAAACCTAAGGTAGAAGAAACCAGATACCTATCATGGAGGAAATCAACAAGAGGGGCCAGTGCCCCCATGACCAGATTGCAAGTACTTGTTCAGTAAGTCGTCATCGTTAGGAATATCAACTAGCACTGGCTATGGAGTGGGCTCGGGCTGTGGCGGATCATGTGCAAGTTGTGGCATTAGATAGTGTCCTTGAGAGATATGCCACATATCCATGCGCTAGACCATCTCATGCATCACTGAGTATTATTGACCCATCAGATCGGGGTAGCTATCCATATGGTCAAAATGCTACTAAGAATAGCCGTAGAGATGCCTAACATCAGGCATAGCCCAAGTGTACTCAGTCTGAGTGCCAGTGGAGGGAGGTGGAGGCCGAGCTATAGTTGTTGAGGATGGTGCATTTGGAGAAGCTTGTTCTTCAGGGGAATCTGCATTGTCATTATGACCACTAAGGTCAAACTTCTAGTTGTCTTTATTTGTTATGGTTATGATATCCAAGTCTAGAATATTAATGTACTGATCATTATCAAAATACTATCTTAACTTTACATCATCATTATGGACCTTAGTAATAAGACTTGTAGAAATCAGATATTGGATATCCACTAGGTTCTTACCTGGTGTAACATCTAGACCGGTTAGGTCAACACCAAGCTTTGTGGCTAGGTGGGTGATTAATCCCCCACACATGATGTCTCCATATTCTCTCCAATCATAGATTGTAGGTTAAAGTTGTTCTCCATCTTTCTGATTACTTGGGTAGCAATGATATGTTTCTAGATATCGCTCATTGGTTGTGATGTCATAAACTAGTTATGGACATTCACTGCTAACTTAACTTGGAACTTATAGGGTCACACACATAGGATACACTAGTAATAGGGGTTTATTCATGAATGATGTTTAACGTGATCACTAAAGTGTTTAGGTATTTTATTTAAACAACAATTGACTAACTAGACTCTGAACCAATTGGTTCAAGTGTTGAATCGGTCAGTTGGAGTGTCAGGTTGATTGAAATTACATAGGCTGAATATTGGATGAATGATGGCATAAACCGACCAGTTCACTTAGTGAATCGATCGGCTCAAGGTCTCAAACAACTGGTTCATGAGATGAATCGTATGGTTCATGAGATGAATCACTCGGTTCATGAGATGAATCACCCAGTGCATGGATCAATACGATTTGATCAAGGATTGCTGACATCATGTTGTTCATTAATCGAATATTACTTGACAATACAATTGTGATTGGGAAATATGTTTAAATGACCGGTACAAGGGTTGAACCAATTGGCTCACATGCCAACCAATCGTGTTATTGAACTACATTGCATGATTATATCTCTTGAAAGTCTCAAATTTTTATTTGATACACTTCTTTTGATCCTAAATTCAAACATTGATGGTTTGATTCCATTCAATCATATGACGGTCTCCTTTGATTTATATTGATCAAAATCTAAGTCCATAGAGCAGGAATAATATTCAAAGTTGGACCATTCAATATGGAATTGATAATGGAGACATGATAGTCAAGTATGATATAGTCTAATATTTAATAAGTAGCATTTGTAGCAAATATTTTGGTAAAAGTTATACACGTGGTCAAATTTATAGAAAAAAATAGATAAATGATTCCTGAGCTATAAAAGTGTAAAATTCAATAGATAATATATGAGATAAATAGATTTGATACTTTTTTATCCAATTAATATGAGTTTTAAATTCTAATACTAAATATTAATATTACAATGACCAATTGGAGAGTCTGTCCTTACATACAACTATAAATGAAGAATTTGTGTTATTAGATTTAGAAAGACGCCAAAGTTACTATCATATTAGAAACGTTTCAATTTACATATTACATAGTGGTTGGATACCGTATTCGGATTTCATAAATGGATGACATACAACACAAGTTAAGAATATCACCTCACCCATCACAATTTGACCAATATAAATTGTGATTGTTGAACGCATGCCTTTTTTCATGTAAGTGTAGCCGTGAATTACTGCCAAGGATTCTGATTGTTGCCTTCTTGCCAAGATATAAACGATTGGTATTCACCCTTTCCAGCAAAGACTGATATTAAAGCAACAAGTTTACGTTACCTACTTAAATAACACATAATGCGTTAGATTAGTATTTATTTTTCTCCTTGACCACGTAGCGAACGGAAAGTCCGTCTAAATAATGGAGTAGATAATGTGTGTTAACATGATCGGATTCCAACCTCACGTGCTCTCTCCCGTTCCTTGTACTATGCGGACACTTACTTCAGAATACGACAAAGGCAAATTCAAGGTATGTGGCCATTAATTTTCTCATCGCCTGAAAATGGAAACCGCGACGGATCAGATCTGCTACTAGCATATTGTCAAGGGAGACTAATGTTGGGTTCTGAAGCATTTTAATCCATCACTGATTTCGAGCAAAGAAGAACTGATTCGCTGATGATAGTAGGTCAGTATTCTTGACGTTTTGATTAAATTCAGAATCATGTTAACCTAAAGAGGTTGATGGCTGGGCAACTATTGGATAATAAGTATGCATAACTAATCGTATAAGGAATCTATATACATTCATACATGTTATTATTATATCTGTACTAGTTAAATATAACATTAACGTTTACTATACTGTCTGGTTTCAGAATTTATTAGCAGATGTATTGTACTCATTAACGCATGTATGTATCTAATAGAGTAGTATATATGATATATATACATCTATGATATAGGTATACCAGCTATACCTGGTATGTGTCATTGTCTAATCGTAGAGACTAATGCATATAAAATAGACTAACACGTAAGCAGTACATGATTATAATAACTGCTTTAATGGCTTGGTAGTGCAGTTTAGTAGTATATTCACCTACGTAATAGTATATTAATATCAACATACTAGTCAATTGAAATTTTGTAGCATTGGCACTAATATATGAAACAACAAATTTGATGACAATCTGAGTAGGTGACGTATAAAGTATGACCATGACCCATACTGATGCTCACTTTTCCTAATATCGATCCTAATAGGTATACATAATAATGTATTCATATTATCAAGTATTGCATATTGGAAGGTCATTAGTGTATCCATGAATTCGAAATACTGAAATTGGGATCAAAAGAATTTTCTACACGCTTGAAACTGGGTATAGATGAATTTGAAGTGTTCTGAAAATATAATGTGAATTAATTATCATATTCAGCTAATGTACCTATGAAGGTGTACATCTATAACAATCTAGGTTGCACTTCTTTGATCTAAATATGTTACTAGAAATGAGAGTTAAAGACATATTGGACAATTCATTAGGTATGAGCAAGTCATAAATCCAAATCAAAGTATCTTTCTTAAATTAGATAGTGAAAGGAAGCTCTAACTTTTAGAAAATTATTTAGGGGTGACATTATATTTTAAAGTATAAGCTTGAATTAGAAATCATTTAGAACTAAATGTAAAATCTCCTATGATAATATCCTATTGACTCGGAGATATGAATAGCTTTGAAAATTGTTAAACTACAAGGATGTCCATTGAAGAAAGTATGAAGAGCCTCAATGGTGAAAGGAATATCTTGCATATCAATAATAAACCTTATTTAGTATCTTAATTGAGAAATATAAGTATACATGTAAAAAACCATCGACATATGCATAATTATTATTTTGTAATCATGGAAGAACATACCTGGCAAAATATGATACTCTAAATGTAGAACAAATTTACTACTCAAATGGACAATGATAGATATGTAGTAAATCATATGTGCATTAGACATCATGGAGTGAGAAAATGAAGGGATCTTGGCAATATAAGGTATTACTTATCTATAAAATAACAAAGTTAATCAACATGTGATATTGATTATATTAAAAATATATTGGGGAAAACATTATAGCAATAAATGAGAAAATTGAAAACACAAGATATTTAACAAATGATTGATTCATAGCCAAGTGATGACACTATTATACCAAATTGTAGATTCTTCCTCTTGGAGTCTTGTTGTGATTGAGCAACCTATGGATCATTGAATGATATGAGGTACTAGATCTTCTATTTCATTGTTGAACTATTTTCCCTCTTGATGGACATAAATATATCTTGATTTGTGATGAATTCCATATAGCTTTGAAACCTATATTTATTCTTGAAAGTTCATCACTCTCATTTTGCAATTGATGAAATATTATTGATGATATTTGGCACTGGACTTGATCTATTGGAGTTTTGACTCCCTGTGGACTTTGGTCCCTCGGACTTTGGCCCTATAGAGCTCTGGCTCACTTGAGTGGGCCAAGTACCCCACAACCCTGCGCAGTGGATAGGGATTAGTTGTCCCCTAATAAACTAGAATAGCTAATAAGGCACTAGTGTCATTCTCTCCTAGAGTGTGAGAACACAAGGCACTTAGCCCTAGAAAAGATATGATAGGAAGGTGCCAAAACTTGCCAAATAGAATATCTTGAAATTGATATACCTTGTAAATAGCTTGGATAAATTTTGCATACTTGAATTATTAAATCTTGCTTAATGATATTCTTGTGAAATATTTGCTATCTTGAAGTTGATATTGGAGTTTCTTTTTGTTAGCCTTTAGTCCACCAAATAGTCTTTTCCTAACTTTTATTATACATCTAAACCTATTTTGTACATAGTTCAATGATTGGATTTAGTATCAGCTTTGTTGACCCTTTGTTTCCCTTCAATGGAGTCCATGTGTGGTTTCGTTCCCTCTGGGAACTCATGGACAGGTGGTAGATGGAAGAACTTGAAGAGACATGCACTGGGTAGTCCTCCGTTGAAGACTAGATAGAATGAATGTTATTTCTTAAACTTGTAATTATATTTGTAAGTGTTTGCGACTCTGATGTACAAGCATGATTATAACAAAGATTGTTTATGATTGTAATATTATTTTGTAAATATTCGACCGTAAAGATCAAGTCTTTACAACATTGTATCAGAGCCATAAATGGTCAAAACTCATGCATGTCTCGTGGAAGTTAGGATAGTGAGGAACATAGATTGAGTAGTTAGGACTTAGAAAAATAGTTGACAACAAATCTCAATTTTGCTAGCCCTATCTAGCTCATAGAGAAACATAAATTTAGGAGACATTAGTTGTCTTATACACCCTTAAGTAACATAACCATGTAAAGGAATTGAGTTGAAGTGCCTAAGGAAGGGTGTTTAGTGAAAGTTCTAGCATAATTACTTCCAATCCACTTTAGTGTTGGTGGGATTTTCTCACTTTGCATATCAACATGGCCAAGGTGATTTAAAAAAAACAAATCATAAATCCTAGGCATAATAGTCAACTGAGATTAGATTGTGATTATAACTATTGAACAAACTAGTGTTGAAAGGTGGAACTAGTAACCCTAAGTTTGCATTTTTGAATCCCTTTTGGTAGTAGACAAAATCCTTCCTCCCTATAGCATAAGTGAACCATTGAGTCTAGTAGTTAGTATGGTGAATGTTTATAAGGGATGATTGTGACTTACTCATCACAATGATTTTGGCCATATTTTAGTTTTGTATCGAAGAGTTTTCAATCGAGAAAATACTTTCTTTATAATATTATATGTATAAAGAAAAATAGTTTTTGGAATTTTATCAATGATTTCTTGAGCTAAGTCACAATCATATAGAAATGAGGAAACCCAAGAGGACAAACCTAGAGTTGGTGAATGAACTTAGTTGACGTGCCTTTTATATTTCTAGATTGAATCCTTTTCTTTTAAAGGGATGGAGTTAGTAGACCATGGATAAACTGATTTTGAGGATGAAATCTACTTTAAGGGGTGGAGAGTTGTAACATACCAAAATTTAGTACTAATTACATTATTGAACTACATTGCATGATTATATCTCTTGAAAGTCTCAAATTTCTATTTGATACACTTCTTTTGATCCTAAATTCAAACATTGATGGTTTGATTCCATTCAATCATATGAGGGCCTCCTTTGATTTCTATTGATCAACATCTAAGTCCATAACGCAGGAATAACATTCAAAGTTTGACCATTCAATATGGAATTGATAATGGAGACATGATAGTCAAGTATGATATAGTCTAATATTTAATAAGTAGCATTTGTAGAAAATATTTTGGTAAAAGTTATGCACGTGGTCAAATTTATAGAAAAAAAATAGATAAATGATTCCTGAGATACAAAAGTGTAAAATTCAATAGATAATATATGAGAGAAATAGATTTGATACTTTTTATCCAATTAATATGAGTTTAAATTCTAATACTAAATATTAATATTACAATGACCAATTGGAGAGTTTGTCCCTACATACAACTATAAATGAAGAATTCGTGTTATTGGATTTAGAAAGATGCCAAAGTTACTATCATATTAGAAACGTTTCAATTTACATATTACATGGTGGTTGGATACCGTATTCGGATTTCATAAATGGATGACATACAACACAAGTTAATAATATCACCTCACCCATCACAATTTGACCAATATAAATAGTGATTGTTGAACGCATGCCTTTTTTCATGTAAGTGTAGCCGTTAATTACTGCCAAGGATTCTAATTGTTGCCTTATGATTGGTATTCACCTTTTCCAACAAAGACTGATATTAAAACAACAAGTTTACATTACCTACTTGAATAACACATAATGCGTTAGATTAGTATTTATTTTCCTCCTTGACCACGTAGCGAATGGAAAGTCTGTCTAAATAATGGAGTAGATAATGTGTGTTAACATGATCGGATTCCAACCTCATGTGCTCTCTCCTATTCCTTGTACTATGCGGACACTTACTTCAGAATATGACAAAGGAAAATTCAAGGTACGTGGCCATTAATTTTCTCATCGTCTGAAAATGGAAACCACGACGGATGACCACCATTTCATTTGCCTCCTGAATACCTCCTCAATGCCTTTCCCCCTCTTTCTATATAAGACTTGGACACCTCGCCAGTAAGCAACAAACCAGCAGCACTGCTTCCTGCTAGGTGATCTCAGATCTGCCCCTTTCTCCTTTCTCATCATTGCCTTCTACACCTCCGACCAATAAACCATCACCCAATCTACTCTCGCACCAGTGACTCCGGATCTGATCCCTACACCACCTACCTACAACAGCAGGTGACAGATATGCCACCTCTTCCTCCCATCTCGATACTCGTCGCCGCATCATCACCAGTCGACCACCAACAGTGCTTCCATGCCGCGAAACACCCCCTGACTTGCTGCCCTATAGCTTCACCTGATCGGTGCGCCACCAGATCCAATCTTAGCATCGCAAACAACAAGGGAGTCAATTCTTATGAATCTGGCGAGGAACTTCATGCTTAGCTCGACTCCTACTGTGAACCTGTGGTTGGCCCCTTCCTCCTCCCTACAACTTGTTGCCTCTTCTTGTACGAGATATTGTAGTCATGGTCATGACATGTACCATCTTGAAAATGGAGTCTCCCCTAGACAGATCTTGACCGGCCTAAATCGCGTGTCCAAAAGTGGAGGCGGATTTGAGGTAGTCGAGTTTTTACATTTATAAACCGGAATCCTTCTAGGCCCCCGCAACTTTGTTTACGGGGTCGAACACAGGGACAAGGGGGTAGTATTGAGAACCCAGAATCGACACGCTACACTCCGGTGGGTATAAAAGATATAAATCCCCAAAAGGGAAACATCAAAATGTCACAAATAAAACAAAGAAAACTATCTCCAACTGGAGCTACAAAAAAGATTTAAGGTTTTAGCCATTTAGCAGTTTTTAGGGGTTTTCATGCCACAGAAACAGAAATATAATACTAGAGCTAGGGCAAGATGTGAAGGATAAGACTACGGCAAAACAAGCGGCAGCAGTAACACCCTGCACCCCGCCTCTCAGAGAGGGTACTTCTAACCAAGCGTCAACACCCCTCTCGAGGTTGCTGGGCTCAAAGTTAGAGTGGAATGTTACTGAAGCAACTCCATTCCAGGCACTCTCGTACTCCAGAATCGGACCAAGCACTAGAGCCACAACACAACTCTCGAAGTTGTTGCGACGGGAAAACATGATTCGGTAGCTAAGCGAAACGCGATCCAAACATGCAAGCTAGAGTTCAGATATCAAACATAGCAGTCATCCAACATATTGTACCAAGCATAGAGCAGCAAGTAATTAAGCTCATCTATTTCCATAGACAAATAAAGGGTCTTAATTACAATGCATAAGTAAAGAATTAAATGACAGAAAATAAAGATAGGTGTCGCTTTCTTGATATAGAAGGACGACCGACTACTATGGCTCTCCAGCCCGATATCGGTCAGGGGCCTAGCCCGATATAGCTGTGTCGGGCGCCACACCCTCTCGAGCGGCACGCCTGACGGGCAACTGTATCGCTCAAGGATCCTGGCCGATACACTCATGTCGGGCGATGGACCCTCTCAGGCGGCACGTATGACGGGCGAAGCGTATCGGGTTCGATATCGTGTCGGGCATGGAGCTACGCGTTCTACTGTCGGGCATGGGTGTCGGGCACTCGTGTCGCATATCTACATCGGCCGATATCGGCCCTCAGTGTCACCTGGTACAGTCCTAGGTGAACCAGTCCCCTCCCTCTCGGGATGAGGAAGAGCTCACCTAGTGTCGCCCGGTACGAGCACTGGGGCATGATACGTCTGCTCTCGCGATTCTCCTCGAAGATAGCTCAAGTTCCCAACTGTCCGAACTGTCTTTTCGGCTTCCTGTAGCTCTTATTTATAGTCGGTGAGTGGGGGAACTTATGGTGCTCGAAGCGCCATGTGTCCTTCTTATTTGCGGGTCGGTGGACGGCCGATACTCGTATCACTCGGCGCAGGGTTGTCAGCTGTTGGTCACGTGATGGGCAACGGCGCCTGCCGGTGGGTGGCTGTGTCGCCCGACATACTTGGGTTGTCATGGCGACTATGGCTCCCTGTCGGGTAAGAGGCGTGTCGTCCGTCAGTTTCTCCTTACGCGGCACCCCTTTGTCGCGCGTCGTGGTGTCGTTCTACCCTACCAGGCAGGGCGTGTATCGGGCGTCAGGAAGGCCGGTGCAGACTTGGACTTATTTTGTGGGCCGGGACGGCCTTATTGCACAAAAATGAGGAGAAACTCTGCAAAAGATGGAAATATAGGATTAAGAGCATTGCTTGGCCAATTATTGCAAAAGTGCATACAAAAGAGAGGAAAATAGTTAAAATGGCAGTTTTGATAACAAAAAAACAGTCTAAAATATCACAAAAATTGGTGTTATCAACTCCCCCAAACTTAGTGTTTTGATTGTCCTCAATCAATATTTAAACTTTATTTTGTGATGCTTCTTCTTGTTTGGTACAGCTTTCAGGCCAAGAGGTAAAGCAAGTATAGTAATGCCTTTAGAGATAATTTTGTCTCATTATGAACAAAAGACCTTGTGTTTCCTGCCTTATTATTTCAGTAGAATTTTTTTCTTACAGCTTCAACAAGACTTTAGTGTATGATTCCGAAGTTAGCTTACACACCAAACAACTTTATTTTCAGGGCAGAAAGTTGTGTAAAGGGTAGGCTAAGGCTTTTTGGGTTTTTCATATTTGTTTTCCATCGGTCCATCCAGGTAAGGGTCCGTTAGCGGGCAAGTGGTCCCTGCGGTCCAAGCCAGTTGGCTTTAGAGCAGTGATTTCACATCTTACGTACCACTGCCTCGGATCTACCATGCCTAAAGATGGGTACTTTTGGAAAACAAGCGGGTATATATATTTTTTTCTTTTCTTTTATTGGGCACAACTCTCATGCTTTTATTCACACTCATAAGGCTTCTCTCTCTTTTTAGGATTTTCATTGGGTAAAGGGGAAACAAAGAGATTTTTGCTATTTGGGCAGATTTTTCCTTCTCCATACTCGTCTCTTAGCTATTTGCGAGATTATTATATTTTTCGAAATTTTTGGCATGGAAAAATGTAATCTTTTGTTTGTTTGAAGTAGCATTATCAGAAAGATATAACGGAACTTGTATCTCGTTAAGCATAAAGAAAACTAACTTTGCAAGCAGTTGCATCAGGTTTTTACTAATATAGACTTTGTACATAAGCATGGGAACAAAATAAGCAGAAATTTTCAAAAAAATTATATGAGCAAGGGTACAAATACATGATATAGGAGGAGAACAAAATGGAACAAGAGAATTTTTATACCTCCTTCACTGACACATGGGTACCCCCCCCCAAACTTACTTCGCACTCTGTCCCAGAGTAGTGAAGAAAATAGGGTGAGTTCATGTTAGCCCAGTGAAGGTTATCTAGCGGGTTCGCTTGTGCCTTGGAGAAGCTGCAATATGCTTCTTTGCTGCAGCCTCCGTATTTTATCATTTGGAAACAGCCAGAACAAGTGCAAAGCTCTCAAGATGGAAGCTCGAGAGCTCTTGAAAACACTTGTGGGCGCTTCCTCCTTAAGAAGATGGAATCGGAATGCCCAGATTCCACCCGGAGGCCACTGACAAAAGACTCGTGCTGTCTCTGTAGATGGTCCTACACCATCGCAGAAGACAGACTATTATAAGAAAGTGATCTTCCTCTGAAGCTACCATATCAAGAAAAATTCTCCCGCTCTCTATCTGCAGTAGTCGATGGCTAGCTGCCTTGGGGTTTTTACATTTCCGCCCGATAGTAGTTGCCTTCGCTTGGCTGGAGGTTTGCCCTGTGTGACACGTCCCTGTTATCAAGTCCATCGATCATCTAAATGTTAGGTCGGCAAAGACAGGAATCACGATAAGACTTATTTCAAAATCCGGGTATCGTCCATCAAAAGGAAGCTCAAGATGATACGGGGTTGGACGATACGAGGAGGGATGTGCGGCACACCCACCGCCCGAAACGGATGTATCGGGCGATAAGGTCGCCAAAGACCAAAAGCCCGTCAGGACGTCACAAAAAAAATGTGTCGCTCGATAAGGCGTATCGGGAAAACACTATCAGGCATTATTTTCGTGCTTAACTACGTTGGGCGATACAAAATTGACTAGGCTCGTAAAACCCGATAAGCAGCACGATATGAAAACTCGTGTCGGGCGATACCTTTGCTCATAGGAGCCATCGCTCGATATAAGGGTGAAGGCAAGCTGGCCGACACACGAGCAAAGGTGGATCACTGCATGTGTTACAGGTGGCTGAAAAGAGAAGTGAGGCAGCCCGACACGTTGAGCCCACATTGCTATATATAGCAAGCTCAGCTGGGGGTAAAATGGGCGTTTCTGGGGGGCGCGTCGGCCGACGTGTCAGGCAATGCCCAAGACGAAGGTCACGTCAGTTAAATCAAGGACATTTATTTCCATGCACGATACGGCGGTTGCTCGGGAATACCATCCGCCCTGGTTCTTTGTGGTGCCCCAGAAACTGCGGCCTGATACAAGCGTGACTGCGTGCCAGCTGAGCTGCTGCCCGACATAGCTTAAAACAGGCGGCCGAAAACCATCATCGGTTTAGGGTTAAGTCCCCGACCTCAGAAAGTATGACAGCGGTGGCCCATAAAATAGAGGAGTCGGTGCGCTCGGCGCGTGCACCGTCTCGGGCCTTGTTCCAATTCATAAAATTTGTTTTTATAGGTAATAAGAAAAAAAATGCATCCTACTCTACGAAAGAAAGAAAAACTCGGGCTGCCTCCCGAGGAGCGCTGAAGTTTGCGTCACCAGCTCGAACGATGTAGAATCATCTTGTTCAGCTCTCGACTGTACCCATATCTTGCAGACTAATCTCTGCTCTCCTGACAAATGCTTCATCTTCATAGAACATTTTCACCCTGTGCCCATTTACTTGAAAGACCCTGGTCGGATCATCTTTATCATAGAGCTCCATCATTCCTGATGGGTATATCCTTGACATAGTGAACGGTCCCGACCATCTCGTTTGTAACTTTCCAGGGAAAAGACGAATAGAGGATTTGTACAACAAGACTTTATCCCCTTCGCTTACATCTTTTCTCCTGAGGTGGGCATCGTGCCACAATTTTGTCCTCTGTTTGTAGATTTTCGCATTTTTATAGGCGTTCATTCGCAGCTCTTCAAGCTCTTAAAGTTGCAAAAACCTCTTTTCTCCGGCTTTATCGAGGTCCATATTTAGGAACTTGATTGCTCAAAGGGCCTTGTGTTCCAATTCCAAAGGCAAATGGAAAGATTTTCCGTAGATAAGCCTGTAGGGGGTGGTTCCAATGGGCATTTTATAAGCAGTCTGGTAGGCCCAAAGTGCGTCGTCAAGCTTCATGGACCAGTCTTTTCTTGTTCGGTTGACAGTTTTCTCCAAGATCTGCTTGATTTTTCTGTTGGAAACCTCTACCTGCCCTGACGTCTGTGGGTGGTAGGGTGTAGCGACCTTGTGCTTTACTCCGTACTTGCGCAGGAGTGCTTCAAACTATTTCCCTCCAAAGTGCGACCCTCCGTCGCTTATAACAGTGCGCGGTACACCGAAACGAGGAAAGATGGTCTTTTTGAATAGCCTGATTACCGACTTGGCGTCGCACGTTTGGGTGGCTACGGCCTCTACCCACTTCGACACATAGTCCACTGCCACGAGTATGTATTGATACCCCTAGGATGGGGGAAATGGTCCCATGTAGTCGATCCCCCACACGTCGAATATTTCTACTTCAATCCAGCTTTCCATTGGCATTTCATTCCTTTGCCCTATGTTTCCTGCAAACTGGCACTCCTTGCAAGTTTTTACAAATTGTGCAGCATCTTTAAATAAGGAGGGCCAGTAGAATCCTGACTGTAGCACCTTTGTAGTTGTTCTCTCGCTGCCCAGGTGTCCACCATAGGGGGAGGCGTGGCATTCTTTCAGGATGTCTGTGGTTTCTTCCTCTGGGATGCACCGCCTGTATAAGTTGTCAGCGCATCTTCTGAACAGGAGAGGATCATCCCAGTAGTAGTTTTTGACATCCGCAAATAGCTTCTTTTTCTGATTGTACGTGATGTCAGGAGGTAGTTCTCTGCAGGCAAGATAATTGCAGATGTCTGCAAACCAGGGTAAACTTTCTTCTTGAGCTTCTGCCAACATCAGAGCCTCGTCGGCGTAGTCGTTGTTGATTGGAGGCCCTCCCTGTCTCTCAGCCACGATCCTCAATAGGTGGTCGGCGACCACATTTTCTATGCCCTTCTTGTCGATAATTTCATGGTCAAACTCTTGGAGCAATAAGGCCCACCTCAACAGTCTGGGTTTTGCGTCTTTCTTTTGCATTAAGTATTTTATTGCCCCATGATCTGTGTATACCTTGACCTTTGCTACGACGAGATATGACCTGAATTTATCAAACGCGAAGACGATCGCAAGCATCTCCTTTTCAGTTGTTGTGTAGTTTACTTGAGCCTCGTCCAACGTGCGACTAGCGTAGCAAATCACATGGTGCTTTTTGTCTTTCTTTTGCCCCAGGACTGCTCCAACCGCATAGTCGCTAGCGTCGCACATCAGCTCAAAAGGTAAACCCCATTCTGGCACTTGAAGGATAGGTGGTGATATCAAAGCATTTTTCAGGGCCTGAAAAGCACTTAGACAATCGTTAGAGAAAACAAATTCAGCATCTTTTACCAGAAGATTGGACAGCGGTTTGGAAATCTTCGAGAAGTCCTTAATGAATCTTCAGTAATATTCGGCGTGCCCGAGGAAGCTTCTCACTCCCGTCATGGATTTCGGTGGAGGAAGTTTAGATATCGGTTCGACCTTGCTTACGTCCACCTCGATCCCACGCCTTGAGATCTTATGCCCTAGAACAATGCCCTCCCGCACCATGAAGTGGCACTTTTCCCAGTTTAGGACCAGGTTGTTCTCCTCGCACCTTTGAAGGACTAAAGACAGATTCTTCAGACAGCTATCGAAGTCTTTCCCATAGACTGACAAGTCATCCATGAAGACTTCTATGATGTCTTCTAGAAAATCTGAGAACATCAATATCATGCATCTTTGAAAGGTAGCGGGGGCGTTGCAGAGCCCGAATGGCATCCTTCAGAAGGCATAAGTGTCGTAAAGGCAAGTGAATGTTGTTGTCACAGAACCGAAAACCCAGTCCCATGAACCAAATGTATACCAAAGGAGAAATGCGGAAGCGTAAAGCTTAGCACACATGAACAGATAACAAGATAAATGCACCAACATAATCTCAACAATCAACAAGATATATTAAGAAACTTCATTATATTACATGATTTGAATTACATGTTCAAGAGTCACTTCGTACAAGACTGCTCATGTATACTATATCTGGATCTTACAACAAGTACACCTAGCATAGCTCACCAAGCCCATCAACCTTCTAGCCATCTCTCAACCTAAAAACAACATACGAGAAATAGGTCAACACACGAGGTGTTGAGTATGGGGCCGAAAGATACACATATATATAAACTTTGCATAATTTTGAAAAGATTTCAAGATTAAACAAACAAGAATAAACATGTTAATTGTTTAACAAATGTGAAACCATATTTTATGTCATTTCACTCCATTATACCAACAATATCAAACATGTTTAAGGCCTTTGACCATCTTCCCGTCGGAAGGGTCCGTAAGGGTGCTCAAGCTTAGCTACCCCTTTTATACGAGAGGGACCTCAAGGTCGTAACCAAGAGCCCTTTATCAACAATATTATAATGGAGTTCCATATATATATATATATATATATATATATATATATATATATATATATATATATGTGTGTGTGTGTGTGTGTGTGTGTGTGTTCAAGTTATAAAACTGACGAGGCAAACATCGAGTAACACATAGAAATACTACATGGCAATATTTGAGAAAATAGACAAACAAGCATACAATATATGTCTTTTCAAGCAAGAAAGCGGTAGTCATATAACTAGATAAGGCCCATACCTGATTCAGAGATTTCATAACCTAATAATATCCTTCACCATCTAGCCACATGCCAAACCTGATTAACAACAAGATTACATATATGCATTAGATTCTCATCATTAATCCTATTTAGATGCATTTTAGGGTTTTGGCCAAGGTGGGTTCCAAGTTGCTTAATAGTACATTAGATGATCTCATATTGATTTAGGGTCCATCAAAAGAGTGTGGTTCAAGTTTCATATCATTTCGATGTTTCATGCGAACATTACGAGATTTAGGACACTTATGCTCAAAGTAGGTCACGAGACTCATAATAGAGTAATCAAGGTTAAAGATCATAAAAGAATAAGAGTCGAGCATAAGGGATGGTTTAGATCAGAAACATAAGGTCATAAGAAACTAATATCAAGATTAGGTAGGTAACCATTAGAAGCAGGATCAGCAATTTAGGGAAAGTTCAACATTATAGTCCAAAGGAGTCGGATGATGACATATGAATTAACCATAGATCAAAGATAATTATTAGGATGTTCATTAGGCTCAAAAGTAACTCTAAGTTATTTCTATGATGAATAGTGGGTAAGACAAGCGTCAAGGTCTCAAAATTCATCATAACATTGCATTAAATATGGTCATCATGGTCAAAATCACTTATTTTTGCAAAATAGTGGAATAGAAAGAATATTTAGAGTCTACAAATATATCCATGTTGTAGGTCTCATCGAGAGGATCAATTTGATATATTGGATTATAATTTTTGGCCAAGGGAGATGGAAGTTATAGATTTTAGAACATTTGATTATGAACAATACATAAAGGAGGACATACCCATGTCATCTATTGACAACCAACCGCTGTTGGATCGTGGGACCTTGGTGGTCCTCCCTTCATCCATCGATTAGTCTCCTACTGATCTGGGCTTTATGTTTTGGGTCGATCCGCTTGCTGGGCCACTCACCCACCACTTCCTCCCGTCCCTTCCCAATTTCCTGGTCGCGTGATCCTCTATTTCTCGGACGGGAACAGGGGAGACCTGCAGGGCGGCGCCCAGCCTTCCCAGGGGCCGCTGCGCCCATGGAAGATCGCGGAGAAGCAGGGCGGAGGTCGGTGGGGGCTCTGGATGGAACTTTGGCGTTGAAGGTTCGCGACCGACTACTGGTGTTTCCCCAAGGGGTTTCCGGGCGGAAGCAGTAAGAAGCACAAGAGGAAGAAGGAGAGCTGTCAGCGATCAAGGTAGCCCCCTACTGGAGTATCGCCGGCAAGCGGAATGGTGTCGTGGATTCGCACAGAGCTCCTTCTCTTGCTTCCCTTGGCAACTGCGGAAGATCCCAGGTTGGAGCAAGTAGCAGAGCGGGTCGAGTATGGCCAAGCATGGGAAAGAAGAGAAGATGGTGGGGCAACGGCGCAAGGAGAAAGAAGCAAGGGAGAAGTGGAACTAGGGTTTGACCAGGGGATTTTATAAAACATCATGGATGTTAGGGTTTAGGGTTGGGAGATCAATGCTCCTGTCAGTTACCAAAACCGGATGGAGGCGGAGAAACTCTCTCCCTGTCCTTCGATGGTTTCCTGAAGAGGAAGGAGAGGGAAAGGCAAACTGGGCCACGACGTTGATTTGGGCCTATGTAAGACATCCCAATAGAGAAAAGGGCATATAAAAGGGCTAAAACAAAGTATAAATAGCAAAATATCAAGGTGTCATAACTTGGACTCCGAAGGTCCAATCGATGTGCTTTTTGTTCCGCTGGATTCGTAATTGAATCGTCTACAACATAGTATACAAATGAGAGCAGTATGATCATATTGATGGGGTTCAAAAAGGATTCAAGAGGATGATGTAATAAATGATAATACTAAGCTCAATACTAAGCTCAAAGTGTTGATTGATGTCACACATTGTGAAAATCATGCATATAGCGATCAAAATGGGTCATCAATAAGACAAGTCATGAAATTGAACTCATACTGAGTGATGTGAGTCACCAATAGAGAGAGGAATGGTATAATAAAGGAGAGAGAAAATTTGGGGTTGTCACATCCTTCCCTCCTTATAAGAAATTTCGTCCTCGAAATTTGTCCAAGATCATGAACAAGAGTCAAAGTCAAAAACTACCGAGTATAGAAATCCCTTCATGGTTTCCAACACATTCTTTGCATGGGATACACACTAGGTTATCCTCATCAAGGGTGTACTCATCTCAATTATATACATATTACTTATTGTTCCATCATAATGTGACGTCATCATGGAATTAGGGTTTACCCATCCTTTAGTATCCATATATCCGGGTTTTTTTTTAAATCTAAAATTACACAATTTATTCATCATGTTCATCTAAGTTATGACTCCATGAGTATTTTCATATCAATTTGATCATTTGAGTATGAGATTAGGCATGTTACCCCTGATTATCTAAGTTTTCATGACATCATCATATTATTTTCATGATTTCAAGGCTACATCTTTTATGTATAGTATGATTTCATACTAGTTATAGCTTATGTGAGTGACTCATTGAATATATATTAAGTTTTAAACTAGGTGAGGTTATTTTCATGCATCGTGCATCATCCTGAGATGCAACATTAAAATCAACATCAAGCTTTCATAATTATCTCACTTGTATATCAAAGGAGCTCCAAAAGCTCAAGCCACCCAAGCTAAGGCCTATCTATGCCCAAAAAGACATGCCACGACTATCTACCCATCACAAACTTCTCTATCCATATTTCAAGAACCAAGGATAACCACTAGATTCCTTTATATGCAACTACTACCCCGAGTATGAGGCTCATCATAGATATCACACATCATATACATCATCTTAGGTCTTGGGACATCTCCCTCACCTATATATATCAAGCATCAAATGTTCAATTACCTCTTTTCTCTAGGGTTAGATATTCTCATAGGAAATCTAGGGTTCAACGTTTTCAAGGAAGCCACACGTTAGGTCACTCAACTCATATACTTAGGAGTATTCTAGCTAGGGACTCATCATCAAGTTTTTCATCATTCCTATTTTTTTCAACATTTCAAATATTTTGGAGTTTAGGTACTCTAACCTTCTCCTGATACGGGTCAACTCATATCAACATGTCTCTCTATTCATATGTCCCATGCTAGAGGTCTTCCTTTGTAAAGAGATTGAGGCCCGTGTTGGTCTCGAACCATATATCATATCTCCACACATACAAGACTAAGTACCAGCAAGCATGTCCACCCACTAGCTATGTTTAGCACATCAACAAGTGGTTTGTATCATACAAGGTGCTAGGTTTAGCTAGGGTTGCATGGTCAAACTCATCTCATATCGTCAAACATACTTAACCTTCCTCAAACATCTTGGGTCCTATAAAACATCAACATCATCATCAATATCATAATCATCATCTTAGGTTTCTAGGTTACTCACATGCCTAACCTATATCATGGCTCTAGACAACTATCACTATCATCTAAACTCTCTCATCTAGACTTGATGTTACATCTCTTTCTCCTAGGTTGCATGGAAACTCACTACCTTTCTGCGTGTGGTAACAGTTTTCATATGTACATATAATAATACTTGAAATATGTTTTCTCCAATGTTTAAACAGGCGATGAAAACCACCATACTCCATTCGAATAAAACCAAAACCAAAATGAGTTACCACACTCATTAGGCAGTCTAGTATCATGACACCTAGAGAACTAGTAAGAACATGGTGCACACTTGTGTAGACATCCTAAGCACATGTCGCGAGTCATGTCTAGGGAGGTAACTTACACAAGTCTACACCTAGTTCTAGAACATCTAGGTTCTAACCTAGAGGCTAAGTCAACCTAATCCACAAGGATATCTCATTAAGTTTCTAGGGTTGAGATGTAAAGTGAGTTTAGTTTGTGTTTCATGTGAGAAATGTTTGGTGTAGTTATTGTTCATGCTCTGATACCATCTGTCACGGAACCGAAAACCCAGTCCCATGAACCAAACGTATACCAAAGGCGAAATGTGGAAGCGTAAAGCTTAGCACACATGAACAGATAACAAGATAAATGCACCAACATAATCTCAACAATCAACAAGATATATTAAGAAACTTCATTATATTACATGATTTGAATTACATGTTCAAGAGTCACTTTGTACAAGACTGCTCATGTATACTATATCTGGATCTTACAACAAGTACACCTAGCATAGCTCACCAAGCCCATCAACCTTCTAGCCATCTCTCAACCTAAAAACAACATACGAGAAATAGGTCAACACATGAGGTGTTGAGTATGGGGCCGAAAGATACACATATATAAGCTTTGCATAATTTTGAAAAGATTTCAAGATTAAACGAACAAGAATAAACATGTTAATTGTTTAACAAATGCGAAACCATATTTTATGTCATTTCACTCCATTATACCAACAATATCAAACATGTTTAAGACCTTTGACCATCTTCCCGTCGAAAGGGTCCGTAAGGGTGCTCAAGCTTAGCTAACCCTTTTATACGAGAGGGACCTCAAGGTCATAACCAAGAGCCCTTTATCAACAATATTATAATGGAGTTCCATATATATATGTGTTCAAGTTATAAAACTGACGAGGCAAACATCGAGTAACACATAGAAATACTACATGGAAATATTTGAGAAAATAGACAAACAAGCATACAATATATGTCTTTTCAAGCAAGAAAGCGGTAGTCATATAACTAGATAAGGCCCATACCTAATTCAGAGATTTCATAACCTAATAATATCATTCACCATCTAGCCACATGCCAAACCTGATTAATAACAAGATTACATATATGCATTAGATTCTCATCATTAATCCTATTTAGATGCATTTTAGGGTTTTGGCCAAGGTGGGTTCCAAGTTGCTTAATAGTACATTAGATGATCTCATATTGATTTAGGGTCCATCAAAAGAGTGTAGTTCAGGTTTCATATCATTTCGATGTTTCATGCGAACATTATGAGATTTAGGACACTTATGCTCAAAGTAGGTCATGAGACTCATAATAGAGTAATCAAGGTTAAAGATCATAAAAGAATAAGAGTCGAGCATAAGGGATGGTTTAGATCAGCAACATAAGGTCATAAGAAACATATATTAAGATTAGGTAGGTGACCATTAGAAGCAGGATTAGCAATTTAGGGCAAGTTCAACATTATAGTCCAAAGGAGTCGCATGATGACATATGAATTAACCATAGATCAAAGATAATTATTAGGATGTTCATTAGGCTCAAAAGTAACTCTAAGTTATTGCTATGATGATTAGTGGGTAAGACAAGCATCAAGGTCTCAAAATTCATCATAACATTGCATTAAATATGGTCATCATGGTCAAAATCACTTATTTTTGCAAAATATTGGAATATAAAGAAGATTTAGAGTCTACAAATATATCCATGTTGTAGGTCTCATCGAGAGGATCAATTTGATATATTGGATTATAATTTTTGGCCAAGGGAGATGGAAGTTATAGATTTTAGAACATTTGATTATGAACTATACATAAAGGAGGACATACCCATGTCATCTATTGACAACCAACCGTTGTTGGATCGTGGGACCTTAGTGGTCCTCCCTTCATCCAACGATTAGTCTCCTACTTATCTGGGCTTTAAGTTTTGGGTCGATCCGCTTGCTGGGCCGCTCACCCACCACTTCCTCCCGTCCCTTCCCGATTTCCTGGTCGCGTGGTCATCTGTTTCTCGGACGGGAACAGGGGAGACCTTCAGGGCGGCGCCCAGCCTTCCCAGGGGGAGCTACGCCCATGGAAGATCGCGGAGAAGCAGGGTGGAGGTCGGTGGGGGCTCTGGATGGAAATTTGGCGCTGAAGGTTCGCGACCGACTACTGGCGTTCCCCAAGGGGTTTCTGAGCGGAAGCAGTAAGAAGCACAAGAGGAAGAAGGAGAGCTTCCAGCGATCAAGGTAGCCCCCTACTGGAGTATCGCCGGCAAGCGGCATGGTGCCGTGGATTTGCACGGAGCTCCTTCTCTTGCTTCCCTTGGCAACTGTGGAAGACCCCAGGTCAGAGCAAGTAGCAGAACGGGTCGAGTATGGCCAAGCATGGGAAAGAAGAGAAGATGGTGGGGTAGCGGTGCAAGGAGAAAAAAGTAAGGGAGAAGTGGAACTAGGGTTTGACCAGGGGATTTTATAAAACATCATGGATGTTAGGGTTTAGGGTTGGGAGATTAATGCTCCCGTCAGTTACCAAAACCGGATGGAGGTGGAGAAACTCTCTCCCTGTCCTTCGCTGGTTTCTTGAAGAGGAAGGAGAGGGAAAGGCAAACTGGGCCACGACGTTGATTTGGGCCTATATAAGACAGCCCAACAGAAAAAAGGGCGTATAAAAGGGCTAAAACAAAGTATAAATAGCAGAATATCAAGGTGTCATAACTTGGACTCCGAAGGTCCAATCGATGTGCTTTTTGTTCTGCTGGATTCGTAATTGAATTGTCTACAACATAGTATACAAATGAGAGCAGTATGATCATATTGATGGGGTTCAAAAAAGGATTCAAGAGGATGATGTAATAAATGATAATACTAAGCTCAATACTAAGCTCAAAGTGTTGATTGATGTCACACATTGTGAAAATCATGCATATAGCGATCAAAATGGGTCATCAATAAGACAAGTCATGAAATTGAACTCATACTGAGTGATGTGAGTCACCAATAGAGAGAGGAATGGAATAATAAAGGAGAGAGAAAAATTGGGGTTGTCACAGTTGTTTTATCTTGATCGTCGGGCAAGATGGGTACCTGGTAAAAACCTAAAAAGCCATCAAGAAAACAAAAGAAATCGTGATGCACTAACCTTTCAAGAACTTGGTCAATAAAAGGTAGCGGAAAATGATCCTTCTTTGTAGCCTGATTTAGCTTTCGATAATCAATACACATACACCATCCAGTGACGGTCCTTACCGCCACCTCGTCGCCCTTCTCACCCTTAACCACTGTCATTCCGCCCTTTTTGGGCACTACGTAGATCGGACTTACCCAATTGCTATCGCTGATTGGGTAAATGATCCCCGCATCCCTAAGCTTTATTACCTCTTTCTTGACGACCTCCTTGAGGATCTGGTTCAGCTTCCTCTGGGGTTGAGCCAGAGGCTTGGCAAACTCATCTAAGTTGATGCGATGCATGCACAGGGCAGGGCTAAGGCCTTTGATATCATCTATTGAATATCCTATAGCCCTCCTGTGGAGCCTTAACTCCTCAAGGAGTCGGTCCAGCTGGTCACTTGAAAGATCGGCGTTTACGATGATGGGGTTCCTTTTCTCTTCATCTAAGAACTCGTACTTCAGGCCTTCGGGCAACGATTTTAACTCTGGCTTTGGTCTGGGTGCCTTCTCCTGAGGCTCCTCCTCGAGAGAGGCATACTTCACAGACTCCACCACTGTATCCTCTTCTTGCAAATCTTCGTCAAAAAGGTTGAAAAGGTTGAGGTGCTTCGCGACCTCAGGATCTTTGAGGTCGGTATCTTGACAGTTTATAGCCCTCAAGAGGGGGTCTACTGTCCAGATATCTTCCTCTACTTCCTCACAGAATTTATTGTAGCTATCTGCGAAACATGTTGATTCAGATAGGGACGGGCTCTTCATGATCTCTTTCATCTTGAAGTCGATATGGTCGTTTCTGACCCTTAAGGTGATCATCCCCTTGGAAACATCAATCATCGCTCTCCCTGTCGCCAAGAAGGGGCGACCAAAGATGATCGGGCAACGGGGGTCTTCAGTTGTGTCGATGACGACTATATCGCAGGGGATGAAGAAGTCGCCAACCCTGATCGGCACATCTTCGACAATGCCGACGGGTCTCTTAAAGGTGTGGTCTGCCAATTCAATCCGCATGTTGGTTCGAACCATGTCGGTCAAACCCACTCTTTGTGCGAAACTTAGGGGCATGAGGCTTATGCTTGCAAGACCCTTACGCTCGACGTTGTCTCCGATGGCGAATGGGATTGTGAAAGATCCGGGATCCCTTCTCTTATTTGGCGTGTCGGGCTTCACGAAGGATGAGGAAATAGACGCTAGGTGTACGGTCTCAATCCTTCTTCCTCCCCTTTTCTTTGTTATAAGGTCCTTGAGGAACTTGGCGTAAATCGACATCTCCTCCAAGGCATCGAGGAGGGGGACTTCAAGATGCAATTTCCTGATCGAGTCCATGAACCTTTCGTGATGCCTTTTCATATTTGCCTTGATCAGCTTATACGGAAACGGCAGCCTTGGAGCATAAGGATTCCTCCCACCAGGTATCTCATCAGAAGGCTTCCATGCAGGCTCTTGAGCTTCTGCTTGTCCACCTTCACCCTCTGCTGGAATGATACTCTCTGACCTCGGTTCAGGTTCTGGTTCGGCATCAGCTGTGCACTCCACCGTCTTCCCAGACCTCAGTACCTCCATTCTGGCAGTTTCCAGATATGAGAGTGTCTTTCCCGCAGGGTTCTTTATCAGAGCTGCCATTTGGGCCAATCATTGATCGACTTCCCATTGGCGCATCTGCAGACTTGCCATCTGGTGTTGCATGGAATTCTGAGCTCCAGGGCTGGGAAGTGCACCCTGCACCAGCCGGTTGATGATAGAGTCTTGTCTTTTTATGAAAGCATGCAAATGGCCAACCAGGCTGGGCTGGTGTGAAATCTCATCTCGACCTTGACGTTCACCTTCAAATGGAGATTGCTCACAACGAGACATGCGTCAGATCTCGAAGGAATAGGTCACCGTTCTTTAGAGTTCCTGAGATGGCATGAGAAATCAAGTTTAGAAGATAGATTTATCAATTTCAAGCAAAGAATAATAGTAAGGAAAAAGAAAAAGAAAAAGAGTGTTGTCAAACTCATTGCTAAGCTTGAGGCACAAGAGTGTAGTTAGTGGATTCAGATTCGTCAACAGTGCCATTTTTCCTTGTCCCCGGCAACGACGCCAAAAGGTTGACCGGCCTAAATCGCGCGTCCAAAAGTGGAGGCGGATTTGAGGTAGTCGAGCTTTTACGTTTATAAACCTGAATCCTTCTAGGCCCCCGCAACTTTGTTTACAGGGTCAAAGTAGATATACGGGGTCGAACACAGGGACAAGGGGGGTAGTGTTGAGAACCCAGAATCGACACGCTACACTCCGGTGGGTATAAAGAGATATAAATCCCCAAAAGGGAAACAGCAAGATGTCACAAATAAAACAAAGAAAACTATCTCCAACTGGAGCTACAAGAGAGATTTAAGGTTTTAGCCATTTAGCAGTTTTTAGGGGTTTTCATGCCACAGAAACAGAAAGATAATACTAGAGCTAGGGCAAGATGTGAAGGATAAGACTACGGCAAAACAAACGGCATCAGTAACACCCTGCACCCCTCCTCTCAGAGTGGGTACTTCTAACCAAGCGTCAACACCCCTTTCGGGTTGCTGGGCTCAAAGTTAGAGTGGAATGTTACTGAAGCGACTCCATTTCAGGCACTCTCGTACTCCAGAATCGGACCAAACACTAGAGCCACAATACAACTCTCAAAGTTATTGCGATGGGAAAACACGATTCGGTAGCTAAGCGAAACGTGATCCAAACATGCAAGCTAGAGTTCAGATATCAAACATAGCAGTCATCCAACATATTGTACCAAGCATAGAGCAGCAAGTAATTAAGCTCATCTATTTCCATAGACAAATAAAGGGTCTTAATTACAATGCATAAGTAAAGAATTAAATGACAGAAAATAAAGATAGGTGTCGCCTTCTTGATGTAGAAGGACGACAGACTACTACGGCTCTCCAGCCCGATATCGGTCAGGGGCCTAGCCCGATACAGCCGTGTCGGGCCGCACACCCCCTCGAGCGGCACGCCTGACGGGCAACTATATCGCTCAAGGATCCTGGCTGATATGCTCATGTCGAGCGATTGACCCTCTCGGGCGGCACGTATGACGGGTGAAGCGTATCGGGTTCGATATCGTGTCGGGCATGGAGCTACGCGTTCTACTGTTGGGCATGGGTGTCGGGCACTCGTGTCGCGTATCTACATCGGCCGATATTGTCCCTCAGTGTCACCCGGTACAGTCCTAGGTGAACCAGTCCCCTCCCTCTTGGGATGAGGAAGAGCTCACCTAGTGTCGCCCGATACGAGCACTGGGGCATGATACGTCTGCTCTCGCGATTCTCCTCGAAGATAGTTCAAGTTCCCAACTGTCCGAACTGTCTTTTCGGCTTCCTGTAGCTCTTATTTATAGTCGGCGAGTGGGGGAACTTATGGTGCTCGAAGCACCACGTGTCCTCCTTATTTGCGGGTCGGTGGACGGCCGATACTCGTATCGCTCGATGCAGGGTTGTCGGCCGTTGGTCACGTGACGGGCAACGGCGCCTGCCGGTGGGTGGCTGTGTCGCCCGACATACTTGGGTTGTCGTGGTGACTATGGCTCCCTGTCGGGTAAGAGGCGTGTCATCCGTCAGTTCCTCCTTGCGCGGCACCCCTTTGTCGCGCGTCGTGGTGTCATTCTACCCTACCGGGCAGGGCGTGTATCGGGCGTCAGGAAGGTCAGTGCAGACTTGGACTTATTTTGTGGGCCGGGACGGCCTTATTGCACCAAAATGAGGAGAAACTCTGCAAAAGATGGAAATATAGGATTAAGAGCATTGCTTGGCCAATTATTGCGAAAGTGCATACAAAAGAGAGGAAAATAGTTAAAAATGGCAGTTTTGATAACAGAAAAATAGTCTAAAATATCACAAAAATTGGTGTTATCAGATCTTAAGGAAGTCAACGATTGGATCAGAACTACTACTAGCATATTGTCAAGGAAGACTAATGCTGGGTTTTGAAGCATTTTAATCCATCACTGATTTCGAGCAAAGAAGAATTGATTTGCTGATGATATTAGGTCAGTATTCTTGACGTTTTGATTAAATTCAGAATCATGTTAACCTAAAGTGGTTGATGGTTGGGCAAATACTATTGGGTAAAAAGTATGCATAACTAATCGTATAAGGAATCTATATACATTCATACATGTTATTATTATATCTGTACTAGTTAAATATAACATTAACGTTTACTATATTGTCTGGTTTCAGAATTTATTAGCAGATGTATTGTACTCATTAACTCATGTATGTATCTGATAGAGTAGTATATATGATATATATACATCTATGATATAGGTATACCCGGTATGTGTCATTGTCTAATCGTAGAGACTAATGCATATAAAATAGACTAACACGTAAGCAGTACATGATTATAATAACTGCTTTAATGGCTTGGTAGTGCAGTTTAGTAGTATATTCACCTACGTAATAGTATATTAATATCAACATACTAGTCAATTGAAATTTTTTACCATTGGCACTATTATATGAAACAAAAAATTTGATGACAATCTGAGTAGGTGACGTATAAAGTATGACCATGACCCATACTGATGCTCACTTTCCCTAATATCGATCCTAATAGGTATACATAATAATGTATTCATATTATCAAGTATTGCATATTGGAAGATCATTAGTGTATCCATGACTTCGAAATACTAAAATTGGGATCAAAAGAATTTTCTACACGCTTGAAACTAGGTATAGATGAATTTGAAGTGTTCTAAAAATATAATGTGAATTAATTATCATATTCATCTAATGTACCTATGAAGGTGTACATCTACAACAATCTAGGTTGTACTTCTTTGATCTAAATATGTTACTAGAAATGAGAGTTAAAGACATATTGGACAATTCGTTAGGTATGAGCAAGTCATAAATCCAAATCAAAGTATCTTTCTTAAATTAGATAGTGAAAGGAAGCTCTAACTTTTAGAAAATTATTTAGGGGTGACATTATATTTTTAAAGTATAAGCTTGAATTTGAAATCATTTAGAACTAAATGTAAAATCTCCTATGATAATATCCTATTGACTCAGAGATATGAATAGCTTTGAAAAATGTTGAACTACAAGGATGTCTACTGAAGAAAGTATGAAGAGCCTCAATGGTGAAAGGAATATCTTGCATATCAATAATAAACCTTATTTAGTATCTTAATTGAGAAATATAAGTATACATGTAAAAAATCATCGACCTATGCATAATTATTATTTTGTAATCATGGAAGAACATACCTGGCAAAATATGATACTCTAAATGTAGAACAAATTTACTACTCAAATGGACAATGATAGATATGTAGTAAATCATATGTGCATTAGACATCATGGAGTGAGAAAATGAAGAGATCTTGGCAATATAAGGTATTACTTATCTATAAAATAATAAAGTTAATCAACATGTGATATTGATTATATTAAAAATATATTGAGAAAAACATTATAGCAATAAATGAGAAAATTGAAAACACAAGATATTTAATAAATGATTGATTCATAGCCAAGTGATGACACTGTTATACCAAATTGTAGATTCTTCCTCTTGGGGTCTTGTTGTGATTGAGCAACCTATGGATCATTGAATGATATGAGGTACTAGATCTTCTATTTCATTTTTGAACTATTTTCCCTCTTGATGGACATAAATATATCTTGATTTGTAGTCGTTGGTAGTTGTGTTTCTAGTCTCATTTTGTGTGGCGTTGTGTCTGTGTTGTTTGGTCTGTGTTGTTGCTTTGTGGTCAAGCTCTTTAATTTGTCTTCATGATGGTAATCTCTGTCAGTGGCTATGCAAACTCCTCTCTAGATGTACTCATAGGATCTTATAGATTGATGAATTTCATCCCAGATAGTTGTTTTAGACAGCCACTAAAAGAGGTGGATGGTGCAGAAACGTACCTATCACATCCCAATCTGAACCTTGTGCTATGTCTTTCCGCAAAAGGAGTTGTTGCTTGGTTACTTGATGAGATATGTCTATCTTGTAGATGACGTATGGCTTACTTTTAATGATATTGAGATATTTTAAAAAAAAACTTTGAAACCTTTATTTATTCTTGAAAGTTCATCACTCTCATTTTGCAATTGATGAAATATTATTGATGATATTTGGCACTGGACTTGATCTATTAGAGTTTTGACTCCCTGTGGACTTTGGTTCCTCGGGCTTTAGCCCTATAGAGCTTTGGCTCACTTGAGTGGGCCAAGTACCCCACAACCCTATGTAGTGGATAGGGATTAGTTGTCCCCCAGTTAAATGGAATACCTAATAAGGCACTAGTTTCATTCTCTCCTAGAGTGTGAGAACACAAGGCACTTAGCCCTATCAAAGATATGACAGGAAGGTGCCAAAACTTACCAAATAGAATATCTTGAAATTGATATACCTTGTGAATAGCTTGGATAAATTTTGCATACTTGAATTATTAAATCTTGCTTAATGATATTCTTGTGAAATATTTGCTATCTTGAAGTTGATATTAGAATTTCTTTTTGTTAGCCTTTAATCCACCAAATAGTCCATTCCTTATTTTTATTATACATCTAAACATATTTTGTACATAGTTCAATGATTGGATTTAGTACCAGCTTTGTTGACCCTTTGTTTCCCTTCAATGGGGTCCATGTGTGGTTTTGTTCCCTATGGGAACTCATGTACAGGTGGTAGATGGAAAAACTTGAAGAGACATGCACTGGGTAGTCCTCCGTTGAAGACTAGATAGAATGAATGCTATTTCTTAAACTTGTAATTATATTTGTAAGCTTCCACGACTCTGATATACATGCATGATTGTAACAAAGATTATTTATGATTGTGATATTACTTTATAAATATTTGATTGTAAAGATCGAGTCTTTACAAATCGCCTCACCTGTGAACTGATCTTTTTTTGCTTGTAGGATGCAAAAATTTGTGGAATTTTGTCCCCTCCGACTCCCGGTCAAACTGGGAACCTTGACCCTTACCCTCATATAAATAGAGGGGTATTGGGGGCTTCTCAAATATATCAATTAGCTTTGACCATTATTGTCTTCTCTAGTTGTGGTAACCAAGAGAACTTGAGCAAGTCTCACCCGATAAAGGGAGGAATATCTAGGGAGAATAATTGTAGAAGAGCAAGTTGGTTCTAGTACACTGACTAGAAGGGACAACTCCTTCTTGTCTATTCTTTCCGAACAAAAGAAGTTCTTGGTGGTCAGTGTGGACTACTATAGAGGTAAGGAGATCATTGTCTGCTGCTAGGAGACAAGGTCAACTATCATCCATGGTGATCAATCAGGAGCTATTATTGATGTTGTCTGAAGAAAGGTGCATACCTCTACAAGGGTATTATCATTGGAATTGCTCTAGGACCAAGTATGACCTCACAATCCATCCTTCCCATTACATAGTTATTGATGTGATCTGCTATATTAAGGGGAATATGACAATTAAATTTTTATTTCTGCTGCTTGCTCCATCGCCATATTTTCCTACAGTCGTGTCAAAGCCACGTCAATTTACTATGCTTTGGGATTTAATCAATATGATAAGGTTTTGGTTTTCATCTTTTATTTATTGCATACCATTTGATTGTATATTATTAATGTCAATATCTAATTTAATACCACATATATTCCCAAATAATATATATTATATATGCAATTTACACGTGTTTCCCTAAAAATTGATTTGATGGTGGATGTGTAGTATGGTTATATCCAATAACCCTAGATAATTGTGCTTGGTGGTTGTGGTTGTTTATTCCTATTTATAACTCAATTTTCATACTGAGCCTCATCTTCTATTCTAAATGTAAAAGTATCATTCTCTCTCCTTCCTATGCTCCCCTCCAATGTATCTCGAGGTTTCCTGTTACCAATTAATATGTTAAACAACATTAGGATAGTTTAATTTTTGTTATGACAAAGAAGACGCTCAGCACCAGGAAAAACTGCCCAGCCGATCGGCTAGAAGACCGAAGAGTAATGATGATAGGAGGAGCCGAACCGACTGGTTGGTGGCCTAATCAGGCAGTTGGGGGTGTCCAGACATCGTTTCAACCGGAGGCCAAACGATCATTTAACCGAACGACCAAGAGGTGAGATAATTAGTTCAAGGATTGAATCGATCAACCCAGATCAGTTCAAGCACAATTCTTCTTCAACAACAGGTTACTACACATGATGTAGACCTTAGGTGGTGGTAGTTCCTTGTGACTCCAAGGAATTATAATAGTGTAGCTATAACCATCGCATATGTTTTATTGCAAGTTTACATTTGTGGGATGTAGAATGCATATGATACATACTATTGTATGTGGCAATTGGATATATATATATATATATATATATATATATATATATATATATATATCTATAGAGAGAGAGAGAGAGAGAGTCAGGCTAGAATACACTCAAGTGTATTCGGAGTAGAATACACTCAAGTAGTTTTTCATGATGCAATAATTTTTTCAAAAGTCTAATCCATTGACCTTCTTAAACATCTTGTGAATAACTCATATGCAAAATTTTTGCCCATTTGGACATTTATAGGTCATGTTATAAAGACCGTAAAAATTATACATTTCATATTAGTTTCGTGCGTCGATTTTATTGCCCTTGGATGAGTGACTTACACTCATCCAAATGGGCTCAAATTTTGTATGTATCCTAGTTATAGTATGACGGTGAAGATCAATGGTTTACATTTTGGATAAAATAGTCTTGGTATGAAAACACACTTGACTGTAGTCATGCAATATGTACACTCGAGTGTATTCTAGCTTGACTATATATATATATATATATATATATATATATATATATATATATATATATATATATATATATATATATATATATATCTGTGTGTGTGTGTTTATAATTACAAATCCACCAATAATATATGAAGTCTAACATGCTTTCTATTAGAAACACACATGAAAAGCTTGATCGACTAAGCATAGGCACGCCAAGCGTGATGTGTCATCTATCTCATGGAAGTGTGATGGTAGTTATGTGGGCCTACCAAGCAGGGTGCATTGCTATCATGATGTCTTTAGGGTCGGGCTTAACTAGGTGATCTTAATAAGATTAAGCACCTAGAAGCATGCATATGACTATCGCAAGGAGTTGTGCATATCATCTATTTAAGAATTGCATAATATGCAATTAGCAAATGTTGCCTACCTTATGATTGATCATAAGCATTGACGTTAGCTGGGTAATAACCCAATTATTTTGGATCTTGGCTCACTAGAAGGTTGTACGCTGTAATCTCCAAAATGATAGTGAGGGTTATCAATTTGAACAGAATATTGGGAGAAATAATTAATCAAAGGCCTAATTAGATATCATCAAATTTTATTCAAATCAAATAAAATCAAAAGTGTTTTGACAAATGCAAATTTTCTCTTATAGAAACAAATGACAATCAAATCGTCATTGCGATCAGTCCTTAGGAAGGACAAACTTAACATGACAAATTTCCACAACTGGTCTTGAACTTTGAGAAGGGTTCTTAACGATGAGCATAAGCTCTATGTCCTAGAAACACCAGTGCCAGAAATACCTACTCCTGAAGTGCCTAGGACTGAGGTGGATGCTTACTGGAAGCATGTCAGCGATGCCTTTGACATAAAACACCTTGTGCTAAGTTGCGTGAACTATGAGTTGCATGAGCAGTGTGAAGACACATGGATCCTTGAGATGATAACGCATCTTAAGAACATGAACCATAATCAATACAAAGCAAGAGAGGTACAATGTCTCAAAGGCACTGTTTGAGTGTAAGATGATACAGGGAGATCCTATAGAGACCCATGTGCTCAATATGATTGGACATATGGGACATCAAAAAGAACTGGGATACTCTTTGAGCCAATATTTGGTCAGAGATATGATTGTACAATCATTGCTTGAATCATATATCCATTTTATTGAGTGTACCTACACTTGAATAACATGGCCAGACCGCTATCAGATTTTCTTGTCATGTTGATAAATGTCAAAGAAAGAATGAAGAAGGACAAATCTATGATGATGATCGAAAGAATAGAGTCCAAGGATGAAGGCAAGGCCATGAAGAGTTATGAGGCTAAGTATAACCTCTAGATCTTCAACACTCAAGATAAGGAGAAAGAAAAGTATAAGATGAATATGTCCTTTGTACTTGAAGGGATTCGGGAAGATGAAGATGAGGATAGAGATCTCCACTTCAGGTATATACATTATTGAGATAAATTTGTCTACTTTGTCATCATGGGAACTAGATACTGGATGTGGATCTCACATATGTTCAAATATGCAGGATCTGACAAGAAGTAAACCTTTAATAAATGGTGAGGTCAAACCGCAAGTTGCAAATGAACAAGAGTTGTTGCCACTGCATTTGGATCCTATAATTTATCTCTACCTAAAAGACTTGTAATAGAGTTAATGAACTGCTATTATGTATCTACCATAAATAGAAACATCATTTTTGTATCTTGTATGGACAATGATGGATATGAATTTCATATTAAAATGGTCGATATTATATTACAAAAGATGAGATCTTTTATGGCAGTGCCCCAGTGTTTTATGGTCTTTATTTGTTGGATTCAATGACATATGTTTATAACATAAATACCAAAATATAAAAACTCGATAACTCGAATAGGACATATCTTTGGCATTTTCGTCTAGGGCACATAAATGACAATCACATATATAGACTCCACAAAGATGGTTATCTAGACTCCTTTGATTTCATATCAATAGAGACATGTGAGTCTTGTTTATTGGGAAATATGACTAAGACCCCTTCCACTGGAAACACTGAAAGTGCTAGTGATCTATTAGGACTCATACATACTGATGTATGTGGCCCTTTTAGAACAAATGCTAGAGGAGGCTATCATTACTTCATTACCTTTATTGATGACTTCAATAGGTATGGTTATGTTTACCTGATGAAACATAAATCAGAAACTCTTTAAAAGTCCAATGATTTTATGAATGAAGTACAAAACCAACTTAGCAAAGCTATGAAGGCACTTCATTCTGATCGAGGTGGAGAATACTTAAGTCAGGAGTTTGAGGACCTTCTAAGAGACTATGGTATTGTATCACAATAGACTCCACCTGGAACACCTTAGCATAATGGTGTGTCAAAAAGAAGGAATCACACATTGCTAGATATGGTGTGATCAATGATGAGTTTAGTTGAACTTATGAATAACCTCTTGGGCTACGCTCTTGAAACCACCACGTTTACACTAAATTGTGTACCATATAAATCGGTTCAAATGACACCATATGAGATATGGTTTGGGAATCATCCCAATGTGTCTTTTATGAAAATTTGGGGTTACGAAGCTCATGTGAGAAAGTAGTTTCTCTCAAAGCTTGGACCCAAATCAGATAAATGTTATTTTTTGTATATCCTAAGGAAACCAAAGGATATTATTTTTATTCCCTATCTGACAGCAAAGTGTTTGTTTTCGGAAACATTTTATTTCTAGAAAAGGAATTTATTCATAGAGGAATTAGTGAGAGAAAAGTAGAACTCAAAGAGGTTTGATATCAACAAGAAAACATTGAGCTAGTGGAGGTACAAAAGGAACAAAGAGAATCACAAATCATTATGGAATCTCAAATTCCTCAGATAACACAGGAACCTTGTAGATCTAGAAGGATACGCCTTGATCCTGAGAGATTTGGTTAAATATGTGACTCAAGAAGGTGGTGAGTTGGTCTTATATGATGAGCCAACAACCTATCTAGAAGATACTAAGGGACCAGAGTCTGAGAAATGGCTTGAATCCATAAGATCTGAGATGGAATCCACATAAACCAACAAGGTATGGACCTTGGTGGATCCACTTGAAGGGGTAAACCCCATAGGGTGAAAATGGGTCTTCAAGAAGAAGGCCGACATGGACGACAATGTAAAAATCTATAAGGGTAGATTGGTTGTAAAGGGTTTTAGACAAGTTCAAGGTCTTGACTATCACAAAACCTTTTCTCTAGTTTCCATGTTTAAGTTCATCATGATCATGCTTGACATTGTAGCTTATCACAACTTGGAGATTTGGCAAATGGATGTTAAAACTTCATTCCTTAATGGGAACCTTCTTAAGGATGTGTACACGACACAACTTGAGGGTTTTATAAATTGAAAGGCTGCAAATAAAGTTTGTAAGCTACAAAGATCAATATATGGATTGAAGCAAGCATATTGGATCTAGAATCTTTAATTTGACGAGATAGTCAAAGAGTTTGGTTGTAGTAAAAATGAAGATGAACCTTGTGTTTACAAGAAGGTTAGTGGGATCAGGGTAGTGTTCCTCATATTGTATGTAGATGACATATTATTGAAGAGGAATGACATCCCTACTCCACAAATGATAAGACTTGGCTGGGATATACATTCTCTGTGAAAGACTTAGTAAAATCATTATATATCTTGGGAATCAAGATCTATAGAGATAGATCTAGAAGGATTCTTTAACTAAGTTAGATCACATAAATTGACAAACTGTTGAAGAGGTTCAACTTGGAGGACTCAAAGAGAGGAAACATGCCCATGACTCATGGAGTTACCATCTCTAGAGCTCAATGTCCAAATTCTTGTGAAGAAAGACATGGCATGAGTAGAATTCCATATGCATCTGTAATTGGATCCATCATGTATGCAATTTTATGTACCCATCATGATGTCTCATATGCCTTGTGTTGTCATAAATTAATTATGGGCATTCACTTCCAACGTAATTTGGAAACTATAGGGTCACACACATAGGATACACTTGGAATAGGAGCTTATTCATGAATGATGTTTAACATGATTACTTAAGTTTTTAGGAATTCAAATTAAATGACAATTGACTAACTTGACTCTGAACTGAATAGTTCAAGTGTTGAATCGATTGGTTGGAGTGTCATGTTATTGAAATTGCATTGGCTGAATATTAGATGAACCAGGGCATGAACCAACCAGTTCACTTAGTGAATAGATCGACTAGAGGTCTCAAACAACCGATTCATGAGATGAACCACCCAGTTCATGGATCAATTTGACTGGATGATGGATTAGTGTTGACGTCATGTTGTGCATTAATTGAGTATTAATTTTCATTACAATAGTGATTGGGAAACATGTTGAAATGAATGGTTAAAGGGATGAATCATTAAAAGACAAGCATCTATCGCTCTTCTAGGGTTTCCCATGTGCAGAGGCACTCTGGGGGGGTGAGGAGGCCGTGGAGGCACACGACCACCGGATGGTAATTTTGCAGAAGACAGGGTACGATGTGATGGAGGGTGTGGATAGTGAGGAAGGAATAAAGGAGAGTACGGGGTACACGACACCGCGATTAGACATGGAGCCTGGAGGGACGAGGGGTGTGGACATTGTAGGTGCCCATAAACATAAGGAGGTGGTGTAGGGGATAAAGATCAGAGTAATAACCCTTTACTCATAATGGTGGCAGCGAACAAAAGACATACACAATAGGAGATTTTGAAAAGGCTTGGGATCACATTTAACTACAAGACCAGAGAAGAGAACAAAGGCGGCAAGGACCTCTTAGAAGGAAACACAGCTAAGGTAGGAGAGACATCAACAACCACCGTCGTGGAGGATTTTCCTATACTTCACGTTGGGGCACCGGCAACGACTCAGGGGACCGGGAATGAAACAAGGAAGATCGTCTCCTATAAGGACAATATGGGAGATGGAGAGAAGATTGGGACATTGTCGTTTTTAGGGTTTGATGACCCTAACGTTAGACTGCAGAGGAAGGACATAAAAATGAGCATGGTGGATGGTATGCCAAATTTCAAAATCGAGGGATGCAGATTTGAAGAACTGGTTAAACCATGGATGTATGCAGTGGTAGTTAAAGTCATTGCGAGGAATATCGGATTCATGACATTGCAGGATAGAATACGAATGATGTGGAGGCCACAAGGTGCTTTTTGCCTCATTGACCTAGAAGGCAACTATTTCATTGTATAGTTGACAAGGGAAGATGACTACTTAACTGTTTTGAAGGGAGGACCATGGCCACTTATGGGTTTGTACCTAAGTGTAAAACCATGGGACAGATCCTTTTCACCATCCTATGCAAACCCAAAGTTAATTGTTATTTGGATCAAGACTCTAAGGCTACCGATATTTCTCTACCACAACCAAATTCTGGAGGAGGTGGGGGATGCGATAGGGATGACGATCAAAGTCGACACGAATACGTACCAGAAGAAAAGGGGGAACTTCGCAAGAATTGTGGTAAGACTTGACACTAACAAACTGTTGGTACCCGAGATTATTGTACAAGGAGAAAAATACAGCGTGGAGAATGAAAACCTTACGAGCATATGCATGTTCTGCGGTATAATTGGACATGTGGAGGAGGCGTGCAGTGAAAGGAAGGAAGCCATCGAAGCACACACAAAGGCGGGGAAGCAAGTGGAAGGAACGGAGGTCCATCCTAACCCACTAGGAAAATTCACAGAGTCCTTACATGCAACGCCGTTTGCAAGATGGCCAAGGAAGGAGGAATTTCAAGGGCAGAAAAAGGGGGTCACCATCCATAACAAATATGGACATTTGGAAGTAATGGAGGAACCGGTAGTGGAAGAGGCAGTGACGAAACCTAGACCGAAACCCGGGTACGAGTGGAGATAGTGGAAAGCAACGAAAAAGAAGAAGAGGCCAACAGAAGAGTCCAGCCGGCCGGCGGCCAATGTGGGTTTCCAGAAGGAGAGGTAGACAGGTCTCGAGAAGTGCACGCAGAAACACCAGGTAGTCGCAATTGATGGGGAGGACACGATCGTAATTATGGAGGACGAGGCGGGGGGTATTGAAGGACTGAAATTCACTATGGGTGGCATGCAAAAGAAGTTTGGTACAGCAGGCAGTCTAAGCAAATCACTTCTGTTTGGATCTTCAGTAGGAATCCATCTCAGGAACCGGAAGATCCTAAACTCCAAGGACCTTACAAAAAATGGTCCAAGGAAGAAGAACAGACCAGTAGGCGATGTAATAGTGTCGACTGAACTGAGTGAAGAAGACCCGAGAACATCTTCTATGGTTACTTAATGATAGTGGCAACCTGGAATGTATAGGGTATCTGCGGGAAAGATACCCAAAACACAGTACGCGATCTTACCAGGCTTTACAAAATCGATGTATTTGCCATTCTTGAACCGAGAATAAGTGGAGATACTGCTCACAGAATAGTGAAGACGTTAGGATACAATAGATCCTATCGAGTGGAAGCAATTGGTTTCTCAGGAGGAATCTAGGTGATGTGGAAACACAGGACAGTGGAGTTGGAGATCATGGATAGTCATAAATAGTTTGTTCACTGTCGAGTTAATGGTAAGGAAACTCTAACGTTTCTTTATGCAAGCACTAAACAAGCAGGGAGAAGGCTACTATGGGGGCATCTTCACACCATAGCGACTGTGACGGAAGGTCCATGGCTTGTGGCGGGTGACTTTAATGATGTGTTGAGAGAAGATGAGAAGGTGGGAGGCAAACCTATTACAATAAGTAGTTCCAGAGAGTTCGCATAGGGGCTAATGGAGGCAGGCCTGGAGGATCTGGGGACGTCAGGACCAAAAATGACATTTAGAAGGAGATGGTTGACGGAACGCCTTGACAGGGCAGTGGCAAATCAAGAGTGGGCAGAAGCCTATCCATCGATGATGGTGAGGGTGTTGGGACGTGTCAATTTGGACCATGCCCTGATCCTCATCACAACGAAGGAGAGAACTAGACGTACAATCTACAGACCCAAAACAAGCATAGCGTGGAATAGCAGGGAATCATTCCAAGAGTTTCTACAACACAACTAGGACAATCAACTACCTTACCATAAGGCGGTGGAAAAACTAATGATGAATTCGATCAAGTGGGACATTGAGGAAAGAAGGAAAATAGGCTCAAAAAGAACCAAAATCTTACTGGAGATTGGCAAGCTTCAGGAGTCAGGTATAGGGATGGGTGATCCGGACAAAGAAGAAAGGATAATGGCGCTGCAAAATGAATACAATGAGATACTACACATTGAAATAGAGGAATGGAGACAAAAATCTCATTGCGACTGGATGAAGGAAGGGGACGCCAACACAAAGTTCGTTCAGGCGTTAGTCAGGGTGAGGAGGCAAAGGAATACCATCACAAAGCTCAAGAACGGCGAAGGTGAATGGGTGGAGGATGAAGTAGGTGTGAAGACACCGGTGCGGGTGTTCTTCCTTGATTTGTTTACCAGAGAGAATCGACGGGCGAATAAGGAGGGTTATTCTGAATACATAGACCATTTTCCCTCACTTGAGGAGGAGGTGAGAATGAGCATGGTATGTATACCAAATGAGGAGGATATTAGAGAAATTCTGATGATGATGAACCCTATGAAGGCCCCTGGTCCGGACGGGGTGGACGTCGGTTTTCTATAGAGAAACTGGAACCACCTCGGTGGCTCAATTTCGCTAATGATAGCTATTTGTTTTGCATGGAGCCCAATCAAAGACAGCATGACAAATTTTGTCCTGGTGTTGATCCCAAAGATGCTGACTCCCGAGAGTTGCAACAACCTACGTCTGATTTCTTTGAACAATGTAGGACTGAAACTACTATCCAAAGTCATCATGGAAAGAATCAAGCCATATCTTCCGGATTGGATTTCCCCAGCTCAAAGCAGCTTTGTCCCTGGTAGAAGGATAACGGACAACATTATACTGGTACAAGAACTAATACACTCCATGAGAATATGGATGGGGAAGAAGGTAGCCATGGTGATAAAGATAGATCTCTCAAAAGCATATGACAGGATGGATTGGGATTTTATTCTGGACACTCTATACAGGACTGCTATACCACATAATATGATTAGATTAATCATGAACATCATCACGGCTGGGGAGATATCGATCACATGGAATGGAGAAAATTTGAGACCATTCAAAGCATCACGTTGGGTCAGATAGGGTGATCCTTTATCGCCATACATCTTTGTGCTTTGTTTGGATAGACTGAGCCAGGCAATAGTCGAAGAGGAAATTTTAGGAAGATGGATACCTTTTCATGCTACTAGAAGGGGCATTGGCATTTCTCATATTTGCTTCGCCGACGACCTGATATTGTTTGGAGAAGCCACTGAACAAAAGGTGTGCACCATGATGAGAGTTATCAAAAAGTTCGAACGTACTTTTGGACAAGCACTAGCTAAGGAAAAATCGATAATTTTTTTCTCCAAGAACACAGGGAACCCATCCAGAAAGGTGATAGTCAGAATTACAGACATTAAGCAAACAAGCAATTTAGGGAAGCACTTGGGGGTTCCAATTATACATGAATAGTCTACAAAAGACCTATATCTAGACATCATCAATAGTGTGGAAGCCAAGATCTCCTCATGGGTGAATAAATCATTGTCATTAGTAGGTAGAGTGATGTTGACCAAGTCAGTTCTGAATACCATGCCTATCTATACGATGCAGACAACTTGTCTTCCACTGGCGGTGTGTGACAGCATCGACCAGGTGGTCAGAAGTTTCCTATGGAAGGGGGCATCATGACAACAAGGAACCCACCTAGTCGCATGGAACAAAGTGATAGCAAGGAAAGACGAAGGAGGACTAGATATTAAATCAGCCAGGATCCAAAATGAAGCATTACTGTAGAAAACTAGTTGGGAGTTCATGACTAATTGTACAACATCATGGAAGGTGGTTATGAAGGAAAAATATACACATAAAATGAACATGGGTTTGTCATGTGCATCACATTTGTGGAGGGTGATAACTAGTCTACAAGAAACACTATAGCCGAATGTGGGGAAGATCATTTTATCTGGGACAAACATGAATGTATGGAACGAGAAGTGGGTAAATGGAAATAGTATACCACTGCTGAAAGAACACGCGGTGATTCTAGATGAGATCAAGGATCTTACTGTAAGCTCGATGGTGGATTTTAGTGGCAAGTGGGAAACCAGTTTCATGAGGACGTGGCTCAAGGAGGAATCAATGGAAAGCCTTATGGACATGCCGCCGCCGGACCCTGCAGTAGGGAGTGATGAGGTCATCTACCTGAGGGACACTAAAGGGAGATTCACAGTAAGGGAGTGTACCTTAACTTGTAGAAGACAAGCTCTGTGAGAACATATGGATGATGGCAGACTTTATGGAAGATGGAGGTACCCCAACGCGTCAAGATACTGATGTGGATGGCCTTATATGGAGGTATCATGACAAATGAAGTGAGAACAAGGAGGGGCTTCACTAAGGATGACCAATGCCTGCGATGTAGGAATGGGGTGGAAACAACGATGCACACCTTTGTAACGTGTGCTAAAATTAGAATGGTATGGGATCACATACAAATTGCAACCAATACTGAAATGCATCGGATGCAACATTTTGGAAACTGGATTAATCTAAACCTGAGGAAGAAGAAATAAAATGGGGAGTGGAATGTTTGGCTTCCCATAGCTATATGGAAGATCTGACTGGATAGATGCAATGGAGTGTTCCAAAACAGATAGTCAGAAGCAGAGAGTTTGGTTACAACTATCTGACAAGAGGTATGATTATGCAAACTTTCCTTCAACAAGGGAAACAAGGAAATCACATGAGTGGAAAATATAAACCAACGATGGGAAAAGCCATTCAGGGGACAGGTGAAACTAAACTTGATGTTGCAGTGAAAATAAGAAAGGAAACCATGGCCATGAGCTTCATTATTCGAGACCATGAAGGGAACTGGAAGGGGAGGCTATGATAGAGGTTCTGTGATGGACACTTTGCAAGCTGAGATACAAGCGATTAGAATTGGACTCCAGGAATGTCAGCAGGGCTTCAACAATATCTTGGTGGAATCAGACAATGAAAATGCAATCAAGATGATAGAGCAGTGGATGGACATCCCGGCAAAGTATAGAGCATAATGCAATCTCATTCGGAAGCTTAGGTCATCATCTAATGTCTTAGTGTTTGAGTTTAGAAGAAGGTCATGTAATAAAGTGCTGGATGCCATTGATAGATGGAGTCTTTGCCAAGAAGGTTGTAGGGGTAGGTGGACTCAGTGTCTATCTTTTCTCACTAAATTAGTGAGGGAGGAAGCTACACTGAACCACAATCGTTGTCTGTATCTGAATGTACCTGTAATAGGTAAACAAGATGAGTAATAAACTTCCCAAGTTTCAAAAAAAAGGTTGAATCATCCAGCTCACATACCAACTATTCAGTTCACCTGTGAACCGGTCGTTTTTCTGCTCACATGATGCAAAAATTTGTTGAATTCCATCTCCTTCAAATCTCGCTCATAATGGGAACCTTGACCCTTACCCTCCTATAAACATAGGGGTATTGAGGGCTTCTTAGACACAACAATTATATTTGACAATTGTTGTCTTCTCTGGTTGTGGTAACTAAGAGCAGCTGAGAAAGTCCTCCCCGATAAAGGGAGGGATAGAATAGGAGAACAATTGTGGGGGAGCAACTTGGTGCTAGTACCTCGAGTAGAAGGGACAAACACTTCTTGTATGTTCTTCTAGAATGACAAGAGTTCTTGATGGTCTATGTGAACTACTATAGAGGTGAGGAGGTTGTTGCATGTCGCTAAGAGGATAAGGTCAAATTCTATCCATGGTGATCAATCATGAGCTATTCCCGATGTTGTCTGAGTGTGAATTGAAGAAAGGCGCACATTGTTGTGAGGGTTTGTCATTAAACTTTCTCTAGGACCAGGTATGACCTCACAAATCACCCTTCCCATTACATATTGATTGATCTACTGTAATAAGGGGAATATGGAAATGAAATTTTTATTTTTTGTTGCCTGCTATATCGCCATATTCCCTACACAAAGCAAATGACATACCTAAGACTACTTTCAGGACTAGGTATGATCACTATGAGTTCATGGTTATGTCATTTGGGTTAACCAATGCACCAGCAACATTTATGGACCTGATGAACACAGTGTTAAGACCATATCTTGATCAGCCTATGGTGGTGTTCATTGATGACATCTTGATATAATCCAGGGATAGTCAGGAACATGAGAAAGATCTTCATCAAGCATTCCAGTTGATGAGGCAACATTGTTGTATGCTAAGTTTAGTAAGTGTTAGTTTTGGATCTCTAAGGTGTCTTTTCTAGGTCATGTTTTCTCTAGAAAAGGTGTTTGTCTTGACCCCAAGAAGGTGGAGTCGGTGTTGGGGTGTGAACAACCCAAGACACCAATTGAGATTTGAAGCTTCCTAGGTGTATCTCGTTACTATAGAATGTTCATCCAGAACTTTAGTGTAGTAGCTCTACTCTTGACCAAGATGACTAAAAAGGGTGTTCCTTTTGTTTAGTATAACAAGTGTCAGCGTTCTTTTTAGTTGTTGAAGGATAAGTTGATGATTGCTATAGTGTTGATGTCGCGAGAGCCTAGGAAAGGCTATATTGTTTTCTGTGATGCTTTGAAGAATGGGTTGGGATGTATGATGATGTAGGACAAGAACGTCATTTCTTTTGCTTTTTGACAACTTAAGAAGAATTAGGAGAACTACCCAACTCATGACCTAGAGTTAGCAACCATCGTTCTTACTTTTAAGATTTAGAGGCATTGTCTATATGGAAAGAAGTGTCAAATCTTCATGGATCACAAGAATATTCAATATATATTTTTGAAGCAAGAGCTGAACATGGGACATATGAGGTGGATGGATCTGATCAGGGACTATGATTGTGCGATAGATTGTCATTTAGGAAAGTCAAATGTCATGGTTGATGCATTGAGCAGAAAGTCATCTTCATTATTGTCTACAGATAAAGAGCAGTTGCACTCCATGGTTTGTCACAAGTGGGACATGTTAGTTTCTCTTCAAAAGATGAATGTAAAGTTGGAGGTCTCCTTGTTAGCATGTTTGTTGCCACAATTGCATGTAAATCTAACATTGATACATTAGCTTAGAGATGCACATAAAGATGATATTGTGATATAGCACATTATTTAGAGTTTGGTACTGGGAAGCATGATGGCTTTTATGAGACAGATGATGGGACATTGTGCTTTCACAACCAAATGGTGATTCTAGATGATACTGGCCTAAGATGGATGGTACTTGAGGAAGCCCATTCCTCAATGTACACAATGCATCCTAGTAGTACAAAGATGTATCATAATATGTAGGACTTATACTGGTGGCCAGGTTTGAAGCATGATGTAGCAGAATCTGTGGTCAAGTGTCCAGTTTGTCAATAGGTTAAGGTGGAACACCAGAAGCCTATAGGTACATTACGGCCTTTACCATTTCCATAGTGGAAATGGGATGACAGAACCATGGACTTTGTGGTTGGTTTTCCAAGGACACTAAAGTACATGATTCCATTTGGGTGATCTTTGATTGGTAGACAAAGTCATCTCACTTTTTTCCAGTCAAGACCACCTACACTATAGAGAAGTTGGCACAGATCTATGTTGATGAGATAGTTTTGTTTAGCGGAATACCAGTCATAATAGTATCAAATACATGCACTCAGTTTATGAGTTGGTTTTGGGAACAACTGCATACCACATTGGGGACACAGTTAAGGTTCAGTACAACCTTCCACCCACAGATAGATGGTCATTTAGAAAGGACCATTCAAACATCAGAGGATATTTTGACAACATGTGTTCTTTAGTTACTTGGGAGTTGGCATATCCACCTAAATCTGATTGGGTTTTCCTACAACAGCAATTACCAGATAAGCATAGACATGGCACCCTATGAGGCTTTGTATGGGAAGCATTGTCGATCACCTCTTTGTTGGTATGAGACAGGTGAGTATCAGATGTTGGATCATGAGTTAGTTTAGTAGACTAGAAGATCAAGGTGATCCGACAACAGGTAAAGGTATCTCAAGACACACAAAATTCATATGTAGATAATCGTCATAGACCATTAGAGTTCTAAGTTGGAGACCACATGTATCTCAAAATATCCCCTTGGAAGGTTGTGATGAGGTTTGGTAAGAAGGGTAAGTTGGCACCTACGTTTACAATGAAAGATCTAGAGGGGGTGAATAGAGCTTTTGGTACTTTTAAAATTTAATTAAAAACTTAAAGCAAAGGAGGAGGAAACAAGGAATACACTTCGATGTAGAGTGGTTCAAACCTTTGAATCAAAGGTTGACAGCCCACTACCCAATTGTCTCTAATTGGGATTTTGAAAGTGGTTTATTTTATTTACCTCGCAAGGATGCTACAACAAAATACAATCACCTTCAACACCCTTGAAGTTGCCTTCACCTTGAAGTAGCCTCATCCTCATTGAAGCATCCTTCTTGAAGTAACTCCAAGTCCTTGGATCATCCTTCACAAACTTCAAGTAGCTCCACCACCTTGAGATAGCCTTCACCTAGAAGTAGCTCCAACCTCCTTTGAAGCAGCCTTCTTGAAGTAACATCAAGAAACCTTGGATCATCCTTCACCACCTTGAAGTAGGTCCACCACCTTAAGATAGCCTTCACCTAGAAATAGATCGAACCTTCTTTGAAGCAACCTTCTTGAAGTAACCTCAAGCAACCTTGGAGATGCCTTCACTTCCTTGAAGTAGCTCCACCTCCTTGAGATAGCATTCACCAAGAAGTACTTCCAACCTCCTTTGAAGAAGCCTTCTTGAAGTAACCTCAACCACACCTTGGAGAAGCCTTCTCTTTATTGAATTAGCACCAAGAAACCTCCTTTCAATAGCCTCCAACCCTATGAGTAGTCAAGGAGAACAAAGTACAATATAAAAAAATAGACTAGAAGAAAGAAATACTTAACTAATGAAGTATAGTGCCATGATTCCTATATCAAGCTTTTAGATCTCCTATCCACTTAAGATGGACGTTTTTATGTGGTGTCTAAGAGATAGTAGCTATAGGACACAACTTTGGAGCACAAGGAAGGATATAGCAAGTGAATCTCAGCTTTGTTGCTCTCTAGAATGGATGCTCAAGTGTATCATGTATGCTTTGGGTGTTCTAAGGATTCTCCTATTTTTAGGAATGGTTTGCAAGTGTTTAGGGATGTTCTGGGGAGTATCTAGAGTGTTCTTAGTGCTTAACTAGCCATTAGTAGAAAGTAGTTGGGTTGCAACGGCTAAAATTTTGTTAAATTTGAAGTTTCTAGAACTTTTCTCGATCGACAATATTGTCGACCGGATGACTCTCAGTCCACACTATTGTCGATCGAATGACTGTCTGGTCCAGCTGGCTCTAACGGATATATGTCTGTCTCTCTCTTGCTTAAACTTATTCCAAGGGCCATATCTCGGTCGACAATATTATCGACTGAAATTGACTCAGAACTAAAGATCTACAAAGATATTTCTTGGTTGTTTGAGTCTACGACCAAGTGATTCTTGGTCGAAAATTTAGTCGACAGAGAAGGACTTTTTGCAAGGATTTGCAATGTATGTGAGTTCCTATTGATGACTCATATGAAACCTATCAACCCTAAAGTCTTCATGTCAGTGTAAGGTAGGGTTTTGGGTGGATAGGGAAAATCTAACACTTGATTTACATGATTTTTAAGTACTTGTACATTATACACTTGTACAAGTTTATACATGGAGTACAATCATGAAAATATTAAACATTTAAATGCATAGTTCTTCAACTATACACATGGTATGATCTCCTCATCTTTCTAAACTCTGAAATACTCAAGAAGCACGTTAGATCCACAAGAATTAAATGTTTGTCATCACAAAACAAAGGGTATGCTAATGTCCAATTTAGCCAACAATCTCCCCTTTTTGAAGATGACAACATTCCTAAAATATAATCAAAATATCTGAAATAAAATGAGTTTCATACCTATGATATACCTGAGATGAATAGGTTCTTTTGATCTCATAAAATATGTGCTACTATATCTAAAGAGAAATGGAACATGATATCCATCTCTTAAGGAAATTTTGCACCAATTAAATTCAAGCCAAGAGATCATGAAACTTGTGAAAATATTTTACTTTTTTATTTTCCTCTCCTTTGTCATTTCAAAAAGATAATTATATGTGTAAATCAAGAAGAGTTCCCCTTAATTGTTTACTTCAAAAAGAACGTCAATTTAGCCACAACTTAAAAAGCAATATTACTTTATCAACCATTTATAAGGGATGTTAAGCCTTGAAATGATATGAGATTCCTTTAGGCTCATAGTGAAATCAATAAATGTATCTCTACCCATATATAATGGATGTTAATCCCAAATTGATGTAGAGAATCCCACTAAGAGAAAGATCAAAAATATATGCACAGAATATCCAATAATTTTTGTGAGCTCCCCCTTAATCTCATAATAAAAGTCAGCTTAAAATTACTAAGTTATTTAAAATCATGACAAACTTTAAAATCAATTGATTAAGTAAGACTATGAGTTAATTTTTATAAACAATCTTATTTCTTGCACTATTTTGGTTTAAAAATTTATCATATTCTAAGTATTTAACGTGATGAGCAAATTACATATTTAATATACCAATATTGGGTGCAAATGAATGATTTGATTTATAAATAAGCATTTCTATCAGGCTTCTTTTCGCCTGACCATGACTTCAAATGAGGCACCCCTCGGTCAAACTCCTTGTCAACCGAGAGGCAGTTCTGCAAAATATCAAAATTTGTAGCTTATCTAGAATGATCAAGATATAACATTTTCTTATATTAGCATAATCAGCTTTCTTTATGTATACTTAATCATATTTCAAATAATTGGTTTAAGCAATATATATATCTTCTCTTATGATTCTATTTAGGAAACAATTGTTACATCCACTTGAAGAGTATGATGTTTTTACGAGTGGCTAAAGTTAAATGATCTAAAGTCTTAACCATTAGTGCATCATTCATATCAAAATCGATTTCTTCTCATTATATCCTAACTTTATTTCATCATGCCCATTAGTTCCAATGAATGTTTTGCCTTTATGTCTAGGAATGGAATTTTATTCATTGTTTCTGGTAAGCTCATATAGCAATTGTCCAATAATCAACTCTTTTAGGATATGACTAAGTCTTGTTGTGTATAATCATCATATATGTAGACTTATAAATCATAGATGTTTTGCTAAATGTTGAATATTCTAGAATAACGCCTTTTGTGACTTAAGATCAAATTTGTCTTTATTATCTTTTGTTAAAGATAGAATTCACATAGAGCCAAATAAATTTATATTAAAAAGTTCTAGTGAGCAAAGTAATAGTTTTGAAAAGAGATCTTACTTTTGCTTGCCTAGAATAAATATATTTCAGATTTATCATAAAATTTTATGTAATGATTTTATTCTAAGAAATGTTCTTATGTAAACAATCTTTTTATGCCATAACTAATTCATTTTTGCAAATAGCGTTGATAACACCCTTTTTATGGCTGCTAGATCATATATTTTACTATCAAAATTGTCTCCTAAACTGTCTTCCTCTCTGTTTTATCTTATTTATTGTATAGAAATAATCCACACTATGCTCCTGATAATATTTCCTATCTTCTACAGAGTTTCTCTCATTTTTCCACCAAAATAATGCTAATGGGACCGCCCCGGCCCATCCATAACAAGCTAACTACCCCGGCCCTTCTAATGGTGAAGCGACACTCCCTTTATCTGCCACGGTCACTGCCCGATATGGCAGCAACCCGGTACAGGTGTGTCACGCGGGAACCCTGACGGACTGAACGATATTACTCAACATGGAGCTTTGCCCGCCACGATCTATCGGTCGACAGAGTCAATCACGCGACACGGCCACCCCTCAGTGCAGCAGCCCACCAGAGTCTTTACCCCACACGATCAAACGCGACCTACTTGCAACCCGACACTCGACGACCCCTGCCAGCCGTGCCGAGTGACAGACGTGTCGGCCCTCTCCCGAATCCATGTTAATGGAGAAGAATAAGGACACATGGCCCAACTAGAGTCGCAACTCCCACCAGCTGCTGGCTATAAATAGCAGCTACAGGACTTCAATGGGATGGGTCAGAACCTTAGGAGAGCTAACTTTGAGAGAAAAAAGGAGCTAGTGTGTCGAGTTCCCTGGCGTGTCGGGTGATACTAGGTGAGCATACCCCCAACCCAAGAGGGATGGGAGGAGTTCACCTATAACCCATCCTGGTAGCTACAGCAGCGCGATACGATCATCAAGGCCACTCCAATGTACCGGGTCGCAAGTTGGGTCTCAACCCGAGACAGTCTGCCCAACCATGCCCGACACGAGAACCCGAGAACCTAAGATAGAGCTAACCTGACATGACACCCAACCCGATATGGCCTACCCATCATGGTATGTTGCATGAGAGGGTTGGCCTCCCGACACGGCCATATCGGATAGGGAGTCCTTTCCCGATATGCCCTTACATGCCGCGGTTCACAACCCAACACGGTCAAGAACCCGACACGGGCGTATCCCGATAGGGCTCCTGCCCAGTACCGGGTTAGCAGTACCTTAGGGGTCCACTACTGTGAATATCGACCCCCTACATCAAGGAGGTCAATACGTATCTATCCAATTTCGGCAATTTACTTTCATTTACTATTGCATTGTAACTAAACCTTTTTATGCTTATGGAATCTGTGGTTTATCTCATATTGCTCTGTGTGTGGTTCCTTTTTGTTGGATGATTTCTTTGTAGCATCTGAGCTCTAGTCTCTTTTGTTTGAATCACGCTTTTGACTAGCTATCGAATCATGTTTCTCATTTTGACTCCCTTGAGAGAGGGATGTCGTAAACTCTAGAGCCTGGTCTGATTCGGGTGTACAAGAGTACCCAGGATCAGGGTTGTCCTGGCATATCTTTCCACTCTGCTCTATGTTCAGTACTCTTGAGAGAGAGAATCAGTGCATAGTTGGAGGCATCCTCTTTGAGAGAAGAGGGTGTAGTATGTATTCTGTTGCCGCTTGTTACGGTTAAGTTTTCCTCCCTCATGCCTTACTCCGACAATAGTTTTATCTCCTCAGTTTCCAATACACAAAGCCTTTATAAAAATTGCTAAACCCTAAAACTTTAATCTTTCTAGTAACTCCAGTTGGAGATAGACTTTTAGTTTAATTCTTTATGGTTCTTTCTTGTTACAACGAATCTTATCCTTCAACCCTTTTGATGTGCTTAAACAAGTGAAACTTGAGTTCTGAAGCGCCATTCTTCCTATCCTTATGTTCGACCCCAAACTACTTCGACCCTATGCTAGTTGCAGGCGTCTTAAACATTCGGGTATTATAAATTTCTAAAGTTCGATAACCTATACATGACTCCATTCTTTGACCCACGTTTAAGGCTCATCAACTTTTTGGCGCCATTGTCGAGGATAGGCAATGAAAACCATTCTACGAACTCAAGTTTTGTTTGCACTTTTCCAACCTTGTACATATGCATATAATACTGAACATATTTACTGCATGTAGTTTATACAGCATACAAATACCTTTACACTTTCCTTTCTTTCCAGGTACTCTCTCACCTTTTCAAGTCATCCTTGCCTCTAACAAGTCATGGCTAACCAAGCTCCTGAAGCTCGCTCTCTATGCTCGTTTGTCCAACTTTGGGCAAATGAAGAGAGAAATCCAGTTGTGGTGCAACCCCTCAACGTCACCAACTTCGAGTTGAAGCCTTCTTTCCTCTAGCTGTTATAGCATAACCGGTTTGGCGGGAATACTACTGAAGAAAACCCATACAACCATCTCACAAATTTCAAGAGAACCTACAACACCTTCAAGATCAATAGGGTTCTGATAGCACACATCTACATCCAGTGCTTCCCTTTCTCTCTGAGAGACAAGGCATTGGTGTGGTACATGATCCTGCAAGACGGGAGTCTTCCCAACTGGGAGCATCTCGCTAATGCATTTATCTCTAAGTTCTTTCCCATTAAAAGAACAATCTAGTGCCAGAACAAGATTATGAGGTATTCACATAAACCTTCGGAGAATCTGCACGAGACCTGGGAGAGGTTTCTAAGCTACCAGCGGGAGTGTCCACATCATGGCTTTTCTGAACCTAAGTTAATCACCACATTCTATAATGGGGTGTGCCCTACGGAGGGGAAATCCCTGAATGTTGTAGCTGCCAGTGACTTCTTAGGGCTCAGTGCTCATAGGGCCAGGAAAATCATAGATAATATGGCCATGAATCAACAAGACAGTGAGTACGACCGGGAGTCTATGAACCATACCACTCCGGGAGAGTCCAAGGCGATGGAAGCCATTGCGGCTAAGCTACAAAAAATAGTAATTGATGTCCAGACCCTGAAGGAGCAGGGGTATAAAGGAAAAGTTTGATAGGAAGTTGTAAGAAGTTGTGTCACTTGTGGAGAGCCAGACCACCTATCTGACTTTTTCCCACACATAGCCGTTCAAGGAGATCCTGATGAGGACAGTACGGAAAACGTCAGTTATGCCCAGTATAGACTCCTTGATCACCATGGTTTCTCTTATGGGAATACCAGTGTTGCTAAGAACTCTCATCAGTTGGTGGACGGAAATCCTTCAGGAGGATCGTCGAATCAGTAACGTCAGGTAGGGTTCCAGCAACAGCGGACTTTCCAATAGAACCAGCCGTAGAGACCGTCATTGATGACAGAGTTTATGTCCTTTGCCAAAAAGAAAAATGACCTTAATGAGAAGATGCATAAAAGTTCTGTGGATAGCACGGCCCTACTTAAGCTGATGCAGTAGCAGATGGGGGGATTCTCAACCCAGATTGGGAAACTCTATCAGCACAATAAACAGATCGACCAACATCTGGTGAGCCTCACCCAGAGCATCAATCATCAAGTGGGGCGTTTCCCCTCCAACACTGAGGCGAATCCATGGGGACATGAGACTACAAAATTGGCCATCCTAAGGTCAGGCATCGTAGTACAACCAGCCATGGAGAATGAAACAACACCAACAACAGCACCTGCCAAAGAAGCTAGTCCAGAAGAGGTTGAATAAGAAGTCCCAGCAAAGCCAAGGAGAGTGACCAAGGAAGAAAGCAACAACGTCTCTTTTGAAGAGCGTCCTGACAAGTACGCACCCCGCGTATTGTTCCCCCATAAGCTGGTGAAATCCCAACTAAAAAAGATATATGAAAATTTTATGGCCACAATAAAGAAATTGCACTTTGACATCCCTTTTTTGGATTTCATTGAAGAAATGCCTACTTACGCCAAGTTTCTTAAGGATCTGATTTCAAGGAAGAAGAGAGGTGAAGATGTGGAGACCCTAAAGCTAGCACAGATGTCCAGTTCCTTCGTCAAAGCAAGTATGCCGACAACGAAGAAGGATCATGGGGCCTTTGTCATCCCCTTTCAAATTGGGGATAACATAACCCATAAAGGTCTAGCAGACCTGGAGGCAAGCATCAGCTTGATGCCCTTGTCCCTTACTAAGAGGATTCGACTTACTAATATGTCAAGAATGAACATGAGGATCCAGCTCATTGATCACACCTTTACCAGGTCAGTTGGCGTAGTAGAGGATGTGCCCATTCGAGTTGTGCGATTCTTTATTCCATGTGACATAGTTTTGATTGATACCGTAGAAGATCCCAACTGCCCTATTATCTTTGGGCGACCTTTCCTAATGACTGACCGAGCCCTCATCGACGTAGAGGAGGGTATGATTACGATCTGGGTTGGAGGAGATCATATCAACTTCAACATTAGAGATTGTATGAAAGCCCCTTCGTTCCTTGAATCCTCTTATTTTGTTGAGAGCTATCAACAGCTATGCAATAAAGTAAAGGAAGAGAAGTCCATGGTAGACCCGCTTATGAGCGCCTTATCTGGCGAGGCACAGGAGGTCGAAGATCCAGAGGTCAAAGAACGGTTGTCCTTTCTAGAAGTTGAAGGTTAGTCCAAAGAAGATGAAGATCCTATGGAGACAGTTTTGTACGTTTCTCTCTGAAAAGAGCCCACCAGTGAACAAGAGAATGAAACCCCTCTTGATTTGAAAGTTTTGCCAAGAGGCTTGGAATACTGCTTTTTAGATGAAGAGAAGATAAACCCGGTGATCATCAACTCAGAGTTGACTGATAGCCAAAAAGATCAATTGCTTGAAGAATTAAGGCTATGGAGAAAGGCCCTAGGTTACTCTATAAGAGACCTACGGGGGATCAACCCTTCTGTGTGTATGCATAAGATCCACCTGGAAGAGGACTCCATGTTGTATGCCCAGCCACAAAGAAAGCTGAATGAGAAGCTCTGAGAAGTTGTTAGTAAAGAAGTCGTAAAACTCCGAGATGCAGGAATAATCTACGCTATTAGTCATAGCATGTGGATAAGTCCCATTCAATTCTACCCAAACAAAGGAGGTATAACATTGGTTAAAAGAGATAATGGAGTCGAGGTCACTACCAAGACAGTGACCGGTTGGCGGATGTACATAGATTACCGAAAGCTCAACACCGCCACCCGCAAGGACCATTTCCCCCTCCCATTCATCGATCAGATGCTGGAGCGCCTGGCCCATCAATCTTACTTTTACTTGTTGGATGGGTATTCAGGGTTCTATCAGATTCCTATTCACCCCAACGATCAAGAAAATACCACCTTTACTTGCATCTACAGAACTTTTGATTTTAGGAGAATGCCATTCGGGCTTTGTAATGCACTTGCCACCTTCCCGCAATGTATGAATGCCATCTTTGCTGATTTCCTTGAGGACAAAATGGAGGTCTTTATGGATGACTTCAGTGTGTATGGAAGCTCCTTTGATGACTGCTTGAAAAACCTATCTCTAGTGATGAAAAGATGTGAAGAGCAGAGTCTTACTCTCAATTGGGAGAAATGCCACTTCATGGTGCAAGAAGGGAGTCCTAGGACACAAGGTGTCCAACAAGGGTATCGCAGTCGATCGATCCAAGGTGGAGGCGATATCCAAGCTTCCTCCTCCCACGTTTGTTATGCAAATTCGAAGTTTCTTAGGTCATGCAGGTTACTATTGGTGGTTCATCAAAGATTTTTCGAAGATCGCCAAGCCCCTTTCCAAACTGTTGATGAAAGATGTGAAATTTGATTTCACGAATGAGTGCATGAAGGCATTCTCCACTCTAAAGGATGCATTGGTCTCTGCACCCATGCTCTAGTCCCCCGACAAGAATCTTCCCTTCGAGCTCATGTGTGACGCCAGTGATTTAGCTATAGGTGCAGTTCTCGACCAGAAGAAAGACAAAAAGCACCACGTAATCTTTTACGCAAGTAAGACCCTAGATGAAGCACAGCTGAATTACACTACTACTGAGAAGGAGATGTTGGTCATTATATATGATTTTGACAAGTTTTGATCCTACCTCGTGGGCTCTAAGGTGATAGTTCACACTGACCACGGGGCCATCAAGTACCTTATGCAGAAAAAAGATGTGAAGCCCAGGTTGTTGCATTGGGTGTTACTATTGCAAGAGTTTGATCATGAAATAATAGATAAGAAGGGTTCAGAGAATGTGGTCATCGACAACCTCTCAAGGATCTGGGTGGAGGATGACCACCCGCTGCCAATTAATGAAAGGTATGCCAATGAATCTATTTATGTTTCCTAGTCGGCCAACCCTGAAGGGCCATGGTATGCAAACTTTTACAATTACCTGGCCTGCAAACAACAACCCCCGGAAATGTCCTACAATCAGAAAAAGAAATTCTTCTCTTATTTGAATAACTATTACTAGGATGACCCTCTGTTGTTTAGGCATTGTGCTGATGGGTTATACAGAAGGTGCATACCTGAAGAAGAAGCCCCCATGATTATGTTTGAGTGTCACTCCTCTCCTTACGGAGGACACCTCAGAGGCGAAAGGACCGCCACCAAAGTACTCCAGTCAGGCTTTTATTGGCCGACTCTTTTCAAGGATGTTCATGCTTATGTCAAGTCTTGCGATGAATGTTAGAGAATCGGGAATATCTCCCATCAAAATCAGATGTCGCTGTCTGAATGGATTGAGATAGAGATCTTCGACGTATGGGGGATAGATTATATAGGGCCTTTCCCCTCCTCCTATGGTTTTAAATACATCCTCTTTGCAGTTGATTACGTATCCAAATGGGTAGAGGCTATACCCACCATTACATGTGATGCTAGAGCTGTGATAAATCTTTTTAGGAAGATAATCTTTCCAAGATTTGGAGTGTCAAGAATCGTCATCAGTGATGGTGGATCTCACTTTACATAAAGGTAGTTTGAATCGTTGTTGCACAGATATGGCATTTATCATAAAGTCGCCATGATGTACCACCCGCAGATGTCTGGGAAGGTTGAAGTTTCTAATAGGAAGATCAAGCATATTCTAGAAAAGACAATTGGCAAGTCTCGCAAGGACTGGTCATCTAAATTAGATGATGCTCTCTGGGCATACATAATTGCTTACAAGAAGTCATTGGGTACCACATTGTACAGCTTGATATATGGGAAAGCTTGCCACCTGCCCTTTGAATTGGAGCATAAAGCGTTCTGGGCAATCAAATGTCTCGACATGGACCTGACACTAGCGGGAAAGAAAAGGTTTCTTCAGCTACAAGAACTTGAAGAGCTTAGGCTGCATGCTTATGAAAACATGAGGATCTACAAGCTGCGAACCAAAGTCTGGCATGATTCCCATCTGCGTGCAAGGGACGTCAACGAATGTGATAAGGTTTTGTTATTTAAATCTTCTATTCGCCTTTTTCTAGGAAAATTGTAGAGCAGGTGGTCTGGACCGTTCATAGTAGTAAAGATATATCCATCCAGGATGATGGAGCTTTATGATAAAGATGATCCAATAAAAGTTTTTCCAATTAACGGACACAGAGTGAAGAGGTTCTATGAAGACGGAGCCTTTGTGAGACTATCAGACTTGACCCTGAATGAAGCTGAATCTGCCGTAACCGGAGGAGCATAGCAAGAGCCAAAGATGTCGAGCTGACGACGGAAACCACGCCGCTCCTTGGGAGGTAGCCTGAGTTTCACTTTCATAGAATATAATGTTATTCCCTTTCCTTGCAAAAGAACGTTACAAACAATATTATTATAATAAGGCCCGAGTATGTGCCCCCGCCATGTGCACAGACTCTCTCTCATTTTATGGGCCACCGACTTAGTCTTATCTCCTTGGTGAGTAATACTATATGAGGCTGAAGTTTACTCTCAAGCCAATGATGTTTTACCCATAAAGTGCCTTCTCATTTACAGTTTTTCTATCCTTGATTTTGTTTCATTTTTTAGCCCTTTTTGCCAACATATCAGCATATCAGGCAAAGATGAAGATTGCCTTCCTTTGCTTTTTGCTCTGCACGACAGACTCTATAACAACTGTGTTGCCCAATCCACTTCGATATGTACCGGGGTGACATGTTGGCTCTAGTCTTTCACAATTTTGGGATTGCACGATGGGTAAGAGACGCGCCTAGCCATATCGCATGACACACACATCGGGCTGCCCTATCACCCAGACCATATCGCGCCCACCCGTGGCAAAAGTTCGAAAGCATATCAGGCAGGCGAGCCGCGCAACGCATCGCACGAGGCATACAACGTGTGTCGCGCAAGCTTATATCGCGTAAAAAGTACATCGTGGTGACGCATGTCGGGTGACACATCGTCGCCATACGACATGTGTGCAGTGTGATGCATTTTCTTCTCAAAATCCTTGCGACAAGACAGATTAGACTGGTTTTACCGTGCTAAAGAAGGCGATTTATGTGCATGATCGACATGTGTCCCTATTTTTACCGTTTTAACCCACCCCACGGCCAGCTATATATAGTAACTCAAGTTTAACCATGTCGGGCACAAAAGTTACCAAGTTACCTGCTCTCGCTCTCATATTGCACATCTCTTTTGCTATTCTTACTCCCATGTCAACCTTCTTCTCCTGAACTTTGTGTCGTGCGCCAAGCATCCCCTTACCCGATAAAGGTAAAACCCGAGATGCCCTATCACGTAACTTAATTAGTTGTATCACGTGGACCGTATCAGCCATACCTTGTGTCACGCGACACCGATTAGATCTGTGTCGGGAAGAATTTCTTTGACCTTGTATCATGTTTTGCTTACTGCGCGATAGGCCTGCCGTTTTCTTCACTGCTTTGTTTTTTTGATCTTTGGCTTGTCGCCCAACACCCGTATCGCGCGATACTCATGTCGCACAATACCCGTGTCACGCAAAGACATATTTACTAAGCAGAAATCATGAGATTGTGGCAAATGACTTTATCGCCCAGTTCGTTTTATGAAGAGCTTTGACTTGTGTCGGTCGACATGAGTATCTCCCGACATGACGAAACACACGTTGAAACATCATGATTTTTAGCTATTTTGTGCAACCCATGTATCGCGCGACACCCCTACCGGGCACCACACCGGGCAGGACTAGTTTTTGGGAAACAACCCGATACCAGCCTGCCCTATCGCCCAGACCTTATCGTGTGATGAGATGTTCTTATCTTTTCCCGATATCAACTTTCCATTACCGAGCATTCACATATCACACAATAGTCTTTTTCATGTAGGCCCCAAACCGATACTGACTTCTTCTTGTATCGCCTAACCAATATCGGGTGACACTTTTTATCCCGCTACCCGATATCGGGCAAAATAATTTGATTGATCAAATTCCTTTTGACTTACTCCCTTTGCTTAATCATTTTAGAAATGGCCCGCACCAAGCAAACAGTCGTCCTGGTTGACGAACAAGGTCGGAGGATCAACCCCGAGGCCACAAATGAAGCCACCGCCACCGGGAAGAAGCGCCCAAACCCCGAGGCGGATAGGCCATCTGAGGTCAGGAAGTGGCCCAGAATAGAAGCGGCACCAACCCCAGCAACAGCCTCAACTCCAGCCCCAATGACGACGGCAGAACCAGAGCCCTGGGATCACTCATCGGGCCAGTTCACACCCAGAGATGAAGAGCACCGGAGGCGGTATGCGGAGTTGGCGACAAAAGTCTACCGGACAACCTAGTTCTGCCACCAAGAATCCTTCAAGTAGATCGCCGTCTTTGACAGACTGGAAAACGTCTTAGAAGCCATCAAACTGTGGAAGATCTGCTTCAGCTACACCGCCTCCTACACCGAGTTGACCAAAGAGTTCATCTCATCCCTTTGCTGAGTCATGAATACACAAAAAGAAGCCAAAAGGTTTGGAGGGGTGGACAGGTTATAGGGGCGCCTTTACAATACCGATCATGACATCTCGGATAGGCTGCTCAACGAGATTTTTTCCTCCAACAAAGTCGAGAGGGTGCTTCTCAATAACAGTGTTAGAATCACCGAAGGTGATGGATTCAACCCATTCGCACTCTAGAGGAGGCTAACCGGTGAAACCTCATTCAAGCCAGGGAGCAAGGTGGCGGCGGTTCACTCCTATTTCTAGATGATTATCCACAAGATCATAGCGAGCCTCCTCTTCAGTAAGTATGAGATCAGCAATCTTTATATTGAAGAGATCCATCTCATATGGTATATGATGGAGGGCCGAACAATCAACCTGGGGCAATTCCTACTAAATAGGCTACATCTGATAAAGGACGCCACCAAGGAATACAACATGGGAGGGATCGTCAACTTGATCGCGGCAGGGCTGGGGTACCCTAAAGAGCCACACAGCCTGTCGAGGATAAGAGGTGATGATAGGATAGATATCAAGTTCCTCACAAGGGAAAACATTATCAAGAAGGAGGGTCACCACTTCTTTTACAAATTTGTGAGGACGGATCTACTCCTGCCCCTCCCACTCTGCATCAACTATGACGTGGAGAAGTTGCTTTTCACAAAAGAAGAGATTCAAGCTACAATCGTTGAAGCCAGCTACATTACCACTAGGATCATACAAGAAAGGGTGGTAGCCACAGGAAAGCCAATCCCCTTCGACGCTCGGCAGGACAAATCATCGGTAGTCGTCATCGATGATTTTACTTTCATCGCCACTGCCGAGCCAACCACCACTGCCACCGAACTAGCCACGTCAACCACAACTACACCCGTCACAGATATAGAAGAAGTGTCGACCATCAGAGAGGTCATCGACACCACCGGGGCCACAACAATGATCATAACCCCGGAGGCCACTGCAGCAGATTACATAGTCGCAGCGCCTGAAGCTTTAGCCCTGCCTGAGACGGCAGAAGCAACGACACAGCCAAATGCCCCCCACAGCAGTGATGATGCATTCACTGAACTCCTAGAGGTGGAGCTCAAGGTTGTGCAGCCAACACTGACACCGACACCATCAACACTGGTGATCGCTATGGAAGGGGACGCCAAGAGTCGGATGGTCGATCAGCATCGGCCTACTCCGCGAGCCTCTCCAAAACCCCAAACTGATGAGGCGGAGGCAACCACAAAGGTACCAATGCCCCGTCCGGAAGCCACACCCTCATGAACAATCCAAATAGACTCGTCCCCGATTGATGATGTGCACTCTTCGGGCCGAGTTGCTTATGCGAGGAGTGCTACACGAAGTCAAAGCTGATCGACAACAGCCCCCTCATCACTGGGGTAGGTTTTCAGCTTCAAGTTTGATAACTTGTGGGAGGTAACAAGCAACCATGATGCTACCTTTGCTTCCCTAACCTGCAAGTTTCAAGTCTTCCAAAGGAGGTTGAATGAGCAAGAACGCCAGCTACTGACTCTAGTTGGTCTCCCCATCCAACTAGAGGCACTGAACAGCACGATGCATGTGGCACTCCAATGCCTTGACGCCATCGAGGAGAGGCTCAACAAGAGGGACGGCCACCACCGCTCAAGGCATCCCAGGAGATCGCCATCACCACCAGGCTCTGACTCTCCATCATCATCAGTGTCATCCTCCTCTGTATCGTCATCATCTTCCACCTCTGGTGGGTCCTCCACAATGCCCAAGGAAGAGACGACGAACAAAATCACTGACGGGGCTTCAGTAGGACAAGAGAGTGCCCACAGTGTCAATAAACCTACTCCCTCACCACCGCTAGAGCCTGTTGAAGCAAAAAAAGAGACAGTTGATGGCCTAGCAACAGATTCATCTAAATAATATGAGGGAGAAGGGGATGATCTGTACTGCTCCATCGACAACCAACCCCCATAGAAAAGACTTCGACGGCTGATAAAGTTGTTGCAGCATTGGAGATCCCTTCTTTTGAGATGGCCGATTTTGATAAATGTGCCATCATCTACCTATCAATCCGAGACCAGCAACTGCTAAACATGGTCCTGAGGCCGCAAGTAGATTAAGAGGCTATCGTTTGGAGCGACGGATACTTCTCGGTATGATGTAGAGCGCTCAAAGGCATGTTCTGCTTGGAAGTCATCATCGGAAAGATTCTTTTCTAGGTCCTAGAAGGCGTAATGCTCGAAAATATCACCATCAGGATAGGCTGACAACTGTTCTACAATGCCACCCCAGCCTTTGCAAGAAGAATAATGGTAGGGGCGTACGGAGCAAAGCAGGTGGCCGACATGCTCCAGCACATTGAGGAGAATAAGCCAAGCTTGGTGCTAGCCCCTTACAAGTACAGAAAGCATTGGTTCCTCTGTGTGGCAGACCTCTGCAACCATGACGTCACACTTCTCAACGGTTGCACCACGGAGGTCCCACACAAAGGTACCATCTTCGTACGCCCCAAAGATAAGCACCTCAAACTTCTTCCCATGTGTCTTCACCAAATAATCAAGCATGGAATCAAACGCCATAGTGGCATTTAGAACTTCTACTCCATTGATGACTTCCCAGACCAAGTAGAACCGGGAAGCATAAACAGCGTGTTCATCATCCTACGCACCATGGAGCTGCTAAACATCTTCAGATATATAAGGCAGATCCAAGGCCAAAACTTCTATCAACTAAATTGCATGTATGTTTTGTTGCTGATCAAGGGCAAGCACTATTTTCGGGATGTAGATCTGCCAGAGGAGTTGCTGGAGTCAAATGTCGAGACTGAATCTTCTCAGTCCAGCAGCCCTCCAAAAGAAGAAGTCAAGAATGACACTGACGTCTATGGGACAGGCAAGCAAATTGAAATTCTATGAGCCGCACTCACTAATGAAGGCGACATTGCTGAAGACAACTCCACTTCACATGCTATCTCTGAATCTTTAATAAGAAATTTCAACTGTTCCATGTGCACTTCTCTATCTCAGGAATAGGTCAATGAAATTCTTCTCAGACTTTCTGATTCTAACCTCGTAGACGTCATATATGAGAAAGACAATGTAGTAGTCCCCCGTGACGATCTACAAGACTTAGTCAAGGAAGGAGGATGCCTAGCAATGAGAGTAGTGTCAGCTTACTTCCCCATCACACAGAAGAAGTTTGAACATGCCTACATCACCCATCCAATGTTATTCAAAGACTTGTGCCTGGCTGACGAAACAGGAGTGTGCCAGCTGTTCCAGTTCCAAATGAAGAAGTGTCTGTCATGTGTCATCTTCCTACCCATGTTGCATGACAACCATTGGACTCTCCTGATGGTGTACACCCGTACACGCATCAGTTTCTTCTACAAAAATTTGGATTCCAACAACGACTATCCGACGGCCAAGTGGCATGAACTCCAATACTGCCACCGCAGTCCACAACAAGCCAAGTTATCAAATGACTGTGGTATCTACATGTTGCATTGGATCTATTGTTTGGTGGCCCTCAAATAGATGTCGGATAAACTCCAAAACCTTGGCTACCACAGCCAATGAGGAGAATAGGTAATGGAGCTCTTAACGGTCGAGGGTGTACGCATCCATTAAACCCTCACTGATCTATGCCTATTCCTTCTTATTTATCTCACACCTCTGGGACAGAGTGTGGGGTAAGTTTGGGGGGGATACTCCATAGTATCAGTGAGGGAGGTACTCAAAATTTTTCCCTTTTTGCCCTTTTTCTTTTCTTACCATACTCTGTGCACATAGGCATACATGATTTATACAAAGTAATACACACACAACTGCTTGTCTCTTGAAAATTGTACAAAACTCTTTTAGTAAAAATTTGGTACAACTTATTCCAGTATGTTCTCTCCGTATCTAAGGTGGTGCATATTTCTGTCCCTTTTTGCCCTTTTTCTTTTCTTACCATACTCTGTGCACATAGGCATACATGATTTATACAAAGCAATACACACACAACTGCTTGTCTCTTGAAAACTGTACAAAACTCTTTATAGTAAAAAATTGGTACAACTTCTTCCAGTTTGTTCTCTATGTATCTAAGGTGGTGCATATTTCTATCCCTTTTTGCACTTTTTCTTTTCTTACCATACTCTATGCAAATAGGCATACATGATTTATATAAAGCAATACACACACAACTGCTTGTCTCTCAAAAACTGTACAAAACTCTTAATAGTAAAAATTTGGTACAACTTCTTCTAGTTCGTTCTCTCCATATCTAAGGTGGTGCATATTTTTGTTTTGCTCTTTTGAAAATGCAGTCTCAAACGACAAAGGCTATAACTTTTCTATGCCAGCTTTGAAAAATAATCTCACAATAGCTAAGGGATGTGCATGTGAAGGAAAAAGCTGCCCAAATAGTAAACTCTTTTACTTTTCCCTACCCATCTAAATCCCAAAAAGAGAGGAAATCCTTATGAGAGAAAATAAAAGCATGAGAGTTGTGCCAAAAAAAGCCACTTTACTTTCCAAAAGTACCCATCTATAGGCATGGTAGATCGGGGGCAATGGTACGTAGGATGTGAAATCAGTGCTCTAAAGCCAACTGGCTTGGACTGCAGGGACCACTTGCTCGTTAACGGACCCATACCTAGATGGACCAATGGGAAGCAAGAAAAATCCAAAAAGCCTTAAGCCTTCCCAAAAACCCCACCTTCTACTCCAAGTTGTTTGGTGTGAAAGCTAACTTCGAAACCATGCACCAAAAGTCTCACCGAAGCTGATGAGAAAATTTTTGCTTAAATAAGGCAAGAAAAATAGAGTCCATTGCTCATATCAGACGTAATTTTCCTCAGGGCATCTCAAAAATTCTTTTAACTCCTTGTTCAAAGACTACATCTAGTTTTGAAGAAAAATCGCAAACAAAGTTTTAAAATAAGTATAGATTGATCAAGGACAATCAAAATGCTAAGTTTGGGGGAGTTGATAACACCCTTTTTATGGCTGCTAGAGCATATATTTTACTATCAAAATTGTCTCCTAAACTTTCTTCCTCTCCATTTTATCTTATTTATTATATATAAATAATCCACACTATGCTCCTGATAATATTTCTTATCTTCTGCAGAGTTTCTCTCATGTTTCCACCAAAAGAATGCTAATGGGCCCGTCTTGGCCCATCAATAACAAGCTAACTACCCTGGCCCTTCTAATGGCAAAGTGACACGTCCTTTATCCACCATGGTCGCTGCCCGATATGGCAGCAACTCGGAATGGGTGTGTCGCGCGGGAACACTGATGGACTGAACGCTATTACTCTACATGGAGCTTTGCCCGCCACAATCCGTTGGTCGATGGAGTCCATCGCATGACATAGCCACCCTCAGTGCAGCAGCCTGCCAGATTCTTTACCCGACACGATCAAACGTGACCTACTCGCAACCCCACACTTGATGGCCCCCGCCATCCGTGTCGGACGACAGACGTGTCGTCCCTCTCCCGAAGCCATGTTAATGGAGTAGGAGGACACATGGCCCAACTAGAGCCGCAACTCCCACCAGTCGTTGCCTATAAATAGTAGCTACAGGACTTTGATGGGATGGGTCAGAACCTAAGGAGAGCTAACATCGAGAGCAAAAAAGAGCTAGTGCGTCGAATTCCCAGGTGTTTCGGGTGAGTACACCCCCAACCCAAGAGGGATGTGAGGAGTTCACCTAGAACCTGTCCTGGTAGCCAAAGCAGCGCGATACGACCATCAAGGCCACTCCAACATGTCGGGACGCTAGTTGGTCTCAACCTGAGATGGTCTGCCCAACCATGCCCGAAACGAGAACCCGAGATCTTAAGATAGAGCTAACCCAACACGAAACCCAACCCGATATGGCCAACCCTTCACGGTATGTCACCCGAGAGGGCCGGTTTCTCGACACAGCCATATCGGGTAGGGAGTCCTTTCCCGATACACCCTTACCTGTCACGGTTCACGACCTAACACGATCAAGAACCTGACACGGGCATATCCCGATAGGGCTCCTGCCTGGTACTGGGTTAGCAGTACCTTAGGGGTCCGCTGTTGTGTATATCGAACCCCTACATTAAGGAGGTTGATACTTATCTTCCCTATTTCAGAAATTTACTTTCATTTACTATTGCATTGTAACTAAACCTTTTTATGCTTATGGAATATGTGGAGTTTATCTCATATTGCTCTGTGTGTGGTTCCTTTTTGTTGGATGATTTCTTTGTAGCATCTGAGCTCTAGTCTCTTCTGTTTGAATCATGCTTTTGACTAGCTATCAAATCGTGTTTCTCATTTTGACTCCCTTGAGAGAGGGATGTCGTAAACTCTAGAGACTGGTCTGATTCGGGTGTATGAGAGTACCCAGGATCAGGGTTGCCCCGGGATATCTTTCCACTCTAGTCTATGTTCAGTACTCTTGAGAGAGAGAATTGGTGCATAGTTGGAGGCATCCTCCTTGACAGAAGAGGGTGCATGATGTATTCCGCTGCCTCTTGTTACGATTAAGTTTTCCTCCCTCGTGCCTTACTCCGACAATAGTTTTATCTCCTCGGTTTCCAATACACAAAACCCTTATAAAAATTGCTAAACCCTAAAACTTTAATCTTTCTAGTAACTCCAATTGGAGATAGATTTTTAGTTTAATTCTTATGGTTCTTTCTTGTTACAATGAATCTTATCCTTCAACCCTTTTGATGTGCTTAGATAAGTGAAACTTGAATTCTGAAGTGTCGTTCTTCCTATTCCTGTGTTCGACCCAGAACTACTTCGACCATGTGCTAGTTGCAGGAGTCTTAAACATTCGGGTATTATAAATTTCTAAAGTCTGATAACCTAGATATGACTCCATTCTTTGATCCACATTTAAGGCTTGTCAAGTGTCCATAGGGTTAAGAGGTTTACAATTTCCTTTATCAACAACTTTTATGTTTTTCTATGAATCATAACTATTGTTATAACACTTACTATGTAGTTCTTTGACATATAGAAAATTTAAAATTTGTACCAATATCACTTATTCGAATAGTTTTACCTTTGAAATTTTTTTCACGTGTGACCAATAATTTTACCTTTTCTCCAAGTGTATGAAAATATTCTTATTTCCAGTCATGTGCTTTTTAGAATAATTTCCATAGACCATCTGAACCTACAAAGTATGAAAGTTTTGGTCTTGTATACTGGTCCTTTTGGTTAGGAGCACTACCATAAATATTTTATCACTTCAACTATTTAAAACAATTTAGTGTGAAGACTTTATGATGTATTGGGGTACCAAATTTAATTGCAAGTGAATAATTTTACTCCTAATAAATAGTTCTGATAGAACTACCCTCGGTAGAACTTTTCTTTGACTGGAAGACTTCTCAGTCAAAATCTTTTTCGGCCAGGATGAAGTTCTATAGATGTACCAGTGAAACAATTCTGAATGAATAATACTTTTCTTTGATTGGAAAATATTTGGGTCGAGCTCTTTGTCAACCAAGATGAAAATTTGTTCACTCTCAATAAATTCAACATTTCTAATGTAACCATATCATGCAATTATTTTTGGATAACACAATAAACAATTAGAATATACAAAGATATAAAAGTTCAAACTTATTTTAGTGGAGATAAGACATTATGAAGTTCAAAGTGAATTTTAAGTCAAATCTCAACTAATATGTCCAACCATTTTAAGTTGGAGGTTTTAGAACCCAAACCAAGTCAACATCTTTCTTTTTCTTGTATGGACAAGAAAATGAATAGTGGCCAAGACTTAAACAATAATGACAACATATAAAATCAATTTCATTTATCTACTTAGTGTTTTGGTTATGTTCTAGATTGTCTTTGGGCACATACATGATCTTTGATTTGGGTTTTTGTGTTTTTCTTATTCTAAGATTTTGAAGATTTCTCTATACATACATAAACTAGACCCCTTCTTCCTTTTTGTGCAAAAGAGTTTTTCAAGATTTATCAAGAATTAGCCTAGACCCCTTCTTCCTTTTTGTCCAAAAGAGTTTTTTCAATATTTATCAAGAATTACTACTCTTCAGACTATCAACATGTTTTTGTAGCTTAGTAATTTCATCAATTTTCTTTGCAATATCTAGTTCTGCTTGATCTAAACTTGAAACAAAGATTCCCTTTCTCTAACAATAATATCATAATTTGAATGAGAACATAGAACATATTGAGTTTGATAATTATTCATCTTAGCAAGAAATTCAACCTTTTCTTGAGAAAGAAGATTATTATTGGTTTCTAGAGCAAGCAACTTGGTATTGTAATCATTAATAGATGATTTCAAAGTATATTTTTCAGACATAAGGCTTTCTTTTTCAAAAGTAAGATCATTCAATTTAGCATACAAATCATCATTAGTTTTTGTAAGCTTCTTTAATTTTCTTTACAATCAACATATTTATAATGTAGTTCTTCAATACTAGCGACTAGCTCTTCTTTAGATAAATCAAGAAGACTTGCCTCAAATTTTTCTTCATTGGTTGTTGCAATGAAACAACTTACCTTGTCTTCTTTAGTCATGAGACATTCTACTTCTTCTTCTTCTTCACTCTCACTATCATTGCTTGAATCATCCCAAGCTGCTTTGTAGGTCCTTTTTTTCTTCTTTAGAGATGATTTCTTTCCCTTCTTGACTTTAGGACACTCATTTTTTAAATGTCCCTTCTTGCCACATTCAAAGCACCTAAGGGAAGAAGAAGAAGAAGAAGACACCAGAATTTTTGTTAGATTTAAATCTTCTATATTGCTTACCATTTACAATGGGAGACTCCACTATATTATACACTTGTTTCATTGCTTTCTTGATTGATAGTTTTAGTTGCTACCTTAAATGCAATGTCTTTCCTTTTCTCATTTTTGTGTTTGGCTGCCAATCTTTCTTTTTCATCAAGTGTAACTTCATGAGTCTCTAGATTGTTTATGAGTTGCTCCATCTTCAAAGTGGTAAGATCATTGACTTATTCAAAGGTCATCACCTTTGGCTTGTACTTTGGAGGCAACGATCTAAGAATCTTGGAAACTATATCTTCCTCACTTGTATATTTACCCAAGGCATTCAAGTTGTTAACAATAGAAGAAAACCTTGCATACATTTCACTAAAAGTCTCATTAGGCAACATTCTGAATTGTTCAAAATTTTGTTTAAGTATTAATCTTAGTATTCTAACTTGAGTTGTACCTTCATGTGTAATTGAAATTTTATGCCATATTTCATAAGCAGTCTCACATGAGGATATTCTATTAAATTCACTAACAGAAATAAAACAATATAAAATGCTTACTGCTTTTGCATTCAATTGAACTTGCTTTACCGTTTCGGGATCCCATGTTGCAAACTCCATTTGAGGAAGCTCATAGAGTAGGGACACCATCCTCCAAAGGTCCAGGCTGATCCCTTGGAAGTAAAATTGCATCCTTCTTTTCCAATATGCATAGTTGCTTCCATCAAAGGGTGTTCGTCGGCTCATGTAAGTTCCTTGAAGGTTGAGGTTGTGAAGTACACCGCCCCCCATTCTTCAAGACCTGTTAGGGCTCCTGGAAGACCTACTCTGATACCAATGGAAAGATCTAGAGGGGGAAAATTGAGCCTTTGGTACTTTTAAAATTTAATTAAAAACTTAAAGCAAAGAAGGAGGAGGAAACAAGGAAGACACTTCGATGTAGAGTGGTTCCAAACATTGAATCAAAGATTGTCAGTCCACTGCCCAATTATCTCCAATTGGGATTTTGAAAGTGATTTATTTTATTTACCTCGCAAGGATGTTACAACAAAATACAATCACCTTCCACACCCTTGAAGTTGCCTTCACCGTGAAGTAGCCTCAACCTCCTTGAAGCAGCCTTCTTGAAGTAACTCCAAGTCCTTGGAGCAGCCTTCACAACCTTGAAGTAGCTCCACCGCCTTGAGATAGCCTTCACCTAGAAGTAGCTCCAACCTCCTTTGAAGCAGCCTTCTTGAAGTAACCTCAAGAAACCTTAGAGCATCCTTCACCACCTTGAAGTAGGTCTACCACCTTAAGATAGCCTTCACCTAGAAGTAACTCCAACCTCCTTTGAAGTAACCTCAAGCAACCTTGGAGATGCCTTCACTTCCTTGAAGTAGCTCCACCTCCTTGAGATAGCATTCACCAAGAAGTAGTTCCAACCTCCTTTGATGAAGCCTTCTTGAAGTAACCTCAAGCACACCTTGGAGAAGCCTTATCTTTGTTGAATTAGCACCAAGAAACCCCCTTTCAATAGCCTCCAACCCAAGGAGTAGTCAAGGAGAACAAAGTACAATATAAAAGAAATAGACAAGAAGAAAGAAATACTTAACCAATGAAGTACAGCACCTTGATTCCTATATCAAGCTTTTAGATCTCCTATCCACTTAAGATGGACGTTTCTATGTGGTGTCTAGTAGATAGTATCTATAGGACACAACTTTGGAACACAAGGAAGGAGATAGCAAGTGAATCTCAGCTTAGTTGCTCTTTAGAATGGATTCTCAACTGTATCATGTGTGCTTTGGGTGTCCTAAGGATTCTCTTGTTTTTAGGAATAGTTTGCAAGTGTTTAGGGATGTTCTGGGGAGTCTCTAGAGTGTTCTTAGTGCTTAACTAGCCATTAGGTAGAAAGTAGTTGGGTTGCAATGGCTAAAATGTTGTTAAATGTGAAGTTTCCAGAACTTTTCTCGATCGACAATATTGTCGACCGGATGACTCTCGGTCCACACTATTGTCGACCGAATGACTGTCTGGTCCAACTGGCTCTAACGGATATATGTCTGTCTCTCTCTTGTTTAAACTTATTCCAAGGGCCATATCTCAGTCAACAATATTATCGACCGAAATTGACTCAGAACTAAAGATTTACAAAGATATATCTTGGTTGTTTGAGTCTACGACCAAGTGATTCTTGGTCAAAAATTTAGTTGATAGAGATGGACTTTTTGCAAGGATTTGCAGTGTATGTGAGTTCCTATTGATGACTCATGTGAAACATATCAACCCTAAAGTCTTCATGTTAGTGTAAGATAGGGTTTTAGATGGATAGGGAAAATCTAATGTTTGATTTACATGATATATAAGTACTTGTACATTATATACATGTACAAGTTTATACATGGAGTACAATCATGAAAATATTAAACATTTAAGTGCATAGTTCTTCAACTATACACATGGTATGATCTCCTCATCTTTCTGAACCCTGAAATACTCAAGAAGCATGTTAGATCCACAAGAATTAAATGTTTGTCATCACAAAACAAAGGGTATGCTAATGTCCAATTTAGCCAACAATCTCCCCCTTTTTGAAGATGACAACATTCCTGAATTATAATCAAAATATCTGAAATGAAATGAGTTTCATACCTATGATATACCTGAGATGAATAGGTTCTTCTGATCTCATAAAATATGTGCTACTATACCTAAAGAGAAATGGAACATGATATCCATCTCTTAAGGAAATTTCGCACCAATTAAATTCAAGCCAAGAGATCATGAAACTCATGAAAATATTTTACTTTATTTATTTTTCTCCCCCTTTGTCATTTTAAAAAGATAATTATATGTGTAAATTAAGAAGAGTTCCCCTTAATTGATTACTCCCCCTTAATTGTTTACTTCAAAAAGAACGTCAAATTTAGCCACAACTTAAAAAGAAATATTACTTTATCAACCATTTATAAGGGATGTTAAGCCTTGAAATGATATGAGATTCCTTTAGGCTCATAGTGAAATCAATAAATGTATTCTAACCATGTATAATGGATGTTAATCCCAAATTGATGTAGAGAATCCCACTAAGAGAAAGATCAAAAATATATGCACAGAATATCCAAGAATTTTTGTGAGCTCCCACTTAATCTCATAATAAAAGTCAGCGTAAAATTACTAAGGTATTTCAAATCATGACAAACTTTAAAATCAATTGATTAAGTAAGACTATGAGTTAATTTTTATAAACAATCTTGTTTCTTGCACTATTTTGGTTTAAAAATATCTCTTATTCTAAGTATTTAACATGATGAGCAAATTACATATTTAATATACCAATATTGGGTGCAAATGGATGATTTGATTTACAAATAAGCATTTCTATCAGGCTTCTTTTTGCTCGACCATGACTTCGACTGGGGTACCCCTCAGTCAAACTCCTTATCGGCCGAGAGACAGTTCTGCAGAATATCAAAATTTGTAGCTTATATGGAATGATCAAGATATAATATTTTCTTACATATTAGCATAATCAGCTTTCTTTATGTATACTTAATCATATTTCAAATCATGGGTTTAAGAAATATAGATATCTTCTCTTATGATTCTATTTATGAAACAATTGTTACATCCACTTGAAGAGTATGATGTTTTTATGAGTGGCTAAAGTTAAATGATCTAAAGTCTTAACCATTAGTGCATCATTCATATCAAAATCGATTTCTTCTCATTATATCCTAACTTTATTTCATCATGCCCATTAGTTCCAATGAATGTTTTGCCTTTATGTCTAGGAATGGAATTTTATTCATTGTTTCTGGTAAGCTCATATAGTAATTGTCCAGTAATCAACTCTTTTAGGATGTGACTAACTCTTGTTGTGTATAATCATCATTTATGTAGACTTATAAATCATAGATGTTTTGCTAGATGTTGAATATTCTAGAATAACGATTTTTTGTGACTTAAGATCAAATTTTTCTTTACCATCTTTTGTTAAAGATAGAATTCAAATAGAGCCAAATAAATTTATATGAAAAGTTCTAGTGAGAAAAGTAATAGTTTTGAAAAGAGATCTTACTTTTGCTTGCCTAGAATAAATATATTTCATATTTATCATAAAATTTTATGTAATGATTTTATTCTAAGAAATTTTCTTGAGTGAACAATCTTTTTATGCCATAACAAATGCATTTTTTCAAATAGTGTCCATAGGGTTAAGAGGTTTACAATTTCCTTTATCAACATTTTTTATGTTTTTCTATGAATCATAACTATTGTTATAGCACTTATGATGTAGTTCTTTGACATATAGAAAATTTAATATTTGTACCAATATCACATATTCCAATAGTTTTACCATTGAAATTTTCTTCACGTGTGACCAATAATTTTACCTTTTTTCCAAGTGTATGAAAATCTTCTTATTTCCAGTCATGTGCTTTTTAGAATAATTGTTCCATAGACCATCCAAACCTACAAAGTATGAAAGTTTTGGTCTTGTATACTGTTCCTATTAGTTAGGAGAACTACCATAAATATTTTATCATTTCAACTATTTAGAACAATTTAGTGTGAAGACTTCATTACATATTGGGGTCACCAAATTTAATTGCAAGTGAATATTTTTACTCCTAATAAATAGTTCTGATAGAACTACTCTCGGTAGAACTTTTATTTGACTGGAAGACTTCTCAGTCAAAATCTTTTTCGACCAACATGGAGTTCTAAAGATGTACCAGTGAAACAATTCTGACTGAATAATACTTTTCTTCGACCGGAAGAGATTTCGGTCGAGCTCTTTGTCTATCGAGATGAAATTTTGTTCACTCTCAGTAAATTCAGCATTTCTAATGTAACCATATCATGCAATTATTTTTGGATAACACAATTAAACAATTATAATATACAAAGATATACAAGTTCAAACTTATTTTAGTGGAGATAAGACATTATGAAGTTCAAAGTGAATTTTAGGTCAAATCTCAACTAATATGTCCAACCATTTTAAGTTGGAGGTTTTAGAACCCAAACCAAGTCAACATCTTTCTTTTTCTTGTATGGACAAGAAAATGAATAGTGGCCAAGACTTAAACAGAAATGACAACACATAAAATCAATTTCATTTATCTACTTAGCATTTTGGTTATGTTCTAGATTGTCTTTGGGCACATACATGATCTTTGATTTGGGTTTTTGTGTTTTTCTTGTACTATAGGATTTTGAAGATTTCTCTATAGGTACATAGACTAGACCCCTTCTTCCTATTTGTGCAAAAGAGTTTTTCAAGATTTATCAATAATTAACCTAGAACCCTTCTTCCTTTTTGTCCAAAAGTGTTTTTTCAAGATTTATCAAGAATTATTACTCTTCAGACTATCAACATGTTTTTGTAGCTTAGTAATTTCATCAATTCTCTTTGCAATATCTTGTTCTTCTTGATCTAAACTTGAAACAAAGAATCTCTTTCTCTAACAATAATATCATAATTTGAATGAGAACATAGAACATGTTGAGTTTGATAATTATTCAACTTAGCAAGCAATTCAACATTTTCTTGAGAAAGAAGATTATTATTGGTTTCTAGAGCAAGCAACTTGGTATTGTAATCATTAATAGATGATTTCAAAGTATATTTTTCAGACATAAGGCTTTCTTTTTTAAAAGTAAGATCATTCAATTTAGCATACAAATCATCATTAGTTTTTGTAAGCTTCTTTAATTTTCTTTACAATCAACATATTTATAATGTAGTTCTTCAGTACTAGCGACTAGCTCTTCTTTAGATAAATCAAGAAGACTTACCTCAAATTTTTCTTCATTGGTTGTTGCAATGAAACAACTTACCTTGTCTTCTTTAGTCATGAGACATTCTACTTCTTCTTCTTCTTCACTCTCACTATTGTCACTTGAATCATCCCAAGTTGCTTTGTAGGCCATTTTTCTTCTTCTTGAGAGATGATTTCTTTCCCTTCTTGACTTTAGGACACTCATTTTTTAAATGTCCCTTCTTGCCACATTCAAGGCACCTAAGGGAAGAACAAGAAGAAGACACCAGAATTTTTGTTAGATTTAAATCTTCTATATTGCTTACCATTTACAATGGGAGTCTCCTCTTCACTATCTTCTTCACTTGTTTCATTGCTTTCTTGATTGATAGTTTTAGTTGCGGCCTTAAATGCAATGTCTTTGCTTTTATCATTTTTGTGTTTGGCTGCCAATCTTTCTTTTTCATCAAGTGTAACTTCATGAGTCTCTAGATTGTTGATGAGTTGCTCCATCTTCAAAGTGGTAAGATCTTTGACTTATTCAATGGTCGTCACCTTTGGCTTGTACTTTGGAGGCAACGATCTAAGAATCTTGGAAACTTGATCTTCCTCACTTATGTATTTACCCAAGGCATTCAAGTTGTTAACAATAGAAGAAAACCTTGCATACATTTCACTAAAAGTCTCATTAGGTAACATTCGGAATTGTTCAAAATTTTATTTAAGTATTCATCTTAGTATTCTAACTTGAGTTCTACCTTCATGTGTAATTGAAAGTTTATGCCATATTTCATAAGCAGTCTCACATGAAGATATTCTATTAAATTCACTAACATAAATAAAACAATATAAAATGCTTACCGCTTTTACATTTAATTGAACTTTCTTTGCCGTTTTGGGATCCCATGTTGCAAACTCCATTTGAGGAAGCTCATAGGGTAGGGACACCATCCTCCAAAGGTCCAGGCTGATCCCTTGGAAGTAAAATTGCATCCCTCTTTTCCAATATGCATAGTTGCTTCCATCAAAGGGTGGTCGCCGACTCACGTAAGTTCCTTCAAGGTTGAGGTTTTGAAGTACACCGCCCCCCATTCGTCAAGACCTATTAGGGCTCCTTGAAGACCTGCTCTAATACCAATGGAAAGATCTAGAGGGGGAAATTTGAGCTTTTGGTACTTTTAAAATTTAATTAAAAACTTAAAGCAAAGGAGGAGGAAACAAGGAAGACACTTCGATGTGGAGTGGTTCCAAACATTGAATCAAAGATTGTCAGTCCATTACCCAATTGTCTCCAATTGGGATTTTGAAAGTGATTTATTTTATTTACCTTGCAAGGATGTTACAACAAAATACAATCACCTTCCACACCCTTGAAGTTGCCTTCACCTTGAAGTAGCCTCAACCTCCTTGAAGCAACCTTCTTGAAGTAACTCCAAGTCCTTGGAGCAGCCTTCACAACCTTGAAGTAGCTCCACCACCTTGAGATAGCCTTCACCTAGAAGTAGCTCCAACCTCCTTTAAAGCAGCCTTCTTAAAGTAACCTCAAGCAAACTTGGAACAGACTTCACTACCTTGAAGTAGATCCACCACCTTGAGATAGCCTTCACCTAGAAGTATCTCCAACCTCCTTTGAAGCATCCTTCTTGAAGTAACCTCAAGCAACCTTAGAGCAGCCTTCACTTCCTTGAAGTAGCTCCACCTCCTTGAGATAGCGTTCACCTAGAAGTAGCTCCAACCTCCTTTGAAGCATCCTTCTTGAAGTAACCTCAAGCTCACCTTGGTGAAGCCTTCACTTTGTTGAAGTAGCACCAAGAAACCTTCTTTCAACAGCCTCCAACTGTAAGAGTAGTCATAGAGAACAAAGTATAATATAAAAGAAATAGACTAGAAGAAACAAATACTTAACCAATGAAGTACAATTTCTTGATTCCTATATCAAGCATATAAATCTCCTTTACACTTAATATAGACATTGCTATGTGGTGTCTAGGAGATAGTAGCTATAGGACACAACTTTGTAGCACAAGGAAGGAGATAGCAAGTGAATCTCAGCTTTGTTGCTCTCTAGAATGGATGCTCAAGTGTAGCTTTTGTGCGTTGAGTGTCCTAAGGCTTCTACTATTTATAGGAATCATTTGCAAGTGTTTAGGGATGCTCTAGGGAGTCTCTAGAGTGTTCTTAGTGCTTAACTAGCCATTAGGTACAAAGTAGTTTGGTTGCAACGGCTAAAATGTTGTTAAGTGTGAAGTTCTCAGAACTTTTCTCGACCGATAATATTGTCGATCAGATGGGTCTTGATCCACAACATTATCGACTGGATGAATGTCTCATTCAGTTGTCTCTAACGTCTATATGTTTGTCTCTCTCTTATTTAAACCTATTTGAAGGGCCATATCTTGTTCGACAATATTGTCGCTCAAAATTGACTCAGAACTAAAGATTTCCAAAGTTATTTCTTAGTTGTTTGACTCTTCGACCAAGTGATTCTTGGTCAACAATTTTGTCGACCAAGAAGGACATTTTGCAAGGATTTGTAGTGTATGTGAGGTCCTATTGATGACTCATGTGAAACCTATCAGCCATGAATTCTTCATGTGAGTGTAAGATAGGGTTTTGGGTGGATAGGGAAAATCTAACGCTTTATTTACATGATATCTAAGTACTTGTACATTATACACTTATACAAGTTAATACAGTGAGTACAATCATCAAAATATTAAACATTTAAGTGCATCATTCTTCAACTATCCACATGGTATGATCTCCTCATCTTTTTGAACCCTAAAATATTGAAGTAGCAAGTTAGATCTACGAGAATGAAATGTTTGTCCTCATCAAAACAAAGGGTAAGCTAATGTCCAATATAGCCCAACACACAAGACCTTACCCTGTCATGGCATGAGTTGGTAAGGTGGCGTACAAGCTGGAGTTACTACCAAAGTTACATATGTTACATAATGTTTTTCATGTTTCTATGTTGAGGAAGTGTCACCCCAATACAGAGCAGACGATACAGCTAGTGGAAGTGGAGTTGGATGATGATGTCTCTTATGTTGAGGGCCCAATTTTGATCTTAGATAAACATGTACAGAAGTTGAGGAAGAAGGACATAGCCTTAATGAAGATATTGTGGCATCACTGTGGTCTACATGAATCCACATGTGAGTTAGAGGAGGAGATGTGTAGAAAGTACCCATCCTTGTTTGCATAGGATTTGGGGCACAAAATCCATGTTAGCACTTTATGGTTGTAAGACCCCTATCCTAGTTTAATACTTGAACGTGTTTGTTTGATGTAATTTGGTTCTTAGTTTTGTAATTAAACCTTAGATTATGTTTTGATATCAGTTGACATAACTATATTTCAAATTTTGGGGAAATTGGACTTTGTTTTCTCAAGTTTTGAAATTTTATGTACTCGTGTGGACCTATATGCAGTTTTACATTTTCTAAGGATCAAACTATGATTTCATAACATGTATATTTTGCTTCATGGTATTTTTAATAATATGGATAATTTTCATTTTATTTGAATTCTTTTAAACCTTGTTGCATAAAGGTACCGACCCTTGAAGTTAGTTTTGTGTGAAAATGATGGTATGTGCCTTCCAAAGGTTGGTTTGGGTGTGCATTCTGATATTTGTTCTAAGTATGCCTTCTAATGGTTGTTCTGGGTGTGCCTTTTGATGGCTGGTCTGGGTATTGTGACGGTTGTTCTGGGTTTGCTTCTTGATTGTTGGTTTGGGTGTGCCTTTCAAAGGTTGGTCCGGGTGTGCCTTCGGATGGTTGTCCTACATGTGACTTCTAATGGAAGTTTTGCATGTTCATGAACCAATGGTTTTATTGAATGTCTAAAAACCAATGGAGGTTTTTGTTTGAAAAAATCAAAGGAAAACATGGCCTTTGACCTATGGAAGCACAATTTCGATCTTTGACCTCCTTTCTCTTTCATCATAGCTATAAATACCCCCCTCTCTTCCTTCTCACGAACCTTTCTACCTCAAACGTGTTCTTGCTACTAGAGACCATTGGAATCCATTAGTTGATGAAGGAGAATCTTCTTGAGGTTGAAAATTTTGCAGGATTCTTATGACCGCATTTGTGCTTAATTGGTAAACTGGGGTTTACCTAAATGATTAATGTTTAATTAGATTGAACATCATTTAAACTTGACTAATAATGTTAGATCAATTGTGATATTTCAAACCTAAAAAGGAACTCTAAGCATACTTATAATTTAAAGAATTAGGGTTTGAGAAATGTAAACCCTAGTCGGCAAAAATTATGATTTTTTTAGTACATGAAAATGAAATTTGATCAAGATAGCAGTGTGGTAAATGATTTTTCATATTTTCTATAAAATTGTATTTAATTGAATTTTTGATATTATATGGATAATTCAAGAATTCATGCTAGTACAACTTTTCAGAATATTTGGATGTTCTTTGAATGTGGTTCTCGGTCGAATTATGCTTTGATCAACCATGCTGACAGAGTGTTATTCAGCAATGTAGTGTTTGATTTTAATTATTTATTAGTAGATTAGAATAATCTAAAACTTTTACTAAAGATCTAAAATTGCATTTGAGACGTCATTATAAATTTTCATAATTTTTGGAGAATGTTTGACCTCTGAAATAAACAAATTACAATGACATTTTTATGATAGAAAAATCTACTGAAATAAGAGAAAGTATAGTGAGGGGTCAGTGTGCAAATTACCCAATCACCTCAATTGTTCTATATGATCAAGCTAACACCCAATGAGATCTCATATTTCGTGATCCATTCTAGAGAAATGAAATTCTAGAGAGAGGAGAGATAGGGTTTTGAGAGGAGAAAGTGGTGGAGATGTTGACCTAGGGTTTTACTATCCGAGATATGATGAAATCAAGTAAGTTTAGCATCTTTGAATAGCCTTTCATGGTGAACATGTTATCACATGTCAATATTCCACCCCTCCTCTGATTTTATTCAAAATTATATCAATTCTTCCCCCTTTTTTTACTCTTTCTTCATAAATCTCCATTTTTAAGGTTTTTGAGTTGAAAGGAAGAAGAAATTGGTGATTTGTTAGGGTTTTGATCTGGATTTGAGATTTTCAGAGGTGGGTTGAATTTTTAAGGGGTTTTCACACCTTAGGGTGAGTGGGTACTATTGACTCAAGGTCTAAATTGACTGAACCCTTGTTTTGATGATGACTAAACCATTCCACTTACTTGTGTCTAATGTCTCTACTTGAGTGATTTTAGATTAGGTATAGACACACTCCAAATGTCCTAACTTGCGCATATCAAATTGGAGAAAAGACAACTCAAAGTCAATAAAAGTGCATGTTTTTGGAATATGATGTAAATCCATTAGAATCATGTTGTAAATCACTTGTAATGCTTGTATGACTTGTAATTAAACTTAGAAAAAATCATGAGAACTTAGATCAAATATTTAAGCACTCAAAAGCCATTTTCCAAAATTTACATCAGGTTGTTCAATGATCGAGTTGCAAACTCGACTGATCCTGATTGGATCTTAAAAATGACTTTTGATCAGTTGAGTTTTCATTTCATAGAACTCGACCAATCCCTCTGTAAAGAAAAACTAATTTAAGTGAATCGTTCGAGTTACCCCAAGATAAACTCGACCGATGGCCTAAATTGGTCTTGTCTCGTAGTGGGATTGGTCGAGTTACCTTTATAGAAACTTGACTAATTGTACTGTATAGAAAAATGCAGAAAAGTGTTTCTAGCCGTTGTGGAGCTGCAACAATCGAAAATATATCCGCTGCAAGCCACAAAACGGCTAGTTTTCATTCTTAAGTGTTCCTAAATGCTAAGAGGCATCCCTAATTATAAATAGGACCCCATAGGCTTCATTCCAAGGTTGAGCATTCAATGAAAAACTCTATATTAGGTTCCTATTCTATGGTTGAGTGTATCCTATAGCCTCCTCTCTCTCTCTAAGCTTAATCACTTGCTACATTCATTAGTGTGAGTAGGAAATCTGTAAGAGAGCTAGTCCTACATGTATATCTTGTGAGGCTCTCACTTCCACCATCTCCCTATCACTCATTTCAACCATGAAGATGAATGTTATCTCTCTTGGCTAAGAGAGGTGAAGAAGAACAAGGGAGGGAGTCCCTTGGTGAAGATCAAGGCTGAAGACTTAGAGCAGGAGTGGGTAAGCCCTTGGTGAAGGCAGAAGACTCCTTGCTCAAGTGGGTAAGTCCTTGGTGGAAGCTTCTCCGAGTGAAGGTGAAGTCAAAGGTTGAAGATCCAAGAAGAGCGGGTAATTACTAGAAGGCTGAAGACTTGTGTAAGAGTGGGTAAGTCCTTGGAGAAGGCTGAAGACTCATTGCAAAGTGGGTAAGTCCTTGGTAAGGTTGAAGACTCTTTGTATTGGATAGGTAAATCCTTTGGTGGATCATGTATTGTAGGTCTTTATGAATGAATACAAGAGTACAATGGTTAAGAAATCCTAGAGGTTGACCTCTCTAGGTAGTGGACTGACATACTCCTAGTTTGGAGTGTGGAACCACTCTACATATCTTGTCACTTGGTGCTTGTTCAATCTCTCTCTCCCTTGCTATGCATGTTTTAGTTGCACTCAAATTTCCAATTTAGCAACCTTATCTTATGATATAACATGAAGGTCTAATGAATTTTGTTGAAGTGCATTTAGCTCTATTCCCTACCACCCTCTAGAGAATCTAATCACCCATCTAGGATCCAAAAGGTACTTCTTTTAAATAGTAGATTGCATGAAATTGGATTAAATCCATCATAAATCTTCAATCTCTTGTATGCAACAATAAACCCTAAATTGTCTTTCAGTTCTAGCTTTTGCAATATGATTTGAAACAGATTATTTCTCTATTGTGATGAATTTCATATGATAAAATCATATTCAAAATGCATATGAATCATCTAAAAGAGAATTCCTAAAGTAATTGCAGAGGTTATAAGAACATATTGAAATCTAAGGTTTTCAGTTATGCCTAAAATTGCTATATAATTGAATAGAGAACTTTACCTATTTGAATTTCCTTGTTTATGAATGATTGTTCATCTGAATGCATTGTATGTTTATGTTGGATACTATCTTAGATTTTATGTGATGTTATCGATGTATGCTTGATATCTCAGTAAAGAGGGTGTAACCTTAAAAGAGTGGAAAGTTGGAAATTTGTGAGTAGATATTGTGAAATCCATTTGAATTGATTCTCTTTGACATCATAAACTTTATTTATTCAATGCTATTCTTGATGCATAATATCTCAGTGAATGGTGTGGAAACCCTAATTCAGCTCAACTCTAGGGTTTCATATATATGTTGATTGTATGTCAATTGTTGAAAGTAGTATTTTATCTATGAAAGATTATGATGCATAAAGTTCTTATGTGAGATGTGTGTCATGTGAATGAGGTGAATGAAACCCTAAGGATATGGTATTTAGTAAAACAAGTGTTTTTGATTCAGTGTTCTTCAATGAGATAAGTGGTGTTGCACAGTTTCTCAATTTATGATACATATTGTTGGCAATTTATGAAAAGGACTATTAATGAGGTTAAATTAAGAAATGTTGATGTTATGATTGAATTGTGAATCTTATGAGTGAATTAGACATTTAGATGCCCTGAAAATTATAGAATCATTCATATGAGGCCTGCGTACGAGGAGGAAATGTCTTCTCGACTGGAGGTCCCACGTAGGTCAAGGTAAGCCGGAGTGCATCATTGTGGGGTGCAGGGGTCTAGGCCGGTAAGGGTGGACTCCTTAATTTATTGGTATCCAACACCAACCGAGGCCCCTGGTGGTACCTGTGATATGAGTTGTGGCAATCAGTGGACATCTTCAGTAGGTCCATTGGTGCACCACATGCTTGAGGGCTTTGACTCACCGCCAGAGTACCCAGATTGAGAGGTGGAGTCTGAGATATCTGGCCGCTCCCATTACCTGTTGAGAGGCAGACATGTCGAGTCCTACTACAGATGTGGTCTTACTCAAGACATAGGCTTAGGAACTTGGGTGTGCTTTTAAGTCTTGTACAGTGAGATTGTAGCTTGCTGGATTCTTCCACATGTTGTGATATGCCTCATGTGGGTTCAGGGCATAATAAAATGAATGTTAGATCAATAAAGTGTGAGCACCTTTTGAGTTATTCCTTGGAATTTTATTGAGTATCTTTCTATTGTATGTTTCTAAATTACCAATTTTCTTTGTGATTGATCAAGAATGTTCAGAGATAAATTTACTCTTTGTAGTTATTTAGAGTAGCCTGCAATATGTATGTTTGTGATTGATTAGCTCCTCTATAGTTCATTGTTGTTCTACTTTATATTCACTTGCTTAATAATATATATTTGACTGTTAAAGTGATTTATACTGTTTCTATGAAGTACTCATTCACAAAGCAAGTAGGCTCACCCCTCTACTCACAATTTTTTAGGGAAACCAAGTGAATTGAAGAACGTTGATGCCAAATTACATCTACCAAAAGAACTTAAGTATTGGATTAGTCAAGTTATGTTAGTCCCAGTCACTCTAAGTCCTTGTAGAGTAGTGAGAGAGTTGTTAATGATGTTGTGTAACTTCGATTCCTTAATAATAGAGTATGTATCTGATTATCATGTCGTATGTATAGGGAAGTGTGAGAACAGAATGAATGTTTAGATATGTATTTTTTATAGTTGGCATCAGATTAGAGTAATCGACTCTTAATTTCCCTTGTAAAGTTTGTTTATGTGATTGAATAAGAGAAAATAAAGAGTTTGAAATCAATTAAATGTTGGGAGTGAACTTTGTATTAATTATAAATATTCAAACTTATGCCCTAATCTCATGATTAGTGGTAATCATGGGATGTGGGTGTAACATCTTGGTATCAGATCTTAGGCTGAGTCATCATGGATCATTAGAATAGAAAATTAGAGTTATAATTGTGGTAGTTAGGAGGTGATAATAGCTCTGGGAAGTCTGAGTATTTAAATACCCTGGCACGATATATAAATACTTAGGTTGACTAGTATCAAGCTACTCTATCTATTCTCCTTTGGATGCCCTATCCAGGTATGGAAAGTGAGGATGGTCTAGAGGAAACCCTAGAAATATTAGGGTTATAATACCAAAGAGTAAAGAAGGATTAAAAGCATAAAGATATAATGAGACAACTTTTATTATATATTTATGTGTTGACTGGAGATTGATAGAAATTCTCATACATTTGAATTCAGATATTCAGTTTTAGAAATATATGTGGTTCTTTAAAGAGTGTTGTAGACTATAAGGATAGTGTAGTTATTGTTTACATTTTGTGTATCAAGTAGACTAGAAACTATCTTTAAATGAGTTTTCCCTAAGTAGATCTAATGAATCCTATTTATAAATCTAATAAGAGTAATTGATCTATGGAGAGGTAACCTCATAATGTAATGAGTATGTACATACAATAAGATGTTGAAATATAAGGGAATACTAAAACAACTTGGAATCAATTGGAATTGATATCTAAGATCTAGATTATGGGCCTCAGGTAATAAACCCTAAATTGGGAATGAAGGAAGAGGGAATATAGATACAATACATACATATGTATGTAACATACAAAATGAAGAAGAAAGAATGGATAAAGTGAGACCCCTGACCCGTGTTTCGGGTTAACCCTATTTGATTTGGCTTGATGATGTCCTTAAAACATTTTTCTAACCCTTTTATATAATCTTAGGGCTTATGGAGAGCTTAAGCCTCCAGTTTGAGCTTGTTTGAATGTTGTTTGTGCTTTGTGTGCTTGTTTTGGGGCAATTTGCAATTTACCCATTAGTGGGGGTATTCTTGTAAATTTCCACCTCTAGAGTGTTCCTTCTCTCTCTTGGCTTCATGAGAGAGAGTGTGGTGCTTTGGGGTGCTTCATTTGACCCTTGGTTGAGTGGTGTCACCCTTAGTGGTGATTAGGGTTTTCTAGGGTTTGGTGTGCCTTGACCTTGTGACCCTTGTTGGTTTGTCTCAACCTAGGTTGTGACCTAGGGCTTGTTGGGAGGGGTCGCCATCGAGACACCTCCCCCTTAGGTTTCAATGGTCACGACCAAGATGGTCTTGTGATGAGACAATAGCTTTGTGTGGAGTGTCTCGACCTAGGTTTTTTGTGGTGATCTTTGTGTCCCGACCTAGTGGTGCTTGGAGGTGTGTCCCAACCATGGGTGGTTCCCCTAGTGTGTTACAGTCGCAACATGAGGTTTAGGTGTCCTAACTAGTGAAAATCCAACCTAGAGTGTATTACCATCTCTTGCATGTGGACCTTATGTGGTTGCATGTTAGTTTCTTAAGGGGACAAGTGTCCCTTTGGGCCTTCTTTTGTTGACACCTCATCTCTTGCTCTCTATCACCTCCTTTGCTATATAAACCCTCTTATCTCTGTGAAAATGATCTTTTTCAGCCATCTTCTACCTCCCTTCCATTGTGCTCATCCTTAGAGCTTGGTGGAACAAGAAGAAGTTGTTCTTGGTGCCTTGGAGGTGGTTCAACCCTTGCATGTGGTGCATGTGATGATCCTTGGTCATCTTCAATCTTAGTGAGTGTTTATCTTTCCTATTTGATGTTTTCTTTTAATATTCTACCCCATCTTCTTCCTTTTTCTTGATCGTAGACCGTGTTTTGACATGGTGGTCATTCTTGAGAGTAAGCTCCTCATCACAAGGGTAATAGGCCAAGTTTTGATAAGGCGACACCCAAGTGAGAGGTGGTTTCTTCTCTCTTTTCCCCCTTCTTTATTTTGGTTCGGCCTTGAGCTTTTTGCCCTCTTTTCTTGAGCTATCCCTTGACTTTGGTATTTCCCTTTCTTGAGGTGATCTTGTGACTGAAAGTGGAGCTTTTGGTGGAGCTCAATCTTCCTTGGTGATCATGTGTTTGGAGCTTGCCTTCATTGGAGTTGATCTTCTTTAAGGCGGGTTATATAACGCTTAACCTTCTCTATTATTGCACTTTACATGGTTGCATGTTGCTATTTTCTCTCTCTAGATGTTTCCTTTACATGGTAATGGATGGTGATAGACCTTAGAACATGGATAGTGTTGAGATCATGCTTAGTTAGGATGTAATACAAAACTCTAGTTTTCCTTTGTACTCGATTTTGGTGTTTATGGTTCATGGTGGTTTTACTTCTTTTCTTGACTTTGGCTTGAGTTGCATGTATGATGATCAAGTGTTTCTATGTTTTATGAAGTTTGGGTTCAGTTTTGGTGGTGATGATCTTAGATTGTCTCCCTTATTGAGGTCCCTTTTCATGGTGGCTTCATGAAGCTTGTTTTAGGGTTTAATGATTGTTTTGCATGAGGTTTACCTCTATGGTGACGATGAGTTTCCCTTATTGGATCATTTGTTTTAGTCATAGATTTATCTACTCTTTGGTTGATCATGGTTCTTAGTCTTGGTGGTGGCTTTACCCTTAGTGGTCACTATGCCCCATTTTTGTCTTGAGTTGTGACATCTTTTTGGCTTGAGATTTTGTCACGGTAGTAACACCGTGTTTGCCCTAGTTTTGTTCACGGTCGTAACACCGTGTTTGCCTTGGTTTTGGTCGCAGTCGTAACGTCACATTTGCCCTGGTTTTGGTCGCGGTCATAACACCACGTTTTGGATTTGGGGTCAAGATGGGTCTTCTCTTTGGGTGTCGCAGTCGCGACATCCTAGTTGGTCGTTGATGGAGCCTCCACTCATGTGGAGTTGCATGCACCACTAAAAATCCTATAGATAGTAAGTTTCTAGGTTTAACCTTGTGTGTGCTGTAATAAGATCTCCACCCACGTATGCTAAGGTATGTGGAAGTCTTATCATAGTATAATTGAGGGTCAAATCCACGAGACAACGGCCTTGTTAAGGATTTAACAAGATGGAAAACGTTATAATTCTATTTATCTACTTAAGAGTTGATATCTAGATCAAAGAGTTGATTGGATGATTAAACTAAAGTGCAAGGTAGTGTAAATGGAAAGAAAGCAAACTTAAGGTTGTAGACAATATTTTGGAAACCACTAGGATGTGATCGAGTTTCACCACTACTACACATGTATCAAAACATACATCATAATAACATGGCTTGCAAAGAAAAGAGTCTAAACAGTTAGTATCTTTGTAGACTTAGCTTCCTTTTAGATAACTAACTATGAGAAATGTGGGAGTATTGCAATGCCAGCCATCCCCAAACAAATGGTCACTTACTTTGCATCACTCCCCTCGTAAAGTGTGTTCCTTGACCTGTCAAGGTTGCACTTTCATATGTCAACTGATTCCATTTCATAGTATGAAAGTACAATGATGGAGGTGAGTTTACTCCACTCCTTGAGAAACACTTCTAGATACCGAACAGATGTATGGTGACTACATACATTCGGAACCAACATGCAATTGATATTCGAATCTAAAGCACAAACGTAGACAATTCACACTAGTAGATAATAGATAACACAAGTTGGTGATCAAGCAACTAGCATTCATTAAATGATTGATGTTGAACTAAAAAGATAGTATTTCTCTATTGCAAACTCATGAATTACAATGCATGAAATGAAAACATGGGTAGCGGGGATACTCCCCGCACCCTAGTGTATGGAACTACTCGTTCATGTCAAGAACAAAGAAGGAGGCAAGAAGTGAGAAACAAAACATCATCTCCACATAGGAAGGAGGGAGGTTGACCCCTTAGAGTAGAGAGCACCTATCTTCACATCACGTGGTTGCCTTGGTGATGGATCCTTGTCTTCCCACCTTCTATGTCTATGAGAGAGAAATTAGCTTGAGGATGGAGTGTGGATCTTAGACCGGCAGCCTTGGGGCGATGGATGAAGGTTGAAATAGCTCTGGAACAGATGAGGCAGCCTTTGGGCATCTAAGAGTTCTCTCCAATGAGGACCCCCTTTGTTCCTATTTATAGGCTTCTAGGGAGTTTTGAACGGTCTTGGGACCATTTGGATTTTTAACGATTTGGAGACCGTTTGGATCCTCTCGGTCTTGGGACCATTTAGATCCTCATGGTTTGGAGACCGTTTGGATCTGCACTCGACCTTGGGACCGATGGGATTTATTTGGTCTGGAGATCGTTTGAGGTTTGCTCGGTCTTGAAACCGTTTGAGGCTTTCTCGGTCTTGAGACCGTTTGAAGCTTGCTCGGTCTTGAGACCGTTTGAGGCTTGCTCGGTCTTGAGACCGTTTGAGGCTTGCTCGGTCTTGAGACCGTTTGAAGCTTGTTCGGTCTTGAGACCGTTTGAGGCTTACTTGGTATTGAGACCATTTGAGGCTTGCTCAGTCTTGAGATCATTTGAAGCTTTCTCGGTCTTGAGACCATTTGAGGTGGAACTTTTGCAAGTTTTTTTTGGTTTTTCTGAAAGAAGAAAAGAAGAAATATCAGTCTATTGGTATATTCACAATAAAGCAGAAAATTAATTATTCTATCTAATTTATCTAAGAAAGAGTACTAAAAACTAAGAAAAAACTAGTAAGATAACATCACAAAATGGGAGGTTATCACCCCCCCAACTTAGAGTCTAGCTTGTCCTCAAGTTGGATAGAGCTAAGGCACATAGTGGTGGGGTGATTTTTTTTAATGATTTCCATACTCTTTCTTCAGTTCTAAACCAGAGATCTCCTAGAGTCTTATCGAGGTTTCTGCATGCACCAACTCTTTCAGGAATCGGGAGTTGCGTGGAGCTCAGATTTCTTTTGTATCGCATAACTCGCATTGGGACCACCTTTTCCTTGATCGTATTCTATGCATGTCTTTGACTCTAAGCAGTTTTATACCTCTTTGAAAATCCTACCGGAAGCTAAGATGGGTACAGGGGTTGGCTGAAGGATTGCTGTGTAACTCCCCCTTCGAAGGGGGGAGGGTTTATTTAAACTTTTAGGATCTCACTACTGGGCGCGATACGTCTTCCTTCATGAGGGTAGTTGAATGTACCGGTCGGGTGAGACCTTTATCAGCTTTCATATATTTGGAGACCTTAGGGTTTCACTACCGGGAATGACACATCTGCCTTTGTGAGGGTAGTTGAATGTACCGGACGGGAAATACCTTTATTGGATCTTAATATAGGTCCTTATGCATGGCACAACTCTCATGTTTTTATTCAACACTCTGGCTTTTATTCATATGCTCACCGGCTTAGGATTTGGGCATTTTAGGGACTTTATTTTGGTTGTCAAGCCTCTTTTTGAAAAAAAGAAAATTGTTCCTTAGAGTTTCCCGACATGCACTTGTTTCGATTTTTGTACCTGGTGGTCCACTTGCGAGGTTCCTTGATTTGGATTTCGCCTAGTTCCCTCTCGTCCTTGAGAGCGTTTGGATTGTTTTGGCCATGATGTTAACCTGTGGAGAGTCTGACGTAAAATTGAAGCAAAAGTATGAAAATTGATTATGAAAGTGATTTATTAATTTGCCATTACATGCCTAAATGCTACTTATGTAATTGCTTCTGAGGACTACTCTATCTCTAATTTATCTAGGGTGTCCCTTTTCCAAAACAAATGTTTTATTATGTACAACAGTTGTTCTATCAAAGAAATTATCAGAAGAATTAATTGTCAGAAAAAGAAATATTTGTACAAAAGAATAAAGGTAAATGAAAGAGTGGAGAGTAGAAGGTTTGAATATAATACCTCACCCTTTCCCAGTGTACCCCCCTTAACTTATCACTCACTCTATCTGTGGAGTGTCAAGGTGATAGGTTGAGAAGTACATGGGCAAGGGTGTCAAGGTTCTATTAATCCTTTATTGGCTCCATAGGAACGGAGAAGATTTGCTACAAACTTTCCACATAAAGCGTGATAATCCACATCCTTCATGTCCTCCACATGTTTACCAAGAACAGTGAGGGTATACATCTAGTAAAGGATGTGGAAACCACAATCGTTTGATTCTCTGATTTACGGGGGACATCAGTGGAAGAAGATTGGGCGATGGAAATGTTCTTTGTTATACGCCTTTGTGTGCTTGCTGAGAAGATCATTTAGTCGTTCAGCACAATCCTTCGCCACTTCTTCTGTGGGTGTCTTGGTTGTAAGAGCATACTCTCTCTGGATTGGATCGAACTAGCTATCGGAACAGTTGTAGATCACTGTAGTGCCATTGTATAAGTTTGTTGCCAGCAACATCCAATGCTTAGAGTGAAGGAATGGAAATAGGATGAACTTTGGAGTTGTATGTTGAAGATATGAGATAAGGGCTTCAGTGATGCCGAAGTTCTTTGACTCGAGTAAATCATTCTTCGTGTATGTAGATTCCATGTAAACTGTAGGTAGGTCCCGTGCTAGAAGAAATTGGTAGGCAGTCATTATGCACATGGATAATGAACCTTTTATTTTTACAGTTTCACAGAGTGAATCTGCCTTTATGAGAATGTTCCCGTCGAGGAAAATAAGGTCATCGTTCTCTACATAAAGTTGAGACATGATGTGTCTAAGTTCATCGTCTGAAAGACTCTTGCATGCAGCAAGGTCAAAGTTTGGGAATGTTGGTTGTATAGTAGATAGGGGCACCATATCTTTGGATGATCTGTTGATGGTGGGCCCTGTTAACAAATTGATGTCCCCCTTATCATCCTCCATATCGAAAGTATAAGGGTCTCATTGGCGTTTTTCTGGGACTTTTGCGGTTTGTTGTTGTTGTTTCTCCAACTCCTTTCGTATTTGTCTGAAAGGTCACTTTTGTGGACGTTGGATGGCAGAGAATAAGTAGTGAGGTACGTCATCTTGCACCATAGTGGGGTCCTTGAAGAACCGTATGTCACAGATAAGTTCCATTGTGTAACGTCCCCGTAAAGAATGCATGTCTTTTGTAGTTAGCTCGGTAAATGGGTTCTATTTGTTGAGTGCTTCTATGAATCTTATTATACAGAAAGTGCAGTCCCCTGAACCTTCAAGCGTTTGGACTGATGGGTTGATGATTTAGAACCAAGGTTGGTTCCAACCATGTTGAAGAGATGGGCAGGCAGCCCATATTATTTTGAGAAGCCGGAAAGGAATGCATCTTGCTTCTCCGGCTTCTGAACCAGTAAAGTTTATCCGTCCGACCTTGACCTCACTGGCGCAAAAATGGTACACCTTGGCATCGTGGGCCTTGGTGTCGACAATCATTAGTAGCAAGTGGTTGGGGACTTTAAAAGGCACTGTGATGTAGCGTGCCTTCTTCGCTATACCCATTTGCAGCTGCTCCATGGACTTTGCATGCAAGTCCTTGTTTAATAAGCTTAAAGCAAGAGAGGGTGAAGCATTGAAAACTGGCTACAATTTCTTCAGGCTCTGGAATTCTTCTATAGTATTAGCAAGGAGGATACGGAAGATAGCCATCTTCACTACCGATTGTGGTCGTAGGAGAATACAGAAATCTTCACGTGTCAACTTGCTCTTTGTCTTTGTATTATTATAGATGAATTCCCCCCCATCCTTAGCATCATCTACAATAGTGTTCAGGATGAAGATGTCATGAACATCTAAAGTAGAGATGGTTGCCCCGTCCAAGTCATGCATCTTGTGTGGTAGAGGTGGCGGCAGGGGAAGGTTTTGTGGTGGAGGAAGTGGAGTCTTCTCGTTGTCGTCCACATATTGTGGAAGATCTTCATCTTTGTCATAATCAGAGTCGAGTCTATCTTCAATGTCGAGACTCACTCTATCCTCAGAATCCTCGTGCTCTGGGGGGAGGGGTGCAGCTTGTTCCAAGACAGAATGTTGAAGAGTGATGGTTGTTATGATAGGGCTAGTGCTGGTTTCCATAATACATTGTTGAAACTCAGCAAAAGCTGCATCTTTTATAGTGTCCCCCAGGGATCCCAAGGCTGAGAAATTAAAAAATTGATCCCCATATGACATTGTGACATTGTCATTATTATCGGGGGAGTGGTGGTCTTTGGTTTTACCCTCCTTGTAGTCTCCACCATCTCCCCTCTGTGTATTATCTGCCCTTCGACTGGTTCCCTCCCCAACATTTCTTGGGTCATCAGGTTGGTCATCTGAGGAGTCAGAATCCTTATCATTGTCTTCATTGTCATCATCTTCATCCGTCGTTTTGTCCTTTGGCTTCTTTTGTGCTGCTTTCTTACACTACTGATGGATGGCTTGTAATTCTTCGAGTGCCACTTGCACATGCTCGTGGGTTTCGAGCAGTGCATCATGGCTTTCTTTAAGATCAGTATATCTTGCTTCAGCAGAGAGGAGTCATGCTGATAGATCGGTCATTTGTGCTTGTAGATGATTGAGTTCATCGTTTGAGTGCTCCACTTGGTAGCAAATGAATTGTGTGAGGTTGTTATCAATGCCATCCAAGTGCATGCTCAGTGTAGTTTGCTGTCATTGAAGCTCACGAAGGGTCTCAGGAAGAGGCTGAGTTTTCTTAGAGACCCTGTCGACTTGTTGGGCCAACGCTTCTTGCTGGCCTTTCATCCCAAGTACCAACTCTGGCAAGTTTTGTATGCGGTCGTCGACGCGGTCGACTTGTTGGGTTGTTGTTTCCTGTCGTTGTTGAACGCTTGTGAGGATGCTTGGTAAGGCGTGAGTCTGCTCTTCGAGCTTGGATACATGTGTAGCAAGTCCCTACACATAAGAAAAAATTGATTGTAAGATGTTAGAAGAGTCGGTGAGGAGGTTTCGAATAGCGTCAAATTGTCGTCTGAATTCCTCACCGACCTGTGAAAAAGGGACCCCAGAGGTGGATGGGTGGGATGGTTGGGGTCTAGGTGGAATGGTGGAGGTGTCTTGCAAAAAAGACACTATTGATGGGCCCGTGAATGGCACAGTGATTGTAGAGGGAGTCACCGGCGGTATCGGGGTGGTGGCGGATGAGAAGGGTGGCAACATCCCAGGTGAAAAAGGTGGAACTGAGAATTTCAGGGGGAAGTGGCAGGAGTAAAGGTGAGATCGGGCGTTGAGGTGAAGAATGGGATGCCTGAGGAGTAAATGAGTGAGGCAGAAGATGCGGGTGGAGTTGTGGTTGTGGAGAGAGGGTTTGTGGTGGGAATTATTATGGAAACTGGTGGAAGAGTGGTGGATGGCGGAATGGTGGAAGGTGGGAGTGTGGTGGGGTGGTTGTAGAGGTGATCCCAACATCCAGATCTATGATGAAGGGGTCTGATGTGGGGTTGAATGTAGGCGTCCCGGACTGCTGTTGTGTTTGTGCGTGTAGTTTGGTCTGCCATGTTATGGGTATTTTCTTTGGCCTTGTCGTTGGGGCAGTGATGCTATGCTCTGTCTGCCCTACTTTTACTTGTTTCTCCTTTTCTTTTACTGAGGTGAGAAGGTTATCAAGCTCCTCGTCAGTGAATAGAAGCTTGTCATTATCATAATCAGCCAGTTTTGGAAGTGGTAGCAACGTCCTGGATGCTTTGACAGTTGGGCAGAAGACGTAATGGAGTTTGGCATCTTTCTCCTTTATAATATAGGTGTTCTTTAGGACCTTCTCATTTGTTAGAGTGTCACCCTTGATCAAAGTACATTTTGGAAGTGTTCCATCCATCTTAAGATATTTCAGAATTGAAGTTACATGACCACCCATGCAGATTTCCTTTCCGAGGGCATAAGATGTGTGTTTGTGTATCAAATGTCGTCCGATGTTGACCAGATGTCCCTTTAGGATGGACCACAGTGTGAAGAGATCTGAAATGATAACATTCCCGCTCTCTATCCTAGGGAATAGAGTGCCTATTATTATTTTGTGTAGAGTTCGCACCAGGCCAGAATGAATGTTGGAGGCTTTGCAAGTCTTTGGTTCATAACTGGGAAGTCCCATCAATGACCTCCAGAAGGTATGTCTGTTGAACTGGGGGTGGTCTAGGCTTGCCGCCTTAGCCTTTTTTAGCTATTCTTGGTTGTCGATGAAGATTTCATTCAGTAGGTTCTCGGTTAAAATGACATGTCTCCCAAAAAGTGATGTTACTAGCTTTCGATCGCCTCCGTCCTTTGGTTTGTCTGATGCGTTCACTAGTTCTTTGGTGAGGTAAGTGAAGAACTCCAGTGTGGGCTCGTTATAGGAATTCTCTATGATGAAGCAGATTTTGGAAAGATTTGCGTTGTCGAGCAGGGCGAGAACTCTGTCATAGATCCCCATTTTCTTCAGTACGTTGGAGCAGGCGTACTTGGTTGGTCACAGGATTTTGTCTCTATGTTGCAATTGTTCAATGTTGAGGTCAGATGGTGTTGTGATTGTCGTGGTGGTGGTAGCAAGAGTGGTGTGTTCTGCCAAGATTTGTTCTCTTGCAGTTGATGGCCGAACTTGCTTCTGTGCTCATCTTTTGGTGGGTCTCTCTTCAGTTGCCTCCTGGGCCTTCCTTTTACCCTTTGACTTTGTAGGTGGGGATTCCTCCTCATAATTTGGTGCGTAGTCTGAACCATCATCAGTTGAGGAAGGATCTTCAATTTCTTCATCTAGATCTTCTGCTAAACATTTGTTGACTTGCTCAAGGTCATGGATGACCTTGGGCAAGTCAACTGGAGCTTTGCCTATTTTTTTGCACAGGTCAAGAATGCGCTGGAGCTTATTCCGGCGCTCCATCAATTGCTCCATTGACCAGATGTGGGAGTCAACAACTTCTTTTACAGGTGATGCCATTCTGAAAATTGAACAAGAAATTATTTATGTTAAAAAAATGAAAAAAATGGAATTTTAAAGGATTGCATCATTGTGTAAGCTTCATGGTTTTGAAATAAAAAATTGTTAAAAATGAAACAATTTAGAGTGAAACTGCAATTTTCAAGACCGTTTGGGTCCAAACGATTTTAGGACCGTTTGGGTCCAAACAGTTTCAAGACTATTTGGGTCCACACAGTTTCAGGACCGTTCGGATCCACACGGTTTTAGGAATGTTCAGGTCCAAATGGTTTTAGGACCGTTCGGGTCCAAATGGTTTCAGGACCGTTTGGGTCCACATAGTTTCAAGACCATTCGGAACCAAATGGTTTTAGGACCGTTTGGGTCCAAACGGTTTCACGAACAGTCGAGTCAAAACCACTTGGAGGGTGAAACCATGAGGAAGATGAAGTAGCGGCAATGACAAATGGATCAACGACGACAAAAATGGCATCAGTAATTATGGCAAAGCAGCGGCAGCAAACGGCAGTGACGGCAGAGGTAGCCGCGGCGATGATGATAGCGACGGTTTTACCATATTTATCTACCTTGATGATTGAGGTGATGGTTGCAATGGGGAAAGTGAAGGAGAGGAGGACAGAACAGCTTTTGAGTAAGATAACAGGGATGGTGGCAGTGGCGTCGGAAGAGAGAATGGAGGTGAGAGCGAGGAAGCACCATCGGGGCCGCTTGCGTGGACGGAGACGGTGGTCGCGCGGGAGCAGGAAGTCAGAAAGAATGGAATAGTGTTCTGGTAAGAGAAAGTTCGAGAGTTGAAGGAATGAAAAGGGAGGGGGTTGAGGAGTATTAATAGAAAAAGAAGGGGTGACTGTACAAATTCTCCTTAGGTCAAATGGTCTCGGGACCGTTTGGGTCCAAACGATTTCGAGACCGTTAGGACCAAACAGTTTTAAGACCATTTGGATCCAGACGATTTCGAGGCCGTGAGGACCAAATGGTTTCAAGACCGTTTGGGTTCAAATGGTTTTAAGACCGTTTGGGTCTAAACGGTTTTCAGACCATGAGGACCAAGAGGGCAGGACAAAACTATTTTGGTTAATGATTTTATATTTTTATATTTGTTTTAGTTTCTTATATAAATGTTTATGTTTTCTAAACAATGAGAACTAGAAAATTATCAAAATCTAAGCAAAATGAAAAAGAAAGGTGATACTCAGTTCTTGGGTTGCCTATCAAGTGGCGCTTTGGTTTTACTTCGCTGGCTCAACAGAATTCTGACTTGATCAGTTTAATGTTGTGGGGTCCTTAATGTTGATAGTTTGTCTTAGAGTTTTATCAGTTGGAGTATAGTATTTTTTCAATCTATGGCCATTAGCAGTCCTTTCTCCTCCATTGTCATCAAAGATGATGACAGCTCCAGTTGGATAGATAAGCTTGATAGTGAAGGGCCCGGACCATTTTATGCGGAGTTTCCCGAGAAACATTTTGAGTTTGGAGTTGAAAAGAAGGACCTAGTCTTCGACAATGATATCTTTCCTTTTAAGGTGGCCATCATGCCACATCTTAGTTTTCTCTTTGTAGATCCTGGCACTCTGGTAGGCAGTCATTCATAGTTCCTCCATCTCTTTTAATTGGAGTTGTATATATTCACTGGCACTTTTGAAATCAAAATTCAATTGTTTGATAGCCCACCATGCTTTGTGTTCTAATTCAACTAGGAGATGGCACGACTTTCCATACACCAAAAGAAATTATGTTGTTCCTATTGGTGTTTTGTAAGCAGTACGATATGCCCAGAGAGCATCAAGAAGTTTGGTGGACCAATCCGTGCGGTTTCTGTTGACAGTTTTCTCTAAGATAGCTTTCAGTTGTCTGTTTGAGACTTCAACTTGGCCGCTAGTCTACAGATGATAAGGCATAGCGACCTTATGTTTTACTCCGTATCTTCACAGAAGAGCTTCGAAGCTTCTTTCCAAAAAATGTGACCCTCCATCGGATATGACTGTTCTAGGGACTCTAAATCTAGGAAAGATGATATCCTTGAATAGTTTAATAATTGGCTTAGAGTCACAAGAAACAGTGGGTATAGCTTCTACCCATTTGGATAGGTAATCCATAGAAACCAAAATATAGGAGAATCCATATGATGGGGGAAATGGACCCATATAGTCCACTCCCCATACATCAAAAAGTTCGATCTCCTGCCACAGAGTTAGTGGCATTTCGTTTCGTTTCAATATCCCTCCAGACAGTTGACATTTATTGTAAGATTGCACATGGGCATACTTTGCTATTTTTTGCCAGAAGAATACTGAATGTAGGACTTTAAGAGCAGTTTTCTTCGAACTCATGTGTCCCCCAGTGGGACCAGAATGACAGTGTTCTAAAACTAGGATAATTTCTTCTTCAAGGAGACAACAACGGAATAATCCATCTGTGCATAAGCGGAAAATGTATGGTTCATCCCAAAAGTATTGTTTGACGTCATGAAGAAATTTCTTTCTGTCGTGGTAGGAAGCAGTAGGGTAGATAATTCATGTAGCCAGATAGTTTACTATATCGACGTACCAAGGAAATCTGGTGGCGACTTCCATGAGTTGATCGTCGGGTAGAGAGTCTCGAATAGGTATATTGTCATTGTCCTGAGGCTCAATGCGGCTTAAGTGGTCGGCAACAACATTTTCTACCCCACTTTTATCTTTTATTTCCAAATCGAATTCTTGAAGAATCAACACCCAGTGAATAAGTCTGGGTTTTGCGTCTTGTTTTTTAATCAGATATTTTATTGCAGAGTGATCTGTGTATACTATGACTTTTGATCCGATCAGATAAGAACGGAATTTTTCAAAGGCATAGATGACTGCCAAGAACTCTTTTTCTATAGTTGTATAGTTCTTTTGGGCTTCATCAAGTGTTTTTGATGCGTACTATATCACATAGGGTTTCTTATTTATTCTCTGCCCTAGTACTGCCCCTATAGCGTAGTCATTGGCGTCACACATTATCTCGAAGGGTTGTGACCAGTCAGGGGCTCTTAGTATAGGTGTCGAGATCAGAGCATTCTTTAGAGTAATGAAGCTGCGTAAGCATTCTTGATCAAAATTGAAATCTGCATCTTTAGTCAATAAGTCAGACATGGGCTTTGCTATTTTTGAAATTTTTTTGATGAATCTTCGATAAAATATGGCATGGCCCAAAAAATCTAGTACTCCCCTGATGTCTTTTGGTGGTGTCAGTTTTGAAATGACATCTATCTTTGCTTTGTCCACTTCAATCCCTCTTTTGCTCACTCGATGCCCGAGGACAACTCCTTCTGTCACCATAAAATGACATTTTTCCCAATTAAGGATCAGATTTGTTTCCTCACATCTTTGTGGCACTCTACCAAGGTTAAGCAGACATTTGTCAAACGAGTCCCCATAAACTAAAAAGTCATCCATGAAAACTTCCATGATAGACTCAGTTAATCATGTGAATATGGCAGATATACACCTCTAAAATGTTGCAGGTGCATTACATAGTCCAAAAGGCATCATTCTAAAGGCGTAAGTTCGGAAAGGGCAAGTAAAAGTCATCTTTTCTTGATCTTCAGGATGTATCGGAATTCGATAAAATCTTGAATAACCGTTGAGATAGAAAAAGAATTTTTGGCGGGCCAGACGTTCAAGGACTTCATCAAGGAAAGGTAGAGGAAAGTGTTCCTTTCTTGTTGCCTTGTTTAGTTTCTTATAATCGATACACATCCTCCATCCAGTAACAGTCCTTGTGGGTACCAGTTCATTTTTATCATTCAAAACAACAGTGGTTCCCCCCTTTTTAGGGACCACTTGGACCGGACTAACCCATTGAGAATCGGAAATTGGATAAATGATACCAGCTTTTAGGATTTTAAGAACCTTGAGGCGAACCACCTCTTTGAGATTTGGGTTTAGTTTCCTCTAGTGTTCCCGTGAAGGTTTAAACTCTTATACCATGGGTAATATGTGCATGCACAGAGCTGGATTTATTCCCGTTAGGTCAGTCATCTTGTATCCAATGACTTTCTTGTTCTTTCTTAACTCAATAAGTAGTCTTTCTTCTTGGTCATCTATTAGAGTGGAGCTGATAATGACCAGACATAGTTTTTCTTAGTCAAGGAAGACATGTTTGATTCCAACTGGTAGATCTTTCATTTCAGGTGTCTTGGGTACTTCTGTGGTTTCCAAAACGGTGACAGATTTCAACTCCTCAAAGGTAGCTTCGGGGGTTTCTTCAGCTTGTTCAAGGTATTGCAGACATTGATGAACTAGTTCATCGGTTGAGAATTCGGCTTCTAGATTTGTTAAGATGTTTTCCAAATTGTCAGATGGTTTGTAAGGTTCTTGCTTTAACTGAGACATTTTATCGATTGCCTCGAGAAGAAAAACTTCTTAGTGGATGCTAGGACCTTTTAAGCTATCAAAGACTCTAAATTGAACGACTTCCTTTCCCAATCTTAAGGTAATTGTTCCAGCTTCAACATCGATTAGTGCTCTGGCTATAGCAAGGAAGGGTCTACCGAATATTATTGGATACCTCAGATCTTCTTTTATGTCCATGATAACAAAGTCACAGGGAACATACGAGTCTTTCCCTACTCTTACTGGGATATCTTCAATAATTCCCAAAGGCGTAGTGATGGTAGAATCAGCCAATTGAATTGTCATTGTTTTGGGTAGAAAATCAGTAAAGCCCAATATTTTACACATGGAAAAGGGCATAATGGATATGATGGCCCCCAAATTGGCTAATCCTTTCTTACAAGAGGTATTTCCAATAGAACATTGGATGCCAAAGGAACCAGGGTCCTTCTGCTTCTTCGGAATTTTATTAAGAATGATGTCAGAAGTAGTATGAGCTAATTTGACAGTCTCATGTTCTTCAGTCATATATTTCTTTGATAGTAAAGTCTTTAGGTATTTGGACCAAGCTGGGATTTTAGAAAGAGCATCGAGGAATGGAATATTGACATATAGCTTCTTCATGGCTTCCTTGAATTTCTAGAATCTAGTGTCCAATTTAGTTTCTCTCAATCTACCTAGGTAGGGTATCCTAGGCTTATACGGTGGGACTTCTAGTTCCTTGGTAACTTGCTCTTTTTACTTTTTCTTCCCAACCTCTACAGAATTTTTTGTTTCTTGATTTGTGCTTGCAATTGGGTTGACTTTAGTTATATATTCATCTTCTCGAATAACATTAGTGACTTCAGTAAGAGCACTGCCAGATCTTATGGTGACTACATTCAGTTGTTCTAGTCTGTGTTGATCGTGTCTCGGGTTTATTTCTGGCTTACCAGCAAAAGTACCCACTGGGGGTTTCAGCTGGGCTGCAATCTGTGCCAATTGAGTTCCCACAACCTTTTGTTGGGCTTGCTGGTTAGCAAACATGGTCTGATGATATTGCAGCATTTGCCTAATCATGGATAACTCATCTGTTGGCATAGGCGGAGCATTCTTTTGTTGATATTGTGTAACTTGTTGCTGCCCTCATTGTTATTATTGTTGAGGTGCTGGTAATTGAGGTTATTGTGGTTGTTGTAGCTGAGTTTGTTGCAATTGTGGATGCAACGGAGGGTAGTGTGTAGAATAATTTCTTAGGTAGACAAGTCTTTGAGGCCCACCCCTATAGTTTCCTGGGTTTTGATTATGATTGCTTTGAAATCCAGGTGGTAGTCTATTGGAAGACCCACCTTGCGTTTGGTGTTGTGGGTTGGCAGTTCCCGCAGGATTCCCATACTGAAAATCGGGATGGTTTCTTGGTTGATCCAGATTATAGTATACTTGGCCTGGTATGGAGTGGATAGAATTCACTTCCTTTGGTAGTTGATCCTCGGGATGTTCAATAATTGGTTTATATTGTAGTTGTGGTGGTTGTAGATCCATCATTACAAGGAGACCACATGATAATGTGGGATGATCAAATGCATGACAAGCTTCGCAAGTCTCAGTGGTTGCTTTGACTTGTTGAACCCGGGAGTTCTTCTTTCTATCGTATTCCCCAAATGATGTTTTAAGAACTTGTTGCTTATGAGCTATGGTTTTTAGAGCTTTGGTGATGGCTTTCAACTCTATAGATTCCTCAGCTTTACAAACCTTTAGAACTCCTCCGGTAGATGACCTTCCCCAATTAGATTGGTTCTCAGCTCTGAGTGTGACAATCTTCCAGGCATCTTCATAATTCTTTCGCATGAAATTCCCCCTATATGAGGAACCCAAAAACTTCTTAATGTCATCACTTACTCCTCTATGGAATGTTTTTATGAGTTGATGTTGTGAGATTCCGTGATGTGGACATTTCCTCAGTAATTCCTTAAATCTTTCCCAAGATTCTACTAGTGATTCTCCAGGAAGTTGGGATAACTGGTTGATCTGTCCCCTAATCTGATAGGTCAATGAGGGAGGAAAGAACTTTTCCAAAAACTTTTCTTCCAAGGGAGCCCAGGTGGTGATTGGCTCTCCATCTAATGAGTTATACCAACTCAATGCCCTTCCAGACAGAGTGAAGTTGAAAAGTCGAAGCATGATTGCATCATTAGTAGCTCTGGCCTGTGGTACCAATCGACAGAGTGTCTTGAATCGCTTCAGATGATCCATGCAATCCTCTCCAGCATTCCCAGAGAGTGAGATGCCTTGCATGATTTGGATCCATTATGTTCGGATCTCAAAGTTAGGAGTGTTGATGAGAGGTGGCTGGACTGGGTGATTATCTTCAGAGTTCTTAGGAACAGCGTAATCCCGAAGTTGCTTGTTCCTTATCAAAAGTTGAGCATCTGTTGTGGCTGCTTCATTTTCAGCTTGGATACGGGCTTGCTCTTCAGCACAAACTTCAACTTGAATTTGAGCACGTGTATCAGTGATGAGTTGTGCTCTCTGAGCTGCTATGGCTGTGTTGACTCTTTCCAGCACCAAGGCGGCCTGGCATTATTCTTCAACCATCTGTCTAGCTCGTTGACGGTTGAGTCTGATGCGTCGGTGGAAGCTTCATTCTACCTCAGAGTTGTACTCTGGTTCAGGGGAGAATCTAATGTTATGCAAAGGTTGCATATACATTTTCTATCTGAGTAGAAGAAAAATCACACTTTAGACGATGTGGAAAAAATGATGAGATCAAAAAGATATATGAAGTAATTATCAAGGTAAAGTGTAAAATCCTAATCAACTAGCAAGTTGACAAATGGAATTAAAATGTTCTGTTGTCCCCGGCAACGGCACTAATTTTTTATGGATCCTCCACTCGCGTGGAGTTGCGTGCACCACTAAAAATCCTAGAGATAGTAAGTTTCTAGGTTTAACCTTGTGTGTGCTATAATAAGATCTCCACCCACGTATGCTAAGGTATGTGGAAATCTTATCATAGTACAGTTGAGGGTTGAATCCACGAGACAATGGACTTGTTAATGATTTAACAAGATGGAAAACGTTATAATTCTATTTATCTACTTAAGAGTTGATATCTAGATCAAAGAGTTGATTGGATGATTAAACTAAAGTGCAAGGTAGTGTAAACGGCAGGAAAGTAAACTTAAGGTTGCAGACAATATTTTGGAAACCACTATGATGTGATTGAGTTTCACCACCGCTACACATGTATCAAAACATACATCATAATAACATGGCTTGCAAAGAAAAGAGTCTAAACAGTTAGTATTTTTGTAGACTTAGCTTCCTTTCGGATAACTAACTACGAGAAACGTGGGAGTATTGCAATGCCAACCATCCCCAAATGAATGGTCACTTACTTTGCATCACTCCCCTCATAAAGTGTGTTCCTTGACCTGTCAAGGTTGTACTTTCATACGTCAACTGATTCCATTTCATAGTATGAAAGTACAAAGATGGAGGTGAGTTTACTCCACTCCTTGAGAAATGCTTCTAGGTACCGAACAGATGTATGGTGACTGCATACATCTGAAACCAACATGCAATTGATATTTGAATCTAAAGCACAAATGTAGACAATTCGCACTAGTAGATAGTAGATAACATAAGTTGGTGATCAAGTAACTAGCATTCAGTAAACAATTGATGTTGAACTGAAAAGATAGTATTTCTCTATTGCAAACTCATGAATTACAATGCATGAAATGAAAACATGGGCATCGGGGCTACTCCCCCCACCCTAGTGTATGGAACTACTCGCTCATGTCAAGAACAAAGAAGGAGGCGGGAAGTGAGAAAGAAAACATCATCTCCATGTAGGAAGGAGGTAGGTTGACCCCTTAGAGTAGAGAGAAACTATCTTCACACCACGTGGTTGCCTTGGTGATGGATCATTGTCTTCCCACCTTCTATGTCGATGAGAGAGAAAGTAGCTTGAGGATGGAGTGTGGATTTTCGACTGGCAGGCTTGGGGTGATGGATGAAGGTTGAAATAGCTCTAGAACATATGAGGTAGCCTTTGGGCGTCTAAGAGTTCTCTCCAATGAGGACCCCCTTTGGTCCTATTAATAGGCTTCCATGGAGTTTTGAACGGTCTTGGGTCCATTTGGATTTTTAACAGTTTGGAGATCGTTTGGATCCTCTTGGTCTTGGGACCGTTTGGATCCTCTCGGTCTTAGGACCATTTGGATCCTCACGGTCTTGGGACCGTTTGGATCCTTGCGGTCTTAGGACCATTTGGATCCTCGCGGTTTGGAGACTGTTTGGATCTGCACTCGACCTTGGAACCGATGAGATTTGTTCAGTCTGGAGATCGTTCGAGGTTTTCTTAGTCTTGACACTGTTTGAGGCTTGCTCGGTCTTGAGACCATTTGAAGCTTGCTCGGTCTTGAGACCGCTTGAGGCTTGCAAGGTCTTGGGACCATTTGAAGCTTGCTCGGTCTTGAGACCGTTTGAAGCTTGTTCGATCTTGAGACTGTTTGAGGCTTGCTCGGTCTTGAGACCGTTTGAGGCTTGCTCAGTCTTGAGACCGTTTGAGGCTTGCTCGGTCTTGAGATCATTTGAAGCTTGCTCGGTCTTGAGACTGTTTGAGGTGGAACTTTTGCAAGTTTTTTTGGGTTTTTCTATAATAAGAAAATAAGAAATATCAGTCTATTGGTATATTCACAATAAAGCGGAAAATTAATTATTCTATCTAATTTATCTAAGAAAGAGTATTGAAAACTAAGAAAAAACTAGTAAGATAACATCACAAAATGGGAGGTTATCAGTCACAACCCACGAGCTATTTTAGTTGGGTTGCCCTAATTGTGTGTCATTCTCTCATGCCTTGTCTTAGTAGGACCTTGCTTCTATTTTGGGTGAATACTTATTTGTGTATTGAAGACAACCCATGTCCTTGTCGCGGTCGTGACATGCATAGGAATAGTGTTTGTAATATCCCTTCTTCTTGGGGTCGCGACAATGTGCATGGTGAGTGGCCACGACCCAAGATGGTGGTGGTCACGACACATAGTTGAGGCATGGTGGTGACACATGCTTGAGTACCTAATACATGCACATCTTTGAGTAATGTTTGAGCCATGTATAGTGTTATGTGTATAATGGCTTGCTTAACCCTAATCATGCTTCTTAACCCTAAAGTGTTCCAAGAATATGGGAGATGTTATATATAGGGTTTAGTTCTCGTATGTATCTATAAAACCCTAATTGGCTAAAGCTTAGAACCTTAACTCCAATGCTAAATTATGTGTTTGATTTCTCTCTCATGAGATGTTCATCATGTAGAATGTTTTTCTCTCTCTTGCTTATAAGCCTTAATTTTGTAGGTGGTATGTATGTCACGGCTTGTGTATGCTATGGTGATGGTTATGTAATATAGGGTGATGCTTATGCACACTAATGAGATAAGATGTGATGATGAACATGCAGGGCTTGATGTGATAGGTCATATGACCTGGTGATGGCTTGATGCTTATTGAGAGGTGATGTCCTCAAGTGATAACATTAAGGGATTAAGATCCCATGGTGATATGTGACATTGATGATTGCCTTGTGGATGGAAAAACTCAATGTGGTGGTTGTGTGACAAGTTCACACCTCATATGTTTTATATTTCCTAAAGTTGCAACACGCCCTTATTCTTGTAGAGTTTGTTTTAGATTTATGTGTTGTAACTTGATTGATGCTAAAAGTCACCCAATTGGTTAACTAATCAAGTGAAACCTAATCAAGTAGTTTGCCATGTGCCATTGATCCATTCCAGTGTCAGCTCTATTTGCTAGATTGGTGGAATGAGTTCAGCTTGGAGCACATATTTTTGAATATATGGGGTGCAAGTCGAGTATCTCCTTGTATCCTTAGCTACAAGTTGTGTGAGATAGCCATACGTGAGCCAATCTCCTGGTGATATGGATGGTCAAGCATGAGCCAATCCTTCTTTTTTTAGAACGACCATGTGTGAGCCTGTTCTTCTAGCGTCGTTACATGCACCAAGGTGGGCTAGATGTGTGTGTGTGTGTATACGGGATGCACACATTTTTAAATATACGGGGTGCAAGTCGAGTATCTCCTTGTATCCTTAGCTATAAGTTGTGTGAGATAACCATGCGTGAGCCGATCTCCTGGTGATATGGATGGTCAAGCATGAGCCAATCCTTCTTTTCTTAGAACGGCCATGCGTGAGCATGTTCTTCTAGCATCGTTACATGCACCAAGGTGGGCTAGATGTGTGTGTGTGTGTTTGTGTGTGTGTGTCTATATATATATATATATATATATATATATATATATATATATATATATATATATATATATATATATATATATATATATGTAGAGAGAGAGAGAGAGAGAGAGAGAGTCAGGCTAGAATACACTCGAGTGTATTTGGAGCAGAATACACTCAAGTAGTTTTTCATGATGTAATATTTTTTTCAAAAATCTAATCTGTTGTTCTTCTTAATCATCTTGTGAATAACTCATATAAAAATTTTGAGCACATTTGGATATTTATAGGTCATGTAATAAAGACCGCAAAAATTATGCATTTCAAATTAGTTTTGTGCGTCAATTTTGTTGCCCTCGGATGAGTGACTTACACTTATCCAAATGAGCTCAAAATTTGTATGTAGCCTAATTATAGTATGACAATGAAGATCAATGGTTTACATATTGCAAAAAATACTCTTGATATGCAAACACACTTGAGTGTATCCGTGCGATCTGTACACTCGAGTGTATTCTAGCCTGACTATATATATATATATATATGGACGGCCATGTGTGAGCTGATCCTTGTGCTGACTATATGACACTCTCTTGCAGTTTACTGATATGTCTCTGTGGTGTTCTCTTGTGCTAACCAAGAGGTGTTAGAGAGGTCGTGCATTCTGGCTCTTCCATGGACCTTGTATGGCACCGTCTGTTTCCCTTTGCATGAGGCATTTGGATTTGGGTGGTATGACTCAAATCTTTGGGGCATAATAAAAGATGTAATATAATCATGTATCATATGTGCTTAGGGTGACATACGTCTCACATTGTTTGAACATTTCCCTTATCTTTTTACTGATTTCTTGAATTATAAGGTGGTAAGAGAAGTCAACTATTATGCATGTTCTTCATATTCCTTTTTAGAATATAACTTGATCTACTACTCTATGATGGCTACCTAGTTTTGTTTAATCTGCTTTACCTATTATATACATATCATTTAACTGAATCTGCTTAACTTGCTAGAATGTTGTTTTACCTGCTTAGCTTACCTCAGCTTTAATAGTGTTGATGGAGAGTTATATCTCTCGTTAGGATGTTTGGTCTCACCCTATGGGTTTCCACATCTTTTAGGTGACCATGCATGAATAAGTAGAGGTCGTGCATGTTGGTATGTATGCCCTGAGAGATAATCATCGGATGATTGGTGGGATACATTAAGATTGATTTGATAAACATCAAAGGCAAGCTTCCAATTCTTTCTGGTTCAGTCATACGAGATAGTGATAAAACAGATTGAATGTCTAGAGAATGACAGTACTCAATGACGTATGCCTTCAGGTTCAGGACCTGAATGATGAGATCATACGGATGCTAAGAGTTTGTACATTCTCATTATGTCCCTAGTCAGATGTCATTGTGGAAGGTAGATAGACAGCAATGACACACAACACTATATTGTGGTGTTGGTTGATGACAGAATCTCATTAGTCATGATATAGAGATATCAAACCAAACACATAGGTACTTGTTAGAGAACAAGTGTACCGGACAGACCCACCATGAGTTTGACACATGGAACCATGACATGGTAGTCATAGTCAGTACTCACAGTGATGGTGGTGAGTGTGATTCTTTGACCTAAAATCACTACACTCAACACATGTCGTTGGGCACACTTTGACATCATCAAACGCAGTCCTGAAACATGGGTTGTTATAAAGGTGATGATTGCGTGGCTTTGACACATGGGGCTTTTGAGGGGTGAGTGATAGATATGGGATTTGTCTCTCCTGAGGGAGTTTGATATCCATGGCCACTTGATGAGTAGGATTGAGAAAGGCGTGCACGCATGTGTGAATCAGTATGTGATATTGATGTCATACATATCTCTTCCAATCTACTCTGAGATCAAGAAAGTGAATGAATGTTGACATGATGATTGTTCCATGCCTCGAGTTCATTCGGGATATCAGTGACAAAGGAATTATACATTCACTGTAACACCATTCATGGATTGTAGGATTGAAAGTTGTTCTCCAACTTTCTATTTCACTTGGGTAGCACTGATGTGTGACTAGGCACCGCTCTTTGCTTATGAAGTCATAAGTGTTATGGACTTTCACTGCCAATGTGAAATGGACCTGTAGGGTCACACACATAGGATTTAACCTGGAAAAGGAGTTTTGTCCACAAACAATGTTTAGATTGATTACTAAAGGAGTTTAGTAGTTCAATTAAACACTCAATTAATTGATAGCTCAATGTCATAATGTTCAAGGTGTTGGACACATTGATTGGAGTATCGAATTGATTGAAACTGCAATTGACTGATTCTGCACAATTTGTACTCCCAACCGATCGGCTCAAGTGATGAACCGATCGGCTGAGCTTGGTGAACCGATCAGCTCATATGGTGAGTCGATCGGTTGATGGACAGGGTGAAACAATCGCTTCAAGTGTTGAAACGATCGGTTCAACTGATGCAACCGAGCAAGTTGGGAAACTAGGATTGGTGAGAAATTTCTTTTCGTTTCACTTGCTCAATTTGATTGGGACAAGGATTGGTATTTGGTACCAATTAGAAACAAAAGATGAAAAATCAATCGGGAACTGACCAGGACCACGAACCGACTGGTTCAGAAGTGAACCGACCGTTTCATGGGTCCCAACCGATCGGTTGAGGTGTCAACCGACCGATTCAGGTTGCACAGTTGGTTGTTTTGTGGAAAATCTCGAACCCTTCTACTCCTGCTTTAGTCCCGCATTGCCCGAGATAGAGAACCCTGTCCCATGACCCTCCTATATATATAGGGGTATTGGGGGCTTCTCAAAGAAAAACGCAGTGCAACTAGTTGCTCTGTAAAGTTGTCGTTCTCTCTAGTTTTGGTAACCGAGAGAGCCCGAGCAAGTGCTACCCGATAAGGGAGGCACAGTAAGGGAAAGACAACTGCAGAAAGCGATCGGTGGTAAGAGAGTGTGTCAGTGACTAGTACGCTGACAGGAGGGTGCGACTCCTTCCAGTTCCTTGTGGGACAAGGAGATTGGAGTTCCAGATGGTCGTGTGGACTACTTCAGAGGCGGGAGATTTCTACTGCTCGGAGGACAGATGTCAATCCCGACAGTCCCGGTGAGACCAGGAGTTGTCAATCCCGGTGCGACCAGGAGATGCACAGACACCATCCAAGACCGGAGGTGAAGACCGCGCAAGCCGCGAGGTATTGTCACCGAGCAAGCCTCGGGATAAGGTATGATTCCACAAACCATCCTTTCCTATTGTATAGACGTTGACACGTTTCCTTATTCTGGGTTTGGGGAGGAGAAATTTTTTGTTTCCACTGCCTTCTTTGCCTCCCCTAAAACCCAACAGTGGTATCAGAGCCACATCAACTGCTCTATACTTTAGGATTATCGATATGATTGATTTTGGTTTGTCGCCTTTATTTATTGCATACGATGCGAATAAAATTGGCTTTATGCATGTCCAATCCTAAATCCACAAATCCCAATTTACATATATGATATGTATTATGAATGCACTCGATACGCGTCGCCCTTAAATGAGTTTTGTAGTGGATGTATTGTGTGGTTATGGACAATAAACCCTATCTGTGTATGATTGTATGTGGTTGCTTGCATCTCGGTCTGCGCACCGATCTTCCCTTTCTCCTTTTCCTGATGTAACTCAAAATAATTCGAGATTTCTTTCCTACCTTTGCTCCCCTCGAATGTAACTCAAGGTTTCTCTTTTTACAATGTAAAATAGGATAGAATTTTATTTCATGTTATGTCAAAGAATGGAGGACATCCAGACGACAGCTGAGACGATCGGTTCAAGGCATGAACCGATCGGTTGACGTTCCAGACGATCGGTTCTAGGAGTGAGCCGATTGGTTGATGATCGGTTCAAGGAGCGAGACGAGTGGTGGCGGCCATGATGAGATGCACGACGACCAGGCGAACCGATCGGTTGGAGGAGCCAACCGATCGGTTGGTGGCACCCAGCCGATCGGCCTGATGGCGAGCCGATCAGTCATGTGATGAGTTGATCAAACCCAGAAAGGCAAAGCACATAGTTCATCTTGTACATGTTGCATGTGATGTAGACCTAGATGACCGTGATTCCTCTTGGCTTGAGGAATCACATTAGGATGGCCATAATCATCGCTTTTATCGTTTCGCATGTTTTCTGTGGAATATAGCATGTATATGATACGTACTATATAATGTGGTGATTGGATATGTATATGTATATAAAACCAAATCTCTCATTAAATATTAAGTTTTAGATGCCTTCCAAATGCGACATACATGAAAAGCTTGATCGACCAAGTGTGGGCACGCCCTAGCGTGGTGCCCCGTCTATCTCGTGGAAGCGTGAAGGATGGATATGTGGGTCTTCCCTAGCAGGGTGCATATTCATCGTGTTTGCTTTGGGTCGGATTTAACAAGGTGATCTAGATGGGATCTAGTACCTTGAGGCATGGAGGTGATCATGGCAAGAAGTTGCATATGACATCTTATCAAGAGTTGCATATGATGCAATTGGCAAGAGTTGCCTACCTGAGAGATCTAAGTTATGGGTGACAGCCCTAGCTGGTCCATGACTTAGAGGATTTCAGGATCTTGCCCACTAGAAGGTTGTACACTGCAATCTTCTGAATTGATGGTGAGGGCTATCAATTTGAACTAAAATAGTGGGAGCGATAATTAATTAAAGGCCTAATTATATCGTCAACTTTTCAAATCAATTAAATAAGTCAAAATGAGTTTTTGGACTAAAATTGCATATTTCCTTTTGTAGTACAAATGACAACAAACAACAATCACTTTTCTTTGCGATCAGTCCTTGAAAAGGACAGGCTAAATGGGACAAACTTCCACGACTGGTATAGGACATTGAGAATTGTTCTCACTCAAGAGCGAAAGCTCTATGTTCTGGATACTCCAATTCCAGAGGAACCTGCTCCTAATGCACCAAAGGCAGAAAGGGATGCTTACAAGAAGCATTCTGATGATGCCATTGATGCAAAGTGCTTGATGTTGTGCTCTATAAACCACGAGTTGCAGAGACAACATGAGAACATGGGTGTCATTGAGATGATTCAGCATCTCAGGAACATGTATGAAGATCAAGCACGGCAAGAGAGATATGATGTCTCAAGGGCACTGTTCAAGTGCGTCATGACAGAAAGAGATCCAGTTGGTCCTCACACACTCAAGATGATTGGGTATGTGGAGAGCCTGACAAGACTGGGATTTCCACTGAGCCAAGAGTTGGCTACTGACGTGATACTGCAATCGTTGCCAGAATCCTACAGTCAGTTTGTGATGAACTACAACATGAACAACTTTGATAGGCCACTGTCAGAGTTGTTGGGCATGTTGAGGACAGTCGAGACACAGATGAAGAAGGACAAGCCTAAGTCTGTGATGGTGATCACGAGCAAGAAAGGCAAGTCCAAGCGCAAGGGCAAGGGAAAAGCTAAGAAAGGTTCTGATGCTAGCCAGGAGCCCAAGTCGTCTTCAGCTCTCAAGGCCAAGGGAGGTGTGACCAAGAAAGGCAATTGCCACCATTGACAAAAGCCAGGACATTGGAAAAGGAATTGTCCTCTCTATCTGGAAGAATAAAAGAAGAAGGAGGCGACAAACGTCTCTACTTAAAGGTGTCATGAAAGTAAACTTGTAACACTTTTGAGGTATATGATACCAAGATGTAAAGTGTAAAGCACTCAATAAATGGGGCAAGTGTTGCCACCATAGATAGGAGTACTTTAGTTTATTTTCAGCCTAAAAGGCATGTAATACAGTTATGAACTGCTATTTCATATTTTCCAATAGATAGAAACACTTTATTTTTGCATAATTGTATGACAATGATGGCAATCAATAAAGAGATGTTACAATTTCTAAAGATATGATCTTTGTGGCAATGCCTTGTTTAACTTGTGGTATTTGATATGCATAAGATAAAATGATACTTAAAAGTTATAGATAACTCAAATAATCAAATTAGCATCAATCATGAGAAATTCATTTCTAGTTTCCATGTGATGGATAAATCTAGGCTCTTTTAGTTAGAGAACCAGTAAGAGACATGAATATCTTGGACATGATTAATCAATCTTCACTAATGGTAGTGGGAGAATGATTGTCCTATTAGGTATAATACATGTGATGTATTTACATACCTATTGGAACAAATGCTAATACTTCAAATGGTGTTTAGAGAAATACCAATATGAATATTTTGAAGTGTTCAAGATTATCATAGATGAAGTGCAAATTTGGTAAAGTGTTAATTCTTGATGAGATCAATGAATGAAATACTTGGACCAAATGTTTGAGATCCTTATGAGTAATTATGATAGTGTATCACAGTGAACTCATGATTAAGGCATGGTGATGTCTAAATCAAGAAGGAATCATACTCTAAGGAGTTAGAGAATGATTATCAAATAACAGAATTCTTCTTAATAAAAGAATACCCCTCACTAATAAAAGAAATTAAGAATCACAAGGGTTGTGAATTCTTATATCCTTACACCTCAATTATCTATGGGATGAGTTGTTCATGTGATGAGTCAACTATCTAGATGAATATGAGGAACTGAATTTTGAGTTATGGTTTATGACCATTTCATCCTAAATGACATCCATGTGAACCATAAGGTATGACCTTGATGGTAGCACCCATTGGATGAAATCCATAAGTGCAAATGAATCTTAAGTGTTAAGACACATGGATAACATTTTCATAAGGATGATGCTTGTTGATTGCAACTTAATGACTAAGACATTTGGCATATGGATACTAAAACTGCATTCCTATGAGGAATAAAATAAGGATGTGTACGTGACACAACCTATAAGGTTTATGAATCCACTAATGCAAATGAAGTCTATAAGTTACAATGGACTAATCAATGTGATTGATTGAGTACAAGCAACTCATAACTGGATCTTTACTTTGATGATATAGTCAAAGGGTTTGACTGATATGTCAAAGATAAAGAAGGGATCTGTGATTTAGTGGGAGCTTGTTCCAATTCCACACGTTGATGTGAAATGGAAATGTTCTAAAATGGAAATCCAAAAGTGGAAATTATCTTTAAGGAAGATAGAGATGTTTCCTATGTGATAGGAATAGAGATCTATAGAGATAGTTCTCGAAAAACCTCTTGACCTGAAAGGAGAAAACATACATTGGAAAACTGTACTGAAGGGTTCAGTATGCACAGATTCATTGGGAGAAAACTTGTCCATGTTACACGGAGTTAGTATCCCAAGGCCAAGTGTCCAATTCTTATGAAGAATGGGAACACTAAGAATAGATGTGGATCTATAATGTATGTAATCATTCCATTATCTTGCATGGCAAGAACAAAATGCATTCATCATCTTGTATGTATGACATGGCAATATGATGTGCTCATCCTGATGACTCGTATGTGAGACATGATGAGTGGATGTCTATCTACTTCCAGTAAGGGTTACTGGAACACCATGAGAACTTGATAAGTACTTGATAAGTACTAGTTCTATGGAGATTAGGAAGAGTTCAATGTAAAGAGTTACATTGATGCGAACTTCTGAAAGGACAGAAAATTAATCACAAAATATATATAAGATATATAAAAGTGAAAGTTTGTTGATAATTGGAAGTGTTCCAATAAAACCATTTAAAATAAAAAAGGAAATGTTGAGTATCTATGTGTTGGAGAATAGCAGTGGATACTATATGGATCTGGAAGTTTATGAGATGAACTTATAGATATTCTGCTCATTGATGACAAGTATGGAATCCTTGATCATGCAATGTGGCTAAAGGTTAGCAAAGGAATACTAGATCGCATATTACGGCAACTCCATCTCATACGTATGACGTACATCGAAGAGATGAGAGACATGCAATTTATACTGACTTTGGCAAGGTGTTGCCATTACTCACTATGATCGCACTGGAGCAGAGTAACATGTGGGACATGTTTGAAGATCACTATGAATATGATTCAAGGGTGATTGGCTCGCAGTGCAAGTGGGAGTCTGTTGGTATGTATGCCCTGAGAGCTAATCATGGGATGATTGGTGGGATACATTAAGATTGACTTGATAAACATCAAAGGTAAGCTTCCAATTCTTTTTGGTTCAGTCATATGAGATGGTGATAGAATAGATTGAATGTCTAGAGAATGACAGTACTCAATGACGTATGCCTTTAGGTTCAGGACCTGAATGATGAGATCATATGGATGCTAAGAGTTTGTACATTCTCATTATGTCCCTAGTCAGATGTCATTGTGGAAGGTAGATAGACAGTAATGACACACAAGACTAGATTGTGGTGTTGGTTGATGACAGAATATCATTAGTCATGATATAGAGATATCAAACCAAACACATAGGTACTTGTTAGAGAACAAGTGTACCGGATAGACCCACCGTGAGTTTGACACATGGAACCATGACATGGTAGTCACAGTCAGTACTCACAGTGATGGTGGTGAGTGTGATTCTTTGACCTGAAATCACTACACTCAACACATGTCGTTGGGCACACTTTGACATCATCAAACACAGTCCTGAAACATGGGTTGTTATAAAGGTGATGATTAGGTGGCTTTGACACATGGGGCTTTTGAGGGATGAGTGATAGATATGGGATTTGTCTCTCCTGAGGGAGTTTGATATCCATGGCCACTTGATGAGTAGGATTGAGAAAGGCGTGCACGCATGTGTGAATCAATATGTGATATTGATGTCATACATATCTCTTCCAATCTACTCTGAGATCAAGAAAGTGAATGAACGTTGACAGGATGATTGTTCCATGCCTCGAGTTCATTCGGGATATTAGTGACAAAGGAATTATACATTCACTCTAACACCATTCACGGATTGTAGGATTGAAAGTTGTTCTCCAACTTTCTATTTCACTTGGGTAGCACTGATGTGTGACTAGGCACCGCTCTTTGCTTTTGAAGTCATAAGTGTTATGGACTTTCACTGCCAACGTGAAATGGACCTGCAGGGTCACACACATAGGATTAACCTGGAAAAGGAGTTTTTTCCACAAACAATGTTTAGATTGATTACTAAAGGAGTTTAGTAGTTCAATTAAACACCCAATTAATTGATAGCTCAATGTCATAATGTTCAAGGTGTTAGACACATTGATTGGAGTATCAGATTGATTGAAACTGCAATTGACTGATTCTGCACAATCTGCACTCCCAACTGATCGGCTCAAGTGATGAACCGATCGGCTGAGCTTGGTGAACCGATCGGCTCAGATGGTGAGTCGATCGGCTAATGGACAGGGTGAAACAATCACTTCAAGTGTTGAAACGATCGGTTCAACTGATGCAACTGAGCAAGTTGGGAAAGTAGGATTGGTGAGAAATTTCTTTTCATTTCACTTGCCCAATTTGATTGGTACAAGGATTGGTATTTGGTACCAATTAGAAATAAAAGATGAAAAGTCAATCGGGAACTGACCAGGACCACGAACTGACCAGTTCAGAAGTGAACCGACCGTTTCATGGGTCCCAACCGATCGGTTGAGGAGTCAACCGACCGACTCAGGTCCCCAACCGACCGTTTGAGAAATGAAACAATCGGTTCAGGTTGTGCAGTTGGTTGTTTTGTGGAAAATCTCGAACCCTTCTACTCCTGCTTTAGTCCCGCATTGCCCGGGATAGAGAACCCTGTCCCATGATCCTCCTATATATAGGGGTATTGGGGGCTTCTCAAAGAACAACTCAATGCAACCAGTTGCTCTGTAAAGTTGTCGTTCTCTCTGGTTTTGGTAACCGAGAGAGCCCGAGCAAGTGCTACCCGATAAGGGAGGCACAGCAAGGGAAAGACAGCTGCAGAAAACGATTGGTGGTAGGAGAGTGTGTCAGTGACTAGTATGCTGATAGGAGGGTGCGAATCCTTCCAATTCCTTATGGGACAAGGAGATTGGAGTTCCAGGTGGTCCGTGTGGACTACTTCAGAGGCGGGAGATTTCTGCCACTCGGAGGACAGCTGTCAATCCCGACAGTCCCGGTGAGACCAGGAGTTGTCAGTCCCAGTGCGACCAGGAGCTGCACAGACACCGTCCAAGACCGGAGGTGAAGACCGCGCAAGGCGTGAGGTATTGTTGCCGAGCAAGCCTCGGGACAAGGTATGATTCCACAAACCATCCTTTCCTATTGTATAGACGTTGACACGTTTCCTTGTTCTGGGTTTGGGGAGGAGAAAATTTTTGTTTCCTCTGCCTCCCCTAAAACCCAACAGTGCAGCTGAGGAGGAAGAGCAATAAGAATAATAGTTGATATGGTTGGATGTGTTGCTAGTCTTTTAGTGTTAGAGTCCTAGAGTCCTCCATGCACACTCAGGTCCTTGGGGTGTTTTCTTTTGAGATGTTTTGTGACATGAGGTTTGATTTGTGTGCCATATTTGTGTGGTTATGATAGTTGTACTTGTATATCTATGTGTGGAACTAATATCTTGTATAATAGGTTGATGATAGGAATGTTGATCTAAAGTGATGTAAGCACCATGTGGTATATTCTACCATGTAGGTGGCAGGCTTGTGGACTCATATGTAATGGGTTTTTGGCTTATGGTTCTTTAACAAAATTGGTTTTAATTTCCTTTGTTTTCTGGTAGTTCTCTTCCTTAGTGTTGTTTCTGCTTTTGGTTTGAGTAATCTCGTTTGTGGCGCGTCAGGGCATCAAATTTGGGTTGGTATCAAAGCTTTAGGTTTGCTGAGTCTACATGGACCAAGGACTATGGTTTGTGTCTGTTCTAGTACCCTCTAGTATGTCTTATAGTGACTTCTACTTATGCAGAAGTAGAAGAAGAGTAGAAAGGATGGCTAGAGAACATGAAGAACATGATGTAGAGAGCAGTGTTGCCTCACCTGGTGGTGGTGCAAGGGATCAGGCAAGAGAATATATGGTACCTGATGAGCCCCAGTTTGACCCGAGCACGATAGAGAACCCTGCCTTCCAATCTCTATTTGGGAAATTTATGACGATGGTGATGTACATGGCAGACAGGATGCCTTCCCCTCAGCCTAGGGTAGTTGTCCCTGATACCAAATCTCTAAGAGTTGGGAAGACCTTTGAGAGGTTGAGATCTGTTGGTGTTGTGGAGTATGCTTGCACAGCTGATCCAGTGGATGTTGATATGTGGCTGACATAGTTGGAAAAGGCTTTCAAGATCCTTAATATCCCCGAGGATGATAAGGTGAAACATGTAGTGTATCTTCTAAAGGGGAGTGTTGGCCATTGGTAGGCCATTGAAGAGGAGAAAGGGCCAGGTGTTGATATCAACTGGGAGGAGTTCATGCGAGTATTTGTCAACAAGTACTTTTTGCATACCTATATAGACAAAAAGATTAGTCAGTTTGAGCATACCCATTAGGGATCCATGTTGATCAATGAGTACAAAGCAAAGTTCATGGATCTGTTGAGGTTCTATCCTCACATGGCGTCAACAGATGAGGAGAGAATCGACATTTTGATAAGGGTCTAAACGGTGAGCTGACAACAGTGGCAGAAATGCTTGAGAATTGTGAGAAGTTTGTGATGTTTATGGAGTCTATTAGGAGGATTGAATAGTTTGTGGTTGATATGTGGGAGAGGAGAGCCAAGAAGAGGTCGGCGCAATACCAAGGGCGGTCATCAGGAGGCTTCAAGAAGCCTACGTTTTTAGCACTGCCAACACAATAGAGGTCCAGTGCACAGACCCAATGGTCACCCAGTAAGGGCAGAGGACACAATTTTCCACCAGTAGGAGCTTAGAGTGTAGTGTCAGCTTCGGTGACAGGGCCGTTTAGGCCATGGTATGAGAGCAAAACCTACTACAAGTGGGAACAAGTTGGGCATACAAAGTTGTTTTGTCCAATGAAGGATGAGGAAGTGACCCAGTAACTGAGGTAGAGCCAGTAGGGCTCACAGAGATAGCAATTCATTGGCAGTGGAAGGGGGCGTGGACAAGCATCTCAAGATGGCTCTTTAGGACAAGTCAGGAGAGGAAGAGGATGGAGACATGTGACTGCTAGATTCTATGCTATGAGTCAGCCTGAAGGAGTAGTCAACTCATGAGTAGTGACAGGTCAGATGGAGTTATTTTATTCTGACTTGTCTTCTACTTGCTTTATATATGTTTTGGTTGACTCAGGTGTGACACACTCTTTTGTTACTAGAGAAGTGATTGATTCTTGTTACTTGCCTATTGGTCATAGAAGAGATAGCCTTCATTTATAAACCCCGCTAGTTGGTCCTGTGGAGTTATGAGAGGTGTGTCCTTCTTATGTCCTTTCTTTCTTAGGACATAACATTCAAGAAGATCTCTTACCACTTGATATGCATGGATTCGATGTGATCCATATAATGGACACCTTGGAGAAGTATCAGGTGGTCTTGGACTATAGTTCCAAGGTGATGATGTTTGTAGATGGTGGTATGTCGTGGATCTTTGAAGGTGATAGGAAGATTCTTCCTACCTATTTGGTGTCAGTAATGGCAGCTGAGAAGTTGATGAGATAGGGTTGTGATGTATTTTTAGTGCATGTGGTGGATACCAAGATGAGGAGTCCAAGTATCCAGGAGGTGCCAGTTGTTAGAGAGTTTGAGGATGTGTTCCCAGATGAGTTACCATGTGTTCCCCCTGTAAAAGAGATTGATTTTGATCAATCTAGTCCCGGGAACGCAAACAATGGCACAGACACCATACAAAATGGTGCCAACTGAGATGGTAGTTAAAGAAATAGTTGCAAGAGCTGCTTGATAAGGGCTTTGTTAGACCGAGTACGTATCCATGGGGTGCTCATGTGTTGTTTGTGAAAAAGAAAGACAAATCCATGAGGGTGTGTATAGACTACAGATAGTTGAACAAGGTGATGATATAGAACAAGTATCCCTTATAGAGGATCGATGACTTATTTGATCCATTACGAGGGGTTGCAGTTTTCTTCAAGATAGACATGGGGTCAGGGTATCACCAGTTGTGGATTAAGGTGGATGACATACCTAAGTCATCTTTTAGGACTAGGTATGGTCATTACAAGTTAGTGGTTATGTCATTTGGGCTAACCAATGCACCAACAACATTCATGGACTTGATGAACAGAGTATTTCGACCTTCCTAGATTAGTTCATGGTGGTGTTCATAGATGACATCTTGATATACAGTCATGAAAGTCAACAACATGAACAACATCTTCGTCAGACATTGACTGTGTTGAGGCAACATCAGTTGTACGCCAAGTTCAGCAAGTGTGAGTTTTTGTTGAAGGAGGTGTTTTTCCTAGGACATGTGATATCTTCTCAAGGTGTCTATGTGGACCCCAAGAAGGTTGAATCTATGGTAGAGTAGGAGTAGTCAAATACGCCAAAAGAAGTGTGCAACTTTCTGGGTTTGGTAGGCTAATACATGAGGTTTATTAAGAACTTCACCTCAGTGACATTACCCCTAACCAAGTTGATGAGGAAGGATGTAACTTTTGTTTGGGATGACAGATGTTAGTGTGCCTTTTAGTTGTTGAAGGAGAAGTTGACAAGTGCACCAGTGCTAGTGCTGCCTAAGCAAGGGAAAGGTTACATAGTTTTCTACGATGCGTCATGGAATGGTTTGGGTTATGTGCTGATGCAGGACAAGAATGTGATATTTGATATCTTTTACTTCTCGATAGCTTAAGAAACATGAGGAGAACTATCATACCCATGACCTGGAGTTGTCCATAGTGGTTCATGCCTCGAAGACCTGGATCACAACCTTTATGGCAAAAAGTGTCAGATCTTCACAGACCACAAGAACCTGAAGTATATCTTCTCACAGCATGAATTGAACATGCAACAGAGGCACTGGATGGAGTTAATCAAGGACTATGATTGTACTATTGATTATCATCCAAGCAAGGTGAATGTCATGGTAGATGCACTAAACAGGAAGTCTTCTTCGACATCATCTGTTGGCAGTGTACACTTAAACTCCTTGGTGTGTCATAAGAGAGACTTATTGGTCTCCTTACGTCATATGAATGTGAATCTAGAGGTATCTATGCTAACATGGGTTTTGGCTCATTTACATGTGAAGCCGATGTTGAGACAACAAATCAAAGAGGCACAATGGGTTGATACTGTGATACATCATATACGATCAGAGTTCGGTAGTGAGAAACATTATGATTTCCATGAGGTAGACGATGGGATAGTTTGTTACCACAGTAGAGTTGTGGTTCCTGGTGTTGATAGTTTGTGGAAGAGGTTGATGTACCCAGGTAGAACCAAGATGTATCATAATCTTAAATATCTATATTGGTGGCTTGGCTTGAATTGAGATGTGGTTGAGTTTGTGGCTAAGTGTGTGGTATGTCAGCAAGTCAAGACAGGGCATCGAAAGCCTATAGGGATGTTGCATTCGTTATCCATACCACAGTAAAAGTGGGACCATGTTATAATGGACTTTGTGGTTGGTCTTCCTAGGACAACCAAAGGACATGATTCCCTTTGGGTGATTATTGACCGATTGCCAAAGTTAGCACACTTCTTGCCAATGAAGATGACATATTCAGCATAGAATCTCACTCACATATATGTGGATGAGATAGTGTGTTTGCACGGTGTCCCAGCTAGCATCGTGTCAGATAGAGGTCCTCAGTTCATGAGTCACTTTTGGGAGCAATTGTACACAACTTTGGGTACGCAGTTGAGGTTCAGCACTGCTTTCCACCCACATACGGATGGATAGTCTGAGAGGCCCATACAGACCTTTGAGGGCCTATTGAGGGCTGATGTCTATAGCTTTTGGAGAGTTGGGACATCCACCTCAGTCTGATAGAGTTTGCCTATAATAATAGTTGTCATAGGAGAATCGACATGGCATTGTATGAAGCATTATATGGAAGACGTTGCAGGTCTCTGTTATGCTGGTATGAGATAGGTGAAGATTAGCTTCTTGGCCCTGAGTTGGTGCAGCAGAAACCAAAGAAGATTAAAGTGATACAACAATAGTTGAAGGCAGTACATGAAAGACAAAAGTCTTATGTTGATAACCGTCAGAGACCCTTGGAGTTCCAAGTGGGATACAAGGTGTATCTCAAGGTCTCTCCTTGGAAGGGTGTTTTGAGGTTTAGAAAGAAGGGTAAGCTAGCTCACTAGCATATGGGACCTTACCCTATGGTGGCATGCGTTGGGAAGGTGGCATACATGTTGGAGTTGCTACCTGAGTTGCACAAGTTGCACCCAGTGTTCCATGTGTCCATGCTGAGGAAGTGCCACCCGGATACCGAGTTGGTTTTATAGCTAGTGGAAGTTGAGCTAGATGAGGACATGTCCTATCTTGAAGGGAATGTGTTGATCCTTCACAAGAGAGTGAAGAAGTTGAATAAGAAGGACATAGTGCTTGTGAAGGTTCTATGACATCACTATGGTGTTGAGGAAGCCATGTGGGAGCTTGTAGAAGAGATGAGGAAGAAGTACCCATCTCTTTTTGCTTAGGATTTTGGGGGCAAAATCCTTATTAGGGGTTTATAGCTTGTAAGACCTGACCTTTGTTTTGGGTTAAACCTATTTTCTTTGGCTTGATTATGTGCTTAGAACCTTGTTCTAACCCTTTGAGATGATCTTAGGGCTTGTGCAGAGCTTAAGTATCCATATAGAGCTTGTTTGGACGTTGTTTGTGCTTTGTGTGCTTATTTTGGGGCAATAAGCAAATTACCCATTTGTGTGGTATTCTTGTAAATTTATACTTCTAGAGTGCTCCTTCTCTCTCTTGGCTTCATGAGAGAGAGAGATTGGTTCTTTGGGGCACTTCTTTTGACCCTTAGTTGAGTGGTGTCACCCTTAGTGGTGGTTAGGGTTTTCTAGGGTTTGGTGTGCCTTGACCTTGTGACCCTTATCAGTTTGTCTCAATCTAGGTCATGACCTAGGGCTTGTTGTGTGGGGGTCATGGTCTAGACACCTCCCCCTTAGGTGTGGTGGTCATAACCAAGATGGTCTTGGGCCGAGACAATATCTTGGTATGGACCGTCTCGACCTAGGTTGTTTGTGGTGATCTTTGTGTCACGACCTAGTGGTGCTTGGAGGTGTGTTGCGACCATGGGCGGTTCCCTTCGAGGGTTGTAGTCACGACATGAGGGTTGGGTGGCCTAAGTGGTTGAAATCCAACCTAGAGTGTATGACCATCTCTTGCATGTGGACCTTATGTGGTTGCATGTTAGTTTCTTGAGGGGACAAGTATCCCTTTGGGGCCTTCTTTTGTTGACACCTCATCTTTGGATCTCTATCTCCTCCTTTTCTATATAAACCCTCTTATCTCCACGCAAATGATCTTTTTTTGCCATCTTCTACCTCCCTTCCCTTGTGCTCGTCCTTAGAGCTGGGTGGAGCAAGAAGAAGTTGTTCTTGGTGCCTTGGAGGTGGTTCAACCCTTGCATGTGGTTCTTGTTGTGATCCTTGGTCATCTTCAATCTTGGTGAGTGTTTATCTTTCCTCTTTGATATTTTATTTTGATCTTCTACCCCATATTCTTCCTTTTTCCTGGCCCTAGACCATGTTTTGACATGGTGGTCATTCTTGAGAATAAGCTCCTCATCACAAGGGTAATAGGCCATGTTTTGACAAGGTGACACCCAAGTGAGAGGGAGTTTCTTCTCTCTTTTCCCCCTTCTTTCTTTTGGTTCGGTCTTGAGCTTTTTGCCCTCTTTTCTTGAGCTATCCCTTAACCTTGGTGTTTCCCTTTCTTGAGGTGATCTTGTGGTTGAAAGTGGATCTTTTAGTGGAGCTCTATCTTCCTTGGTGATTGTGTGTTTGGAGCTTTCCTTCCTTGGAGTTGATCTTCTTTAAGGTGGGTTATATAACTCTTAACCTTCTCTATTATTGCACTTTCCATGCTTGCATATTGATGTTTTCTCTCTATAGATGTTTCCTTAACATGATAATGGATGGTGATAGCCCTTAGAACTTGGATGATGTTGAGATCATGCTTGGTTAGGATGTAATCTGAAACCCTAATTTTCCTTTGTACTTGATTTTGGTGTCTATGTTTCATGGTGGTTTTACTTCCTTTCTTGACCTTGGCTTGAGTTGCATGTAAAACTATTAAGTGTTTTTGTGATCTATGAAGTTTGGGTTCGGTTTTGGTGGTGATGATCTTGGTTTCTCTCCCTTTTTGAGGTCCCTTTTCATGGTGGTTTCATGAAGTTTGTTTTAGGTTTTAATGACCATTTTTCATGAAGTTTTCCTCTATGGCTACGATGAGTTTCCCTTGTTGGATCATCTATTTTAGTTACAGATTTATCTTTGTTTGGACCTTGGTTTAATTGTGGTTCTTGGTCTTGGTGGTGGCTTGACCCTTAGTGGTCGTCATGCCCCATTTTGTCTTGAGTCCTGACATCTTTTTGGCTTGTGGTTTTGGTCATGGTCGTAACACCGCCTTTGCCCTGGTTTTGGTTGTGGTCATAACACCACATTTTCCCTAGTTTTGGTCATGGTTGTAACACCGCATCTGTCCTGGTTTTGGTCCCGGTCATAACGCCACATTTTGGCTTAGGGGTCAAGATGGGTATCCACTTTGGGTGTCGCGGTCGTGACATCCTAGTTGGTCGCGACCCACGAGTTGTTTCAGTTGGGTTGCCCTAGTTGTGTGTCGTTCACTCCTACCTTGTCTTGGTAGGACCTTGCTTCTATTTTGGGTGAATACTTACTCATGTGTTGAAGATGACCCATGTCCTTGTCGCGGTCGTGACATGCATAGGGATGGTGGACGCAACATCCCTTCTTCTTGGGGTTGTGACAATGTGCATGGTGAGTGGTCATGAGCCAAGATGGTGGTGGTCGTGACACATAGTTGAGGTATGGTGGTGACACATGCTTGAGTACCTAATCCATGTACATCTTTGAGTAATATTTGAGCCACGTATAGTACTATGTGGATTATGGCTTGCTTAACCTTAATCATGCTTCTTAACCGTAAAGTGTTCCAAGAATGTGGGAGATGTTATATCTAGGGTTTAGTTCTTGTATGTATCTGCAAAACCCTAATCGGCTAAAGCTTGAAACCCTAACTCTTATGCTGAATTATTTATTTGCTTTCTCTCTCATGAGATGTTCATCATGTAGAATGTTTTTATCTCTCTTGCTTATAAGCCATAACTTTACATGTGGTATGTATGACATGGCCTGTGTATGCTATGGTGATGGTTATGTGATACAAGGTGGTGCTTATGCACACTAATGAGACAATATGTGATGATGAACATGTAAGGCTTAATGTGATAGGTCCTATGACATGGTGATGGCTTGATGCCTATTAAGAGGTGATGTCCGCAACTGATCGGATTAAGGGATTAAGATCCCATGGTGATATGTGACATTGATGATTGCCTTGTGGATGGCAAAACTTTGAGTACCATGTGGTGGTTGTGACAAGTTCACACCTCATATGTTCTATATTTTCTAAAGTTGCAACACACACTTATTCTTGTAGAGTTTGTTTTAGCTTTATACATTGTAACTTTATTGATGCTAAAAGACACCCGATTGGTTAACTAATCAAGTGAAACCTAATCAGATAGTTTGCCCTATTCCATAGATCCATTCCATTGTTAGCTCTATTTGCTGGATTGGTGGAATGGATTCAACTCGGAGCGCATATTTTTGACTATGCGGCATGCAAGTCGAGTATCTCTTTGTATTCTTAGCTACATGTTGTGTGAGACGGCCATGCATGAGTTGATCTCCTAGTGATATGGATGGCCATGCATGAGCCAATTCTTCTTTTTTTAGAACACCCATGTGTGAGCCTATTCTTCTAGCACCGTTACCGGTACCAAGGTGGACTAGGTGTATGTATATATGGACGACCATGCATGAGCCGATCCTTGTGTTGACTATATGCCACTCTCTTACAGTTGACTGATATGTCTCTGAGGTGCTCTCTTGTACTGACCAAGAGATGTTGGAGATGTTGTGGATTACGACTCTCCCATAGGCCTTGTATGGCATCGTCAGTTGTCCTTCATAGGGGGTGGTTGGATTTGGGTGGTACGACTCAAATTCTTAGGGTATAATAAAAGACTTGATATAGTTGTGTCGCATATGTGCTTAGGGTGACATACACCTCACATTCGTTGAGACTTTGCCATATCTTTTTACTAATTTCTTGAATTATAAAGTGGTAAGATAAGTAAATTGTTATACATGTTCTTCATATTTCCTTTTAGAATATAACTTGATCTACGACTCTGTGATGATTGCCTTGTTTTTTTTTTAATCTTCTTTACTTGTTATATACAGATGTACTTGTATATCTATGTGTGCACCAGTATCTTGTGTAACAGGTTGGTGACATGAATGTTGATCTAAAGTGATGTAAGCACCACGTGATATATTCTGCCCTATAGGTGACAAGCTTGTGGACTTATATCTATTGAGTTTTTGGCTTATGATGCTTTAATGAATTTGGTTTAATTTCTCGTGTTTTCTGATAATTCTGTTCCTTAGTGTTGTTTCTGCTTTTGGTTTGAGTAATCTCATTTGTGGTGCATCGGGCGTCACATAAAGAGAACTAAACTATATAACTATATTGAGTCACTTTACCCAATCTGAAATCAAGGAAAGATAAGAGAAAATTACATGGAGAGCCAAGATAGAAAGAATCAATTAGAATGAATGGATAATATAATCGAGTAAAATGAATTTATGTGCTATAAAACATAGGGAAAATAGGAGAAATAAGTTAAATATACAATAAGTACATAGAAGTGAAGTTCATAAGAATGAAAGTGAAGAGGACTAGATGAACATGTAAATTATAAGATTATGATAAGAAACTAAGACAAACCAAAAAGGAAGTGATGGAAATGATGAGTTTGATTTAGAAAGGAGGGTTACATGATATAATGGAGAGCATGGAATGTGTACTTCTATCATAAAGTTTAATGCATTCATCCTTACTAGCTTTTGAATCAAAAGTATCTATATAGTAGCAATCTAGTCTACACCAAGTGTGTATAATAGGTTCCTAGTGACGAGATGGAACTAATTCTCAAAAGAATAACAAAGGTGCGGCTAAATAAATGAACAACTCATATAAAGATGAATTGTATTCATAACATAAAAACTTGATTGAAAAGGAAACTATGGTTGACCCTGCATGAGCTGCTTGATTCGAAATGAAGGTCATGTAATGTATTATGCATAAGATGAAACTAGTAGGGAGAATATTGATTTAGAATTTCAACTAGATAAAAGTAAAAGGATGATAAGAAAGTATATATGGCATGGAATATGGAATCATATATAAGAGTGAGAAACATGATCATAAGAGATAAGTAAAAGTAAATAATAACAGAGGGAAGAGTAGCAAATAGGCAGCCGATGATAGAAAATAAAGGAGGAGTTGAAACATGAGGGACTAATGTAGATGATAAAGGAGAGAGAATGGGATATGTTATAAGATGCTAAATATCTAGTCTCCTTGGCGATGAGTAATTAAACCTAAATATGAGAAATGTATTAAGTGAATACTTGAAGATTGGAATTCTAAATCTTAGAATCACCTTATCTTTTTGTATCCTCCCTAATGAGAGTAATATGTGGATGAAGTGGTAAGAGAATGAATTATTAATGATACATAACCACCACGGTAGACATGTCTATTGGATGTATTAATGACACATAACACGAAGATGAAACCCTAATAAGGTAAATAAAGAAGGTAACCTATCAGAAGTCATATGAGAAAAGAAAATTCAAGTGGTAAAGACAAGGAAGACTTTAGTAAACCTCAAGAGAGCTAAGGTTTGCATATCGAAATACGGGAGTAAAATCATGTCACAACAACATCATTTCATTGATAAGGATCAAACCCTATATAGTTGATGGTTGTAATAGTTCAAGGGATGTCAACATAGATTTGACCTTGAGCGGGAACATCTCTATAAAATAAAATCTTGAGATCATCAATATGAGAAGAAAATAGTAGTTATAGTATTCATGGGTTTAAAGGTTGCAAATGTGAAAGATAGATAAACAATATGAAAATAAGTATGAAATATATATAAGAAATAGATATGAAATGTAAGAAGTGTGATTTGAACAAAAGGAGAAGCGCAACATGAGAAAAGTCTAATCTAAAATAAATTCTTGTAGTGATAGCAAGAATGATGAACAATCTATTCTTACCTTGAATGTATTCATGTTAGGAATGTCTATTCTATATGATCGAAATGAGAAGGATAAGTAAGAAGAAGTAGTAATGCATACAAAGAGAAATCAGAGAAAAGAAACGACTTTCAGAAATATGTGAATTTGTTTTAAAGAAGTATAGTTTGTTGAAGGCATATCCAGGGGTGAAAATTTGTTTTACATATGACTTCAATTGTACATGCGTGAGCAATATATTAAATTGGAATGAGTGTTATGGTTTAAATCATTCATATCAACAGTCTGACTCAATTTTATACAATTATTATTACTTCTAGTCAATAGTGAAATTCAAAATAGAAAGGTGATCTATCTTTAAGAACTCTAACATGATGCAAAAAAATGTATAGATTGAAGTGTATGAATTATGATAGTGGAATTAGATAACCAATACTGAGGTAACACCTCAATAGGGTATGTCATGATTAAAAATGGTTTCTTATCTTTCTCTTTTTTATTATTTATTGTGACATAGAAAATTCTTATGCTATCATTGAGAAGGCTTGCTTTAAATCTGTTGTGATTAGAAGAGAAACAAATGACTCAATGTTGAAAATAACATTCTAATATGAAATACAAGAGTATAATGACACATAAGAATTCAGAAGTTCAAAAGAAACCTTGAATATACTTTGTTTCCACATTTATGTTTTTGGGAAGAAACTTTTTAAGGGGGGAGAATTGCTATGACCGCATTTGTGCTTAATGATTACATGTTTAATTAGATTGAATATTTTTTTGGTCACGCAAAAAAATGTGTTACTAAATAAACCAAAACTTTAGGTACAAAAGTGTGCCCCTATAGAGAAACTACAAAGTCCCAGTCCCACGCAGGGGGATAAAGGACCCGACTCTAGAAAAGAAACTCCAACCTGAAAAAGGCAAAAGAAAAAATAGGCTCCAACCAAACCAGAAAGAAATAGCAGGGGAGGAGGAATTACACACAGAACCAATAAAAGCACCCACAAATACGCATGTGTGAACAACACCTCAACTGCCATCTCAAACAAGTGAGACGTCTCCTATCCCTTGTCCTAGCCAGTCTTCTCAGATGGATCACAAGGGTCTCAAAATAGAGAAACAAGCCTGCCACTCTATGTTTCCCTCTTGAAGCATTGAACCATCTACAACTGGTTAAAACTTCACCAGAAAAATGGAGCCAATCAAACACCTGAGCTAGCTCGTAAGGAAAAATCTTAACCAAACTTCCTTTGGCTCCTACAGATGGACTTCGGCCATGGTAGAGCCTATGGCATTCAGCTCACCTTCATATAGAGGATACAAACAGCAAAACACCACCTGTAGTAGACCAGGGAAACCTGCTATGGATAACACCATTTTAACTAGGTTAGGTACCTCAATTGGATCTTTGACATCTTGCAGGTGCTCAAACAAGCAACAACAGAGGATGTCTTGAGGTATCACGCTACTGTCTTCCAGTAGCATATCAACAAACACCACAAGGGTGTTCCTTCACACTGCACAGGAGAGCCAAGAAGGAGAAGAGAATTGCCCCCCTTGACCCAGCCCGTGCAACACCATGTGGTCATGGGTCATCTGCCGGATCGGCAGGGGGAAGGAGAAGCTCGAGCTGCCCCTAATCACCCTACACCATGTGAGGTAGATGGAGTTGGCACTAGAGGGTCATCAGCCAAACACCAAGATAGCGGGTAACCACGCGTCGACTAGCCAGTTCCATGGACGGAGTCCCGAAAGGGGGCCGTCGTCATGTTGTCAAGGACTCCCTATGGAGGGAGTCTAGTTACTGAGAGACGCCAGTAAGCCACCCAAATCTGAAGAAGCGGGCCTGGCGTCAGGGTTGAGAGGGGGGATGTCATCTTCAGGAGGCACTGGACCTCTAGCCTACTGACAAATTGCCCATCCTCGTTGTCGTTTGTCACAACCCCAATTTTTGGGTTCTTTTGGTGAGAAATGTAATTTCTCATATTAAAGATATTTGAAAAAATAATGATATAATTTGTTTTGAATAAATGGATTTAGTTTACAATAGCCTTGTTGATTGTTTTGTGGGATTGATTGGCTATTGGGCCCAATAACAAGGAAATTTGATTGGTAAAGGAATAATTGAGAATTAGAGAAAAGAAAGATGTGGAAACCTCTAGAAGGAAAAAGAATATAATCCAAAGCTGGATTTTGTGCCTCTTGGGTTCCTTGGGTCCCAAGGAGTCCAAAGTTGCAAAGATAATGCAAAAAAGAAAAGAAAAGATAAATTAAGTATTTCTTTAGAAAGTAAGAAATTGAAAACAATGATAAAATGTGGAAAATAAGTGAAAAGAAGTATAATTGAGTTATCCTTGGTGGATTTTCGTATCCATGAGGTTTCTAATATTAAAAGGAATGCCAATGAGGAAAATAAAAAGAAAGATAAAGAGAAATCCTCAAAAAGAGATATTTTAATAAGAAATAAACAAGATAATGTGAAATAATGAATATAGATGCATCTAGAAGGATAATAAATATCCTTAAAAAGGAATTTCGAAATATTTGAGTTTCTTGGGGTCCAAGGAGCCCCAATGGATAAAAGAAAGAGAAAATAACAAAAATAGAAAATAAGAGAATAATATGATGCATACTGAATGACTTTTATAGTATTGTTTAAAAGGAAGTAATTTCTATTAAAAAAATAGAAATTCATGCCAATGGATTAAAAAGCAAGAATAAAGAGAATAAGTGATAGGAATTCCAAATTCCTAATTATCCAAATAATAAAGAATATCAAAAGGATGTTTAAGAGAGAGAAGCTTGCTTTTTCATGTAGGAATCAGATTCCTAGTAGGAAAGGACCTTATTTCTTCATGAGCAAGCATCATAGGGCGTTGTTACCCTTATCTATAAAAGGAGAGAGAGCCCTGGGCCGAGTCCAGGAGAGACATCCCCACGTACCCTCCTTTCTTCTTCATCGTTTTAGTTCAAAACCCTAGTAGAGGGGAACCACGTGACCCTGGGGTAGTAAGGAGCCCAGGTAGGGTTGCGAGGGAAGCTGCATATGCCACGATGACAGAGCGAGGTCAAGGTAGCATCGACGTACCCTATACAATGCACCTTAGCAAGCAAAATGGCTGCACGTAGCAGCTGCAAGTCACAGGTGTACCTAGCCTAACCCAGCCGCTCTAATCGAGAGTTGGGTGGCACCCCAAGCTCGAAAGGAGGTGGCGGAGCAAAGGCAACCAACGTTGGTGACCTTCGGGGTCCATATGAGGGAGAACAGGCGGTGCAAGCCGTGGCTAGGGTTGCTGCGGCGGAAGCAACGGCCGTTTGCAAGGTTGAAGAATCCTGGAGGGCCATTGGATGGTTATACCCTCGGTGTAACAAAGGATGGGCCACTTAAGTGGAGGGCAGAAGCGTCATTTAATTCTAATCTCAAACGGGTCGCGTTGCATAGACAAAGGCTACGTGGTGCCTCCCCATTGGCAAAAGTAAGTGGATTTTGCAAAATTCGTAGTTAATTATTCGTAGCTCAGATTAGCACATATAAAATATGAAAATTACTCAGAAAAAAGAGAGGAATCCAATAAAAATGCATAGAGAAGCTAATTCCTCTTGAAATTCGAAAATTAGTATAAGTTATCAACTTTGATGAATTAAAGATTAAGAAACCCTATTTTGAAATGATTAATATATTTAGTAGGGTTTAATGGATGATTAAAGTTGGTATTAACATGTTAGTGATAAAAAGGAACATTAGGAACAAAAAGGGTGAACTTTGCACATAATTATTTTAATTTATAATTCCATGTGCATGAATATACTTTAATGGGCCTTAAAACCCTAATATTGGTAAATGTGACTCTTACTGGCTTTAATTATTCAAAATCATGAATAAAGTTAAGAGATGATGATTTTAAGCTATTTCAAGTATAGAAGTTCTTAATTGTGGATAAATATCCTTAATATGATAATTAGGGCTTTTCTAATGGATAAAGGCAGAATTAATGATAAATAACGTTCATATGTGAATTAGACCATAATGAACTACGAATTGATGATAAATGAGCATAATGACTTTGTCATAGATTAAAAGGGATAAAAATGGTAGATTTAATGTAAAAGAGGCTTAATGGACTTAATTGATGATTAATTGTGTTGTTTCTAAAATTAAGGTTATATGTTGTTAAAAGGTAACCTTAATAATTTACAGGAAGGATAGATGAGAAATTAGGGTTTAAAAGAGTAAAAACCCTAATTGCAAAGTAAACCCTAAAAGAGGTAGAAATCCTAAAAAGGGAATAGAAACCTTAAGTAGCAAGATGGTTTGAATAGATTTTGATAAAAAGGAATTGTATGTAATTTCAAGACTCTTGTACTTGCTTGATTGGATTGGGCTATTCTATCTCGATTCAGCCTAACAGGTATGTGGTTAATTATGAGTAATCGCATTAGTTTTCCTGAAGGTTTCCCAGATGGTTAATCGCATTGATTGGAACTAAATAGTTTAGATGTTCATACTGCAATTATAAAGTCACTATGGCTATCACAAATATAAATACATGTGTATTCTCACACCTACATGCCACCCTGATGGAAGATGCCATAAAGGTCAGGCCCAAGAGGGTAGACCAATGGGCACCATGAGAGGTGACCCCAGACACCAAGCTCAGGAATGAGAAGGTGGTCATTGTTACATGACTATGGGGCACCATGAGAGGTGAACCCCAGGCACCAAGCTCGAGATTGAGAAGGTGGCCTCAAGTCAATGGCAAAAGAGAAACCCTAGAGGGGTAATCCAGGGTTAGGGCAAAAGCGGTGGAGAATGATACATTGAAAATGTAAATTGGTTTGCTAATTACCTTGATTGTGATAATTAAATTGTTAGCCATATTTCTGAAATTTTGGTTGTCCCCACATACTAGCATATTTCGATATGCTGACCGACGTTTTATTTGTCAGCGTTTTAGGTACAAGATTGAAAGAACAAATAGTAAAGTGACACATTGTGGAAATAAGAAATAAAGTGCAAGGAGGATTAGATAGAATAAATCCAGGTTGTGGATAGAGTAGTTTACTAAAAGTTTTAAAGGGTATGTAAAGTTTTATTTTATATCAGTATTCAATTTAGTTGGTAGAATTTGATAATTATTATTGATTATTTATCAAACCTTTGAACCTGTTAATTGGGATAATGGCTCTAACCTTTTGGTCTCCCTTAATTGGGGGTTACCAGGAGGCGGGGTCGTTACAAATAAGTATCAGAGCATAGGTTCCTCATTTAATCTTTAATAATTATTAAATTTTACAAACTCTGTAGAACCCAAAGGAGTTATTAGAGGATTTTCTGAAAGACTGAGGTGTCTAGAAAAGGATCACGTCCGGGGGCTGGCAAGATTTTCCTCCGCACCGCTAGTCAGAATATGAGGACTCCCGGATTAGTGTGACTGCCTGGCCAAAGTCTCAGGATTTGACTCGAAATAAGATACCTTTAGGACTCTCTCAACTTGTGCATCCCTTCTCAACTCAAATTCTGTTAAGGACCTTAAGGATTAGGGTTTTCTGTCTCTTTTCCTCACCCTCTTGAGGTATGGGTAAGGTTGATAAGGTTTAAGGAATCCTCCACCAAACTAATAAAAAGCATGTAAATAAGATGGCATGGACATAAACTTAATAGAGTAAGTGTAAAGGAATAGATACATGCTTAGGTCATATGAAATAAGTTTCCATGCCCTCAGGAGAGACCTGGGGCTAGGCCTTCTTGTCAAGAGGATGAGTAAAGAGAGTTAGTCTTGGATATAGAGATCTCCATTACAAGTAGAGACCTAGCACATCCTCTGAGGATGATTCTAACCCTAACCCTAAGAGGTGGTTAGAAAGAGAGATGGAATGATGAGTTAGATGTCATGGTAGACCAGGTGTTTGGATGGACATGCCTTGGATGCCATATGAGCCATGAGAGGTTGGATGACTGAGTACCTTTGGTGACCCAACCCTGGGAAGGGTCATGCATGTTAGAGTGAAGGATAGCTCCTTCATTGAGGAGGTTAGAGAAGAACCTACGGAACCCCATGAGCTTATATGAGCATGGCATAGTAGGTACCCAGAATACGTCAGCAGTGTGAGCAGTAGGTTGAAACCCTGGCCAAGGGAGTATGTTAGATAGCTGATGAGATAAGCATAAAGGGTTATGTATATATAACCTTGAGCAAACATAAGCTTGAACGTAGGTATCATCCATGTAGGGGTATGCTTGTGAGCTTGATCCACCTTCATGGGGAGAGGATCTTTAGTAATAAGGTTGGTTGTAGAGTAGCCCTAGAGAGAGAGAAAGTAGGACCCAAGCAAGGAGGATGGAAGCTTAGATTCCAAGACATGAGGAACAATGGGGAGTTGAGGATGATGCGGCCTAAGTGGATGATAGTGGTTGCCTCGTGCTTGATCCCTGGAGGATGATGATATCTTTGTGGCCTATAGAGGAACCAAACCCTAAAGAGAGGATGAGGCTTCTGGTACCTATGTGCCTATGGTGTAGGTGGTTACCTTCCGAGATAGGAAGAAGAGTTCCTTAGACCTGGAGAGGTTTAGTAACAAGTTGTGAGGCCTTGTACCTTGTTGGTTGCTCTTGAGGAAGACTCAAATCTAAGGTGCGGCTCGAATAAAAGGATCATGGGAGTACATGACATACCTTGGACATGTTGGATTCGTGGTTAAGAGATGGAGCATGCAGTTGGATATCTAAAGGTGAACCTAGGGTTCCTAGGCCTAACAGGGGAAGTGGTGTACCTGATGCTCATGATGAGGTTTTAGTTTCAATAGATTCAGGCATGGAACTTCTCATGTTCAAAGGAAAGATAAACCCCTTAAGTTTAAGGTAGGTTTGATGAACCCCCCATAGCTAAGTTGATGATATGGGAAGGTATGATCTTGACCCAATGTTGATGATGAGAACAAGTATGACCTAGCATGGTTTAGTAGGTGGTCTGCTTGTATCTTAGTGGTTGCTGGGTTAAGCATGCTCATGTGAATATAAACCCTAGGGATATTTGTGACCTTGTTGTCAAGAGTTGTAGTTTCCTCCCATCCTGGGAGAGGAACCCTTTGGTAGGGTGTGTACCAGTTTTGTGGGTTTTGTGGAAACCTAAAGAGGTCTCATAGGATTGTGAGAAACTAAGTGAAAAGTACATGGTATGAGAATGAACATGTAGACCCATAGATAATCATTTCTATGTGCATATGGGTGTGTTACCATGGAGGTAATTGGTATGGGGCTTGACCAAGGTAGACAGGTCGTCATGACCCCTGTGAAAGGATGAAAGACAGCCCAAGAATGCAGAGAGAGATGATGAAGGCCTGGGTAAGGTTCTAAGTTGAACATGTACTATGTTAGAATCTTAAGTCTATCCTAGGGTCAGGCAGGGATAAGACCGATAGAAGTAGGAGTTGCCTAATTCCCTAGTTGCACATGACCATAGGGTCGGGAGGTAACAACTATCATTGTCTGAGGGCCATGGGTTAGGAGATTGATCACCTTTGTGAACTCATGGGACCCAAAGGGCAGATGAGTAGGGCACTCTCTGATGCATGAGGGAAGAGGGGTGACCCCAAAAGTGTCGGTGTCCTATAGACCCATAGGAGATGACCAAGGATTGTGTGTAAACCCCAGTAGGTTCGAGACCAGTTTTCCATGGAAGTAATTTTTGATATCATGATGAAGAGACATAAGATGCACGTTTCAACTTAGATTTGAAGGTGTACTGGCAAGGTGGAATGTACCATCTCTACTCTTGTAACAGGAAGAACTCTGTATTTGGACGGCCGCCAAATGCTTATTTCCTCTTGTTATGGGAGTGAGATATAGGACAACACGCATGCCTTACACCAAGGAAAAGATGACGTGAGTTGGAGCGTTGCCATGAGGAATGAGGACAGAAATGATAACGTGCCTTGTGGAGTGAATGATACATGGATAGGTACAAACGATAAGAGTATTAAGGTAATCATCTTGTGAAAATGTTTTATCATGAGCTATGTGGAATTTGCAAGTGATACAAGGTTGAGTTTGATAATCAAGAGGATGAGCTCAGAGTGTTCTGATGAAGTTAGACTTAGAGTTTGAGACGAGATGATAAGTGAAATACATGGAAGTGTATGTCTTCAACATTACCTAATACCTAAGGATGTTAAGTGGTAATGGATGCTCTGGTTGAGATATAGCTGCCTAGTTTGACTAGAGACTAGAAGAGGTTGTTAGTCTAACCCTAAGTTTGGAAAGAAGATAGGTTTGGCTAACCCTCAGATGCAACGATATTGGTTGAAAAAAAAATTAGTTGTTGTTTGGTTAGCCAGCCCTTAATGCAATAAAAGGATGGTTGAAGAGCCTCAAATGCATTTCTTTGGAAAGGAAGGTGATAAAACCCAGATGAGAGTGGTTTAGGGTTTCTGAGGAATTGATCTTGAGGAATCATGGCATACAGGAGATCATGGTTTTAAGATCACCATACACCATGATACTACAAAGATAGTAAGTGATAGTAGCACTTTGGATGCTTGATATGAAGTTGCATGTGGCATGTGGCCATGCAAGCCAAGGGTGAAGGACGAACACTAGTGACCCAGTGCTTTGGCATAGAGGATAAAGAGTCCCCAAGAGGGAATGGGAGTTCACCAATATGGATGTTGTGGTAAGTCTCCCCTTGACCAAAGAAGGTCAAGATACAATGTGGGTTATGGTAGATCGCCTTACCTAGATGACAGGAGAAAGAAAGAGTATTGTCAAAGGATAGATCGGGTTGAACTATTTATAAGAGAGAGAAATGGTTCAACTACACCATGATGCGAGTTATTGAGTATGACCTAAAGGTTCACTTCCATGAGGTGGAAGTAGATACATGAAGAACTCGATGTTAGTACAGTTTATCACCCCTTACTAATGGTTAGTATGAACCAGACCAGAGGGTCTGATGTGGGCATGTGTGCTCATTCTAGGTGATACGTGAAGACAGTTCTTGAGACGTGATGTTAACCACCTTAGCTAGTATCAAGATGTAAAGAAGCTCTGTGAAGGAGGATGTGTCAGTCACCACTTCATTAAGATGATGTTGGTGAAGGAGGCCTCACGAAGGTTAGAAAAGAACCAAAGTGTGTGCAGATGAAGTCGCTTGATCATGCAATGGCCGACATAAGTCATGAGATGATGCAAAGCAGACTGACATGTAGTTCATTGTGGGAGAGTATGTGACGTGAAAATCTGACCACTCTAAGTTATAGCTAAGAGAGATGAGTCCTAGTTCCATGGTCCATTTGAGATGGATTGGTGGAGATGGTTGTGTTTAGCCTTACCCCTCAGGATAACATGATGTATAATGTGTTACATGAGTCCGATCTAGAGCACCATGTGAGGTACCCAAGCCATGTGCGGAGCCACTGGACCTATTCAGCTTTTGGGAGGCTGAAATGTCCTGAGTCACCTATGAGGGTACAATATACCAAGGTATAAAGAACTCAGATGGAAGGATATGAGATAATGAAGGTTCTTGGGAGGCACCATGGAAAGGATGAAGCTACATGGGAGCCCTGATGGACATAAGAAAGGCTTATCGTATTTGTTTGTGTGCCCGTTGGAATTTTGAGGACAAAATTCCTATAAGAGGGGAAGGATGTTACAACCCCAATTTTTGGGTTCTTTTGGTGAGAAATGTAATTTCTCATATTAAAGATATTTGAAAAAATAATGATATAATTTGTTTTGAATAAATGGATTTTGTTTACAATAGCCTTGTTGATTGTTTTGTGGGCTTGATTGGCTATTGGGTTCAATAATAAGGAAATTCAATTGGTAAATTAATAATTGAGAATTAGAGAAAAGAAATATGTGGAAACCTCTAGAAGGCAAAAGAATATAATCCAAATTTGGATTTCATTCCTCTTGGGTTCCTTGGGTCCCAAGGAGTCCAAAGTTGCAAACATAATGAAAAAAAAAGAAAAAAAAGATCAATTAAGTATTTCTTTATTAAGGAAGAAATTGAAAACAATGATAAAATGTGGAAAATAAGTGAAAAGAAGTATAATTGAGTTATCATTGGTGGATTTTTGTATCCATGAGGTTTCTAATAATAAAAGGAATGCCAATGAGGAAAATAAAAAGAAAGATAAAGAGAAATCCTCAAAAAGAGATATTTTAATAAGAAATAAACAAGATAATGTGAAATAATGAATATAGATGCATCTAGAAGGATAATAAATATCCTTAAAAAGGAATTTCGAAATATTTGAGTTTCTTGGGGTCCAGGTAGCCCCAATGGAGAAAATAAAGATAAAATACCAAATATAGAAAATAAGAGAATAATATGATGCATAATGAATTATTTTTATAGTATTGTTTAAAAGGAAGTAATTTCTATTAAAAGAAAATAGAAATTCATGCCAATGGATTAAAAAGCAAGAATAAAGATAATAAGTGAGAGGAATTCTGAATTCCTAATTATCCAAATAATAAAGAATATCAAAAGGATGTTTAAGATAGAGAAGCTTGCTTTTACATGTAGGAATTGGATTCCTAGTAGGAAAGGACCTTATTTCTTTGTGAGCAAGCATCATAGGGCGTTGTTACCCTTATCTATAAAAGGAGAGAGAGCCCTGGGCAGAGTCCACGAGAGAGATCCCACGTACCCTCCTTTCTTCTTCATCGTTTTAGTTCAAAACCCTAGTAGAGGGGAGCCACGTGACCCTGGGGCAGCAAGGAGCCCAAGTAGGGTTGCGAGGGAAGCTGCATATGCCACGATGACAGAGCGAGGTCAAGGCAGCATCGTCATGCCCTATACAACACACCTTAGCAAGCAAAATGGTTGCACATAGCAGCTGCAAGTCGCAGGTGTACCTAGCCTAACCCAGCTGCTCTGGTCGAGAGCTGGGTGGCGCCCCAAGGTCAGAAGGAGGTGGCGGAGCAAAGGCAACCAACGCTGGTGACCTTTGGGGTCCAGAGGAGGGAGAACAGGCGGCGCAAGCCGCGGCTAGGGTTGCTACGGCAGAAGCAGTGGCCGTTCACAAGGTTGAAGAAGCCCGGAGGGCCATTGGACAGTTCTACCCTTGGTGTAACAAAGGACGGGCCACTTAAGTGGAGGGTAGAAGCGTCATTTAATTCTAATCTCAAACGAGTCGTGTTGCATGGAAAAAGGCTATGTGGCGCCTCCCCATTGGCCAAAGTAAGTGGATTTTGTAAAATTCATAGTTAATTATTCATAGCTCGGATTAGCACATATAAAATATGAAAATTACTCATAAAAACAAGAGGAATCCAATAAAAATTCATATAGAATCTAATTCCTCTTGAAATTCGAAAAGTAGTATAAGTTATCAACTTTGATGAATTAAAAATTAAGAAACCATATTTTGAGATGATTAATATATTTATTAGGGTTTAATGGATGATTAAAGTTGGTATTAACATGTTAATGATAAAAAGGAACATTAGTAACAAAAAGGGTGAACTTTGCACATAATTAGTTTAATTTAGAATTCCATGTGCATGAATATACTTTAATGGGCCTTAAAACCCTAACATTGGTAAATGCGACTCTTAATGGCTTTAATTATTCAAAATCATGAATAAAGTTAAGAGGTGATGATTTTAAGCTATTTCGAGTATAGAAGTTCTTAATTGTGGATAAATATCCTTAATATGATAATTAGGGTTTTTCTAATGGATAAAGGCAGAATTAATGATAAATAACGTTCATATGTGAATTAGACCATAATGAACTATGAATTGATGATAAATGAGCATAATGACTTTGTCATAGATTAAAAGGGATAAAAATGGTAGATTTAATGTAAAAGAGGCTTAATGGACTTAATTGATGATTAATTGTGTTGTTTCTAAAATTAAGGTTATATGTTGTTAAAAGGTAACCTTAATAACTTACAGGAAGGATAGATGAGAAATTAGGGTTTAAAAGAGTAAAAACCCTAATTGCAAAGTAAACCCTAAAAGAGGTAGAAATCTTAAAAAGGGAATAGAAACCTTAAGTACAAAGATGGTTTGAATAGATTTTGATAAAAAGGAATTGGATGTCATTTCAGGACTCTTATACTTGCTTGATTGGATTGGGCTATTCTATCTCGATTCAGCCTAACAGGTATGTGGTTAATTATGAGTAATCGCATTAGTTTTCCCGAAGGTTTCCCGGATGGTTAATCGCATTGCTTGGAACTAAACAGTGGGATGTTCATACTAGACCTGTCAAATGGGTGGGTGGGTTGGGTTTGGGTTGGGTCATTGCGGGTTTGGGTCTCACGGGTGCGGGTCAAAAAGACCCAATGTTAAATGGGTGGAGAAGTAGCACACCCAAACCTGACCCAGTGGGTTGCGGGTCGCCTGCGGGTGCCCATTTAATATGTGCACAATGAAAAGATATTGCTAGTTTCTGCACTATGACAAAGAGTCGAATAATTCATTAATAATTTTTAGTGTAAACATAACAAAATGAGGGCAACCTTCCACTACTTTTTGTGTCAAACACAATGTAATATTTGGTGTTTGAAATAAAATGTAAGAGACAAAATAAAAAACAACCATTTTTGCAATGTACAATAAAAAAAACTAAATGATATAGATGTTACAAATAGCATAACATATTACCATAACAACAATATATTTTGTCGTTATAAGTTCTTGATGTTTCATGTTATGATTGTCCAATACATAAAGTGAACAGAAAGAGAATATAATTGTTGTGATTGAATATAAAACATGAATTACACTATATATTCATTAACATAGAAATAATATAGAAGTTAACAAATTTGTTTCCACTAGTGTAAACAATTAACAAAGGATATCAATAAAGAAAGTTAGACTTAACTCTTTATATTGTATACATTACACGTCATCAATTTAGTTGATTGATAAATGTACAAGTGTTGCATGTCTTAAGAGTCATATAGATAATATATTTATATTAATATATTATTTAATTAAATGGGCACCCGCGGGTGCCCGTGGATCACCCGTGAAACCCACTAAATAAACGGGTGGGTATGGGTTTGGGTGATTTCTAGCGGGTGGCAAATTTCGCCACCCAAACCCAACTTAAACGGGTCGACCCGTGGGCGCCCGCGCATTTTGACCCAGTTTGACAGGTCTAGTTCATACTGCAATTATAAAGTCACTATGGCTATCACAAATATAAATACTTGTGTATTCTCGCACCTACATGTCACCTTGATGGAATATGCCATAAAGGTCAGGCCCAAGAGGGTAGACCAATGGGCACCATGAGAGGTGACCCCAGACACCAAGCTCGGGAATGAGAAGGTGGTCTATGTTACATGACTATGGGGCACCATGAGAGGTGACCCCCAGGCACCAAGCTCAGGATTGAGAAGGTGGCCTTAAGTCAATGGCAAAAGAGAAACCCTAGAGGGGTAATCCAGGGTTAGGGAAAAGCGGTGGAGAATGACACATTGAAAATGTAAATTGGTTTGCTAATTACCATGATTGTGATAATTAAATTGTTAGCCATATTTGTGAAATTTTAGTTGTCCCCACATACTGACATATTTCGATATGCTGACCGACGTTTTGTTTGTCGACGTTTTAGGTACAAGATTGAAAGAACAAACAATAAAGTGACACATTGTGGAAATAAGAAATAAAGTGCAAGGAGGATTAGATAGAATAAATCCAGGTTGTGGATAAAGTAGTTTACCAAAAGTTTTAAAAGGTATGTAAAGTTTTATTTTATATCAGTATTTAGTTTAGTTAGAACTTTCCAACTGTCACCCTTGAATGGAAAGGAATCGACCAGGTCAAACAGCCACACCTCTGACCCAGGACTGCTCCTCGCGCCGCTGCATAACTCACCAACTAGCTCATCTGAGGCGACGCCCAGCGGCAGTTCCCATCTCACCAAACGATTTGTTGTGACTATCTCTACACTAACTGAAACCATGCCGAGACTGTTAGGACCAGGGGGAGGAAGGCATAAAGGAAGACGTTCCCTCCCCCAGTGACAGCTTCCGGGGAGGATTCTAGTGAGAAGGGAGAGCAACCCGAGAGAGAGAGAGCATTAATAATATTAGCTCAATGTGATATTTCAAATCTAATAAGGAACTCTAAGCATGCTTATAATTTGAATAATCAAGGTTTGAGAAATGTAAATCCTATTTGGCAAAAATTAGGGTTTTGATAGTACATGAATTGATCAAGATAGCAGTGTGGTAAATGATTTTTCATATGTAATATGTAATTTGTATTTAATTTAATTTTGTATATTATATGGATAATTCAATCATACATGTTAGTGAAAAATTTCAGAATATTTGAATGTTCTTTAAATTTGATTCTTGGTCAAACTATATTTCGATCAACCATGCTGACAGAGTGTTGTTTAGTAGTGTAGTGTTTGATTTTTATTTATTTATTGGTACCTACAAATGATTTGAAATTTTTACTAGAGACCTAAAATTACATTTAATATAACATGATAAAGTTTCAAAAATTTTGGATGACTTTTTACCAATTAAATAAACAAATTACAGTAACATTTTAATGACTAGAATAATCTGCTAAAATAAGAAAAAGTATAGTGAGGAGTTAGTGTGCAAATTACCCAAGAACCTCAATTGTTCTATATGAGCAAGCTAACACTCAAGGAGCTCCCATATTTCGTGATCCATTTTATAGAAATGAAATTTTAGAGAGAGAGAGAGGATAGCTAGGGTTTTGAGAGGAGAAAGTGGTGGAGATGTTGACCTAGGGTTTCACTATCCGAGATATGATGAAAACAAGTAAGTTTAGCTTCTTTGTATAGCCTTTCATGGTGAATATTATCTCACATGTCAAGATTCTACCCCTCCTCTAATTCAATTCAAAATGATATTAATTCTTCCCCTTTCTTCACTCTTTCTCCATAAATCTCCATTTTTAGGGTTTCCGAGTTGAAAGGAAGAAGAAATTGGTGATTTGCTAGGGTTTTGATATAGATTTGAGATTTCCGTAGATGGGCTATGTTTTTAAGGTGTTTTCGCTCCTTAGGGTGAGTGGGTACTTCCTTTAAATAGTATATTGCACGAAATTGGATGAAATCCATCATAAATCTTCAATTCTCTTATATGCGACAATAAACCCTAAACTGCCTTTCAGTTCTAGCTTTTGCAATATGATTTGAAATGGGTTATTTCTATATTGTGATGAATTTTATATAGTAAAATCATATTAGAAATTCATATGAATCATCTAAAAGTGAATTCCTAAAGTAATTGCAGAGGTTATAAGAACATACTAAAATCTAGGCTTTTTTGTTATGCCTAAAATTGCTATATAATTGAATAGAGAACTTTGCCTATTTGAATGTACTTGTTTATGAATGATTATTCATCTAAATGTGTAGTATATTTATGTCAGATAATATTTTGAATTTTATGTGATGTTATCAATGTTTGCTTGATATCTCATTAAAGAGGGTGAAACCCTAAAGAAGTGGAAATTTGAAAATTTGTGAATAGATATTGTGAAATCAATTTGAATTGAATCTCTTTGATATCATAAACTTTAATTATTCAGTGTTATTCGTGATGCATGATATCTCTGTGAATGGTGTGGAAACCCTAATTTAGCTCAATTCTAGGGTTTCATGTATATCTTGATTGTATGTCAATTGTTGAAAGCAATCTTTTATCAATGAAAGATTGTGATGCATAAAGTCCTTATGTGAGATGTGTGTTATGTGAATGAGGTAAATGAAATCGTAAGGATAGGGTATTTAGTAAAACAAGTGTTTTTAATTCAATGTTCTTCGACAGAGATAAGTGGTGTTGCACAGTTGCTTAGTTTACGATACAGATCGTTGGCAATTTATGAAAAGGACTGTTTATGAGGTAAAATAAAAAATGTGGATATTATGATTGAATTTTGAATCTTAAGAGTGAACTAGACATTTAGATGTCATAAACATTGTAGAATACTTCACAGGAGGCACGTGCTATGGGAGGAAAGGGCCTCCTAAATGGAGGTCCCACATAGGTCGAGGTAAGCTAGAGTGCATCATTGTGGGGTGTGGGGGTCTAGGCCAGTGAGGGTAGACTCCTTAAATGATTGGTATCCAACACCAACTGGGATTCTGGTGGTACCTGAGATATGAGTTTTCACGATTAGTGGAAAACTTAGGTAGGTCCATTGGTGCACCATAAGCCTGAGGGCTATGACTCACTGCCTGAGTACCCAGGTTGAGAGGTGGACTGAGATATCCGGCTGCTCCCATTAGTCATCAGAGGCAGACGTGCCAAGCCCCGCTGCAAATGGGGTCTTACTCGAGACATAGGCTTAGGAACCCAGGAATGCTTCTAAGCCTTGTACAGTGAGATCGTAGCTTGCTGTGATTCTTCAACAAGTTTTGGTACACCTCATATGGGTTCATGGCATAATAAAATGAATGTGAGATCAATCAAGTGTGTGCATCTATTGATTTATTCCTTGGAATTTTATAGAGTATCTTGCTATTGTATGTTTTTGAATTACAAATTTTCTTTGTGATCGATCAATGATTTTCAGATATCGATTTACTATTTGTAGTCATTTAGAGTAACCTACAATATGTATGTCTGTGAGTGATTAGTTCCTCTATAGTTCATTTCTATTCTACTTTATATTCACTTGCTCAATAATATATCTTTGACTATTAAAGTGCTTTATAATGTTTCTATGAAGTGCTCATTCACTGAGTGAGTAGGCTCACCCCTCCACTCATAAACTTTTAGGGAAACCAAGTGGATTGAAGAATGTCAATGCCAAAGTAGATCTGCCACAAGAACTAAGTATTGGATTAGTCAAGTTATGTCAGTCCCTGTCACTCTAGCTCCTTGTAGAGTAGTGAGAGAGTTGTTAATGATGTTGTGTAGCTTTGATTCCTTAATAATAGAGTATGTATTTGATTATCATTTGGTATGTACAGGGAAGTGTGAGAATAAAATGAATGTTTGGCATCAGATTTGAGTAAATGACTCTTAATTTCTCTTGTAAAGTTTGTTTATATGATTGAATGTGAGAAAACAAAGAGTTTGAATCAAAGAAAAAGTTGGGAGTGAACTCTGTATTAAGTATAAATCCTCAAACTTATGCCCTAATATCATGATTAGTGGTAATCGTGGGAGGTTAGTGGTAATCGTGGGAGGTCGATGTAATAGGGATCGTGGTTGCATGTGGGTGCAAGTCTCAGATCTTGCTCTTTTAGGACCGTTCAAAGCTTTCTTGCTTAGTTCCTTGTTTGTTTCACATAAAATCTCCCCTCCTAATCTCATTTTCTTGCTATTTTCTTTCTTCTCTATTTGTCCATGTACAAAACCCATGGTGTTCCTTACTGGAAACTCAAGCATATGGATGAAGAACCCTCTTTCTTCTCTTTTTCTCTAGATCTACCTTGTTCTTGAAGATATGAGCTATCTTGGAGATTTTGGAGTATAAAGTTGGGGTCTTTTTGTCTTTTCTTCATGATCATTGTTATTTGGATATTTTCCTTCACCATTCATGCAAATGATATAACTTCTAATACGTTTCTTGCCTACTCATAATCCTCTTTGTGTAAAACTTATTCTAAAAAACCCGTAATATGAGAAAAGATGGCCTTTTGTGTACTGATAGACATGAAAATGATGATAAAACAATTTCTTAAGCCTTCATTAGACCTTATGAATGTTTTTCTTCAATAAAATGAAATTTTATTTGAACATGCAAGGTAAAAAATTCAAAATGTATGTGTAATGACTCCTAAAAATGTCATATAGGTGATGTTTTGGTACCCAATGCATAGAAATCCAATTCACACACTAAACTTTGTTGTATAGTGATTAACCTATGTTGGTTAGAATGCTTATATCTTATTTTATGTTGCTGAAATGACATTTGGACAAAAACATAACAATGAAAGTAGCTCATTCATGTTAGGATTAAACATATAAATGTCTAGTTCTTTGAAATACCATAACTTTTATGTCCAATGAACTTTTATGCTGAAATTTTGGTGAGATCTTGTCTATGACTTGTTAGACATTCTAAAAAATTTCAGAGGATAATGATGTTCCTGTTGGTGTGTATTCCTTAGAGCAAATCATATGATGATTGTAATGGCATATCTTGTAAATGATTTGATTAATAATAAAGACAATCTTTTGATTTATTCTGTTTTATTCAATTATGAGATAATGATGTAGCATAATAGATGTCTAGAGAATGATATTACTCAATGACGTATGTCTTTGGGTTGATGACCTAAACAATGAGATCATATAGATGTCAAGAGTATATACATTCTTGTTATGTCCCTAGTCGGTTGTTATTATGGAAGGCTAATTGACAACAACAACACATATGAGTAGAGTGTGTGTTGGTTGATGATAGAATATCATCAGTCATGATATATGATATCAAACCAAACACATAGATACTTGTTAGAGAATAGTGTATCAGACAGACCCACCATGAGAGTGATGCATGGAAACCATTACATGGTAGTCAGAATAATATCTCATAGTGTTGGTGGTGATTGTGCTTCTTATACCTAAAATCACTACACTCATCACATGTCATTCTGTGTAGTTTGACATCATCCACCGTGACCTTAATAAGTGTAGCCAAAAAGGTTATGATCAGATGCATTGTGACACATGAGAATGATTGTGAGTGATGTAGAGTATGATATCTTGGCCACTTGATAAGTGAGACTGAGAAATGCATGGCCATGCTCATGTGAGTCGATGTGTGATATTAAGCTTACATATAACTTAGACCATCTGCTCTAGTTCAAGGAACATGGATTGAACATTGAAGAGGATGATGATTCCATGCCTCGAGTTCAATTTGGATATTAGTGACAAAGGAACTATACAAACACTATAACACCAATCATAGACTATAGGTTGAAGTTGTTCTACAACTTTCCAAATTACTTGGGTAGCAATGATGTGTTTCTAGATACTTCTCACTGCTTGTGATGTCATAAATTAGTGATGGACATTCACTTCTAATGTAATTTGTAACCTATACGGTCAGACACATATGATACACTTGGAATAGGATTTTAATCATGAATGATGTTTAACTTGATTACTAAAGTGTTTAAGTATTCGATTTGAACAACAATTGACTGACTCGAATCTGAACTGACCAGTTCAAGTGTTGAACTAATCAGTTGGAGTGTCAGGTTGATTGAAATTGTATTGGCTGAATATTGGTTGAACTGTGGCATGAACCGAACAGTTCACTGAGTGAATGGATCGGCACAATGGTCCCAAATTACCGATTCATATGATGAACCGCTTGATTCATTGATCAATTCGATTGCATCAAGTATTAGTATTGACGTCATGTTGTGCATTAATTGAATGTTAATCGTCATTAAAATTGCAATTGGGAAACATGATGAAATGAGCAGTTCAAGCGTTGAACTAATCATCTCACATGCCAACTGATCGGTTCATCATTTTACAACTCACAACATATAAAAATTCATGAAATCTCATCCCCTTCGACTCCTGCTCATACCGTTGGGAACCCTGACCCTAACTCACCTATAAATAGAAGAGTACTGGGGGCTTCTCAGACACATCAATTAGCTCAACAATTGTTGTCTTATCTAGTTGTGGTAACCAAGAGAACCCGAGCAAGTACTAATCAATAAAGGGAGGGATAATAAGGGAGAACAATTGTAGGAGAGCAAGTTGGTGCTAGTTCACCAAAGAGAAGGGACAACTCCTTCTTGTATATTCTTCTAGAATGATGGGAGTTCATGGTGGTCCATGTGGACTAGTATAGAGGTGAGGAGGTCGTTGCGTGCCTCTTTGGAGGATAAGGTCAACTAATGTCTGTGGTGATCAACCAAGAGTTGTTGTTGATGTTGTCCGAGTGTGACTTGAAGTAAGACACATACTACCACGAGGGAATTATCCTTGGACTTGCTCTAAGACAATTTCATAAACCATCCTTCCCATTGCATATTTATTTACGCGATTGTCTATTAAAGGAAAATATGGTAATGTTTTTTGTTTCTATAGCCTATTTGTAGCCATATTTCCCTATGGTGATATCAAAGCCACGTCCATTTACTACGTTTTGGGATGATCAATATGATCAAATTTTGGTTTTTATCTTCTATTTATTACATACGATGCGAATTTTAAAATAATTAATGTGCATATATGATTAAATACCACATATGATGTCATATATATATATATATGCAATTTACATGCGTCGCCCTAAAAGTTGATTTTGATGGTGTGAAGCATGGTTATGGACCATAGCACAAATATTTTTATATGGTTGTGTGGATTGTTTATTCCTATTTATAACTCAGTTTGCATACCAAGTCTCATCTTCTCTTCTAAATGTAAAAGTATTATTCTCTTCTTCATATGCTTCCCTCGAATGTAACATGAGATTTTCCTATTACTTTGTAATATGTTAAATAGCATTAGGACAGTTTTAGCTTCTTGTTATGATGAAGAATACATTCAGCCTAGATGAGCCAATTGACTGGAGGATCGAGAGGACTGACAATAAGAAGAGCCAAACTGATTGGCTGGTGGCCCCAAATGATCGATAAGAAGATTCAGAAGGTGGTGACCAGAGACCAAGCGACCGGGGAGATGACCAACCGGCTGGCCAGGAGGAGAGTCGATCGGTTCAAGGGTTGAATCGACCAAACTAGAGTGGTTCAGGCACAGACCAACCGACCATCCAGGAGGTGAGTCAATCGATTCAAGGGTTGAATCAATCAAACCAGAGTGGTTTAAGCATAGATCTTCATCAACAAAAGGTTTTTGCATATGATGTAGACCCTAGGTTGTGGTAATTCCTTGTGGCTCTAAGGAATTACAATAATATGGCCATAGCCATCACTTATATTTTATTGCATGTTTGCATTGGTGGGATATAGCATGTATATGATATGTATTATAGTATGTGGTGATTGGTTATATATATGTATGTATATATGTATATATATTATATATATGTATATATATTTATATATTTATATATATATATATATGTATGTATGTATTTATAAATACAAATCCCTCAATAACATATGAAGTCTAAGATGCTTTCCATTAGAAACACACATGAAAATCTTAATCAACTAAGTGTGGGCACGTCAAGCATTGTGTGTCGTCTATCTCATGGAAGTGTGATGGTAGTTATGTGGTCCTACCAAGAGGGTGCATTCCTATCATCTTGGCTTTTGGGTCAAGCTAAACTAGGTGATCTTAATGAGATTAATCACCTAGAAGCATACAGAGGACTATGGGAAGGAGTTGTGCATATCATCTATCCAAGAATTGTATAAGATACAATTGGCAAACGATGTCTACCTTAGTGATTGATTGTGGACACTGGCGTTGGCCGCATAAAAACTCAATTATTTTGGATCTTGGCTCACTAGAAGATTGAATTATGAAATCTTTTGAATTAATAGTGAGGGATATCAATATGAGCAAAATAGGGGAAGTTGTAATTGATTAAAGGCCTGATTAAATATCGTCAAATTTTATTCAAATCAAATCAAAATAAAAAAAATGTTTTGTCAAATGCAAATTTTCTCTTGTAGAAATGATTGGCAAACAAATAATTATTGTGATCTGTTGTTAGGAAGGACAATCAAAAGGGACAAATTTCCATGTCTGGATGAGCATAACCTATATGTCCTAGATACACCAGTGCCAAAAATACCTACTCATGATGCATCTAGGGCTGAAGTAGATGCTTACTAGAAGCATGCCAATGATGCCTTAGACATAAAGTGCCTTATGCTAAGCTGCATGAACTATGAGTTGCATGAGCAATGTGAAAACATGGAGATCCTTGAGATAATATTACATCTTAAGAAAGTGAACCATAATCATACAAAGCAAGAAATGTACAATGTCTCAAAGGTGCTCTTTGAGTGTAAGATGATAGAGGGAGATCCAATAGAAACCCATGTACTCAATATGATTTGACATGTGGAACATCTAGAAGATCTGAGGTTCTCTTTTAGCTAAAAGTTGACCACGAATATGATTATGTAATCATTGCATGAATCATATAGCCATTTTATTGAGTGTTGCTACTTGAATAATATGGCCATACCGTTGTCACATTTGCTTAGCATGCTAATAAATGTTTAAGCAAGAATGAAGAAGGACAAATCTGTGATAGTGATCAGTGAGATGGAGTCTAAGGATGAAATCAAGGCCATGAAGAGTTCTGAGGCTAAACATAAATCCAAATCTTCAACACTTAAGATAAGGAGAAAGAAAAGCACAAAAGGAGTTTGTCCTTTGTACTTGAAGGGATTCAAGAAGATGAAAATGGGGATGGAGATCTCCACTTTAGGTATATACGTTATTGAGATAAATTTATATACTTCGTCATCATGGGTACTAGATACCGGATTGGGATCTCACATATGTTTGAATATGCATGATCTAAAAAGAAGTAAGCCTTTCAGAAAGGGCGAGGTTGGATTGTGAGTCACAAATGGAGCAATAGTTGCTGCCACCATAGTTGGAACCTATAATTTATCTCTACCCACATGGCTTGTAATAGAGTTAATGAATTGCTATTATGTATCTGATATAAATAGAAACATCATTTATATATCTTGTATGGACAATGATGGATATGAATTTCATATCAAAAATGGTAGATGTTCTATTACAAAAGATGAGATCTTTTATGGCAATGCCCCAATGTTATGGTCTTTATTTGTTGAATCTAAAGACATATGTTTATAACGTAAATACCAAAAGACTAAAACTCAATAACTCAAATAAGACATATCTTTGGCACTATCGTCTAGTGCACATAAATGAGAATCACATATCTAGACTCCAAAAAGATGGTTATCTAGACTCTTATGATTTCAAATAAATAGAGACATGTGAATTTTGTTTATTGGGCTAGATGACTAAGACCCCTTTCACTAGTAACAATGAGAGGGTTAGTGATCTAATCAGACTCATATATATTGATGTATGTGGCCCTTTTAGAACAAATGCTAGAGGAGGTTATCAATACTTCATTACCTTTATTGATGACTTTAGTAGATATGGTTATGTTTACCTGATGAAACATAAATCACAAACTCTTGAAAAGTTCAAGGATTTCATGAATGAAGTATTAAGGCACTTTGTTGTGATCGAGGTGGATAATACTTCAACTAAGAGTTTTATGAACCTTCTGAGAGATTGTGGTATTATATCACAATGGACTCCACCTGGAACACCTCAACATAATGGTGTATCAAAAAGAAGGAATCACACATTGCTAGATATGGTGGGATCAATGATGAGTTTGGCTGAAATTCCAAATAACTTTTTGGGTTATGCTCTTGAAACCACTGTGTTTACACTAAATAGTGTACCATCTAAATTGGTTCAATGGATACCATAAGTATGGAAAGCGTCCTAATGTGTTTTTTATGAAGATTTGAGGTTGTAAAACTTATGTGAGAAAGTAGTTTCCCGAAAAGCTTAGACTCATTAGATAAATGATATTTTGTTGGATATCCTAAGGAAACCAAAGGATATTACTTTTATTCCCCATCTGATAGTAAAGTGTTTCTTTCCATAGATGTTCTATTCCTAAAAAAGTAATTTATTTCCAAAGGAACCAGTGGGAGGAAAGTAGAACTCGAAGAGGTTCGAGACCAACAAGAAAACATTGAACCAGTAGAGGTACAAGAGGAACAAAGAGAAACACAAGTCATTATGCAATCTCAAATTCCTCAAGTAACACAGGAACCTCATAGATCTAGTATGAAACACCTTGAGCCTGAAAGATTTGGTTATCTTGTGACTCAAGAAGGCGATGAGTTGGTCATAGATGATGAGCCAACAACCAACCCAGAAGCTACTAAGGGACCAAAGTTTAAGAAATGGCTTGAAGCCATGAGATCTGATATGGAATCCATGTACCCCAACAAGGTATGGACCTTAGTGGATCCACTTGAAGGGGTGAAACCCATAGGGTGCAAATGGATCTTCAAGAAGAAGACCCACATGGATGGTAATGTACAAACCTATAAGGACAGATTGGTGGCAAAGGGTTTTAGACAAGATCAAGTTGTTGATTATGAAAAAACCTTTTTTCCAGTTGCCATGGTTAAGTCCATCGGGATCATGCTTTCCATTTTAGCTTACCATGACTATGAGATTTGGCAGATGGATTTTAAAACTACATTCCTTAATGAGAATCCTCTGGAGGATGTGTACATGACACAAACTAAGGTTTTCATAAACCCAAAGGATGAAAATAAAGTCTCTAAGCTATAAAGGTCAAACTATGGGTTGAAGTAAGCATCTCGAAGTTACAATGTTCAATTTGATGAAACAACCAAAGAGTTTGGATATAGTGAAAATGAAGATGAACCTTGTGCATACAAGAAGGTTTGTGGTAGCATGGTTGTTTTCCTCATATTTTATGTGGATGACATACTATTGATGGGGAATGACATCCCTACTTTTACAGAAGGTAAAGACCCATCTTGGAAATACATTCTCTATGAAGGACTCAGGAAAAGCATCATACATCTTGTGAATCAAGATCAATAAAGATAGATATAGGAGCCTTCTTGGACTAATGCATAGCACATATATTGACAAAGTGTTGAAGAGGTTCAACATGGAGGACTCAAAGTGAGGAAACTCACCCATGTCTCATGGACTTTTTGTCTCTAGAGCTCAATACCCCAGTTCTTGTGAAGAAAGGGAACACATGAGTAGGACTCTAAATGCATCTGTAGTTGGATCCATCATGTACGCAATGTTATGTACTCGTCTTGATGTCTCATATGCCTTGAGCATGATGAGCAGATATGTAAGAGAGTGAAATCACCCCTTTACTAAAAATTTGAAGAATTGACATCCATTCCAAACACTCTCAGAGGTATGACGGAATGGGCATAAATTTTCCAAATTTATTAAACATTGGTATACAAAAGACCATTAGAAAGCAACGGAATAAAAAAATAACTGACTATATTTAATTTCATAAAAGGTTTACAAAAATACATCAAATTCTCCAATTAGGGTTTACATCAAGACACACAATCAGGATCTAGATAGAGGGAAGTCTAGACTACTACAATCTTGTATCCAAGCAACATCTCCATCAACCGAGTCCAAGATAAAAGCTAAGATCTTCCTTATCTTATCCATCACCTTGCTCAACACCTGGGTGGTTGGGAAGGCACCCAGCAAAAAGGGAAAGGAAAGAAAAGTATGTGTCACAAAACTAGTCTAGGATATCAAGATAAGTAAAGCAAATAAAAACAGGCTAGGGTTCATCATATGATGAAGATAACAAGAGTATGAGGCTATATATCAAAGAAGCTTGCCATTAACAAACATAATAAAAAGGATTTGCATGTAAGATTATTATGTATACCTAACTAAGTAGGGTTGAGGCACCTATTAGACCTCTAACCTTAGGTGAGGGGAGAATAAGACATTCCCAGTCACCTACAATATTATGGGGAGAATAAGACATTCCCCAGGTTGATTATTTACATGCCCTCTATGGGTGGTTGTACATAAGTACCACTACTTTAAAATTAAATATAACATAAATCCACATGCTAGAAAAGTATTCATGGCAAGAGTAGTCATAATATTCAATAAGCATGGCTGTGGGGTATAAGACCCAAACAAGAAGAAATTATAATCTAATTTGAGGCATGAACAACATTAGGATTCAAGAATAGAATATTTAGGGTTCATTTAAGCCTCATTAGGGAAATATAGGGTTTGGTTGTAATTATCCCAACGTAGGGTGTAAGGAATGCACATACATAGAACATACATAGCACATACCTCTTACTGATATCAATTACTAACTTTCACCACTTTAATTGAGTCCAAGTTCCACTTTGCCTATTTTCAATGTATTAACATGTATTAGAGTACATAGTGCACATTAATGTATAGAAACCCAAATTTTAGACCTTTTTAGCAAAAATAAGATTTAGATTTTGAAAATATCACCAATGAACTTATTAGGTTCTCCTGATGAAGAAAACATATTTAAATGTTAATTTTGGAGTTATGATGATTAAGACGTAATTTTTATGAATTTTATGCATTAAATTCATTTTACAAAAATCACCCTTCATCAAACCACGAAATCAGACCTTGAAAATAATTTTATTAGATAGATATTAATTTTCCAATTCCAAAATATATTTATTTGTCAAATTTGGATAAGCAGTTTAGAAGATATGAATTTTTCAATATTGACCAATAGGAAATTGCCACATCATCAAACCGATCGAGATAATTAAAGATAGAGGGAGAGGGAGAAAACACCATTTTACCCAAAATCAGGTTTGAAGTTTCTTATATAACCAAACTAGAGATTATAGAGAAGATAAAATATCAAGAAACCAAAACCTTAGAACATGATAAAAAGAGATGGAAATCATCGATTATCAACATAGAAGCATGGGTTTTAACCATGTACTTAAGCAATATATGGGAAGGGGGTTAAAAAAATTGCCTCTAGGAATGTAAGAAGGTCCAAACAGAAATGATCCCGAGATTATAAGGTATGGTTTCTTCAAGCTAAGCTCCTTTCTTGAGCAAAGATCACCTTCTCCACTTTAGAGGTGCAAACCCTAGCAAAAGAGCATGGAGATGAGTTGTTTTAGGGTTTTAGGTGGAGTTTTACCATGTATGGTCATGGTTCCGACCTAAAAGAAGGTTTAAGGAAGACTAACTGTGTGAAAATAGGGAAGGAAGGGAGGAAACTTACTAGTTTTGGTCGAAATTACCAAGGAGGAGCTTTAGAAACCCTAATAGAGCAATTTGGAAGCCCTATGAGCCTTCTTCATCAAGGTAGGCTCCCTCTATTACCTTGGAACAGAAACTTCATGGCCAAATATAGAAGGAACTATTATCTAAGCTAGAGGAAAGAAAAGGAGAGCAAGATTTTTCAAATTATGAGTTGGGAAGGGGTATACATGGCTATATAAAGAAAGAGGTGAAGCATGAGGTGTCTAAGGGACTTTCCATGTGTCTTTAGCCTAGAGCTTGATGGCCATGAAAGAGGACAACTCCTGGACTCTTCTTGGATATCAAAATTGGGTCCTAAGATCCCATAGATCCTTCTAGACCATCCCCACCATTTTTTAAGAAAGAAATAACTTCATTGGTTGATAGCTTTTAAAGATAAACACCTTTATAAAGAGGGTAATCCCTATAATGCCCTTGGAAAGAAATACCATCAAACCAAGGTGAAAATAGGTTCTCCAATGGTTTAAAATCTCATTAATGGTAAGGGAATATCTAAGGATTAAAATTCAGTTGATAATTTGCAAGGAAAACCTCCCAATTGGGTAAATTGCATAAAAGTCTAGAATGTACCTAAAATTCCATAACTTGCACAAACAACATCCAAATCGAACCAAATTTGAAAAATAGGCTCATTTTATGTTTTAAAATCATATCAAAAATTTACATTAAATTTTAGAGCACTTCATTATGGTAATTAATCTTTCACTGAGGTATTTGTGCATAAACCCTTATATTGGTACAATTAGTGAATAAATGTTCACTAAACCACTATAAATTCCACTAATTAAATAGAAAGGGCAATAAGGATAGAAATGAAAGAAAAATATGGGAAAAAGGGTCAAAAGACAAAAATTCCATAATTTAGTATGTTACAAGATATTAGTCAGATCCAGGTGATGCTCACTAGACAGCTGTGAAGAACATCCTTAAGTACTTTAGAAGAACTAAGGACCAGTTCCTTGTCTACATTGAAGAGGAAGAGTTTGTGGTAAAAGGTTACACTATTGCAAACTTCTAAACCGACAATGGTGATTTTGGATCACAATCAGGATCTGTATTTTTCCTCGACAATGGAGTTGTGAGCTGGAAGAGTCCAAAGCAAGAGATAGTTGCAGATTCTATAATAGAGGCTAAGTATATTTCTCTATCCAATGCAACAAAGGAGACTGTCTGAATCAAGAAGTTCATCTTAGAACTTGTGGTGGTTCTGAGCATTAATGATGAAATTGAGCTATATTATGATAACAATGGAGCTATTTCACAAGCTAAGGAACCAAGATCACATCAGGGTTCCAAGCATATAAAAAGGTGGTTCCATCTCATACGAAAGATCATACAGTGAGGAGATGTGAAGATTTGCATAGTACTAACTGAAAGCAATGTAGATGACCCCTTGATGATAACCTCCCATTTTGTGACGTTATCTTAGTAATTTTCCTCAGTTTTCCATACTCTTTCTCAGATAAATTAGGTAGAATCCTTAACTTTCCTCCTTTATTGCAAATACACCTTTAGATTAACTTTTCTCCTTTTTTTCTTACAGGAAAATATAAAAAAATCACAAAAGTTCTAAACGGTCCCGAGACCGTTTGGAGTCACACGGTCCCAAAACCGCATGAAGTCACACGGTCCCAAGACCGCATGAAGTCACACAGTCCCAAGACCACATGAAGTCACATGGTCCCGAGACCGCATGAAGTCACACAGTCCTCACACGGTCCCAAGACGGCATGAAGTCACACGGTCCCGAGACCGCATGAAGTCACACGGTCCCGAGACCGCATGGAGTCACACGGTCCCGAGACCGTGCAAAGCCAAACGGTCCTGAGACCGCATGGAGTTACACGGTCCCGAGACCACAAAAAATCAAACGGTCCCGAGACCGCATAAAACCAAATGGTCCCGAGACCGTGCAAAGCCAAACAGTCTCGAGACCGTATGGAGTTACACGGTCCCGAGACTGCATGACTACTACAGAAATGGCTTATAAAGTCACTTTTCAAGGTGTCGGTTGTATACATAAACCGACACCTAAACTCTACAGTGTCGGTTTATAACATAATCTGGCATCCAATCTGTGAAGGTCGACCAGACACATGTACCGCTTTTATTAATTGTCGGTTAATTTATAAAAAACCGACACCTAAAATCAACTGCCAAAACAAAAATTCCAGCGAAAAAAATTACCTCCAAAATTTGACATATGGCGTCGGTTCATAAATAAATAACCGACGACTAAAGGTTATTCGCGAGACAGAAATAGGTGTCGGTTGTCTTTTAGTTAAAAACCGACGACTATAATCTAGTATAGGTGTCCGTTTTTGGAAAAGAACTGACACTATTGGTTTTGTTGTCAGTTTTTTTGAATAACCGACGCTTATGGTCAACTTAATAGCACCACCACGAGTGACTCTTCCCCTTTCTCTGTTTCATTCCCGATTTCAGTTAGGTCCGGCAATTATTGCTCGTTGCCGCTCAGTGCTGCCGCCGCGTTGCTGTTGTCCTCTCATCGCCGCTCGTCGCCGCCGCCGGTCGTTGACTGTCCTCTTGTCGCCGCCGCCGGTAGAAGCATCTACGGTGCTCTCCTTGTCACCTCCGCCCCCGCCGGTAGAAGCAACTTTTCTCCTCCGCCAGCTTCCTGCAAGGTAACCCACAAAAGCTTCACCCCCTTTTCTCCTCTGCCTTGCTTTTCTCTGCCGCCGCCGACCTGGAACTCACCCAGGCGGCGCCTAAGCAGGTGCCAGGGCACGCCTAGGGTCCCAAGCCTAGGTGCCCTACCTAGCTAGGCATCTGGGCGGATGCTTGGGCGGCGCCAGGGCACGTTTAGGCTGCTTCTGGGGTTTGGATTCATCTACTGGATGCCCAAAACATGCACTGATTTCACCTAGTCACCCCAAAAGCCATGAAAAATATTCTGATTGTGTTTATTTATGTACTGATTTCACCAAGCTAGTGGATTTTTTTTAAACTTATTTACTGATTGTGTTTATTTAATTATGTACTGATACATATGTGATATACCAATCTGATAGTCCATGATAGAACAAAGCATAATGATGTTGACTGCAACTTTGTGCGTCATGCTATTCTGAATTAAGTGTATATTTACTTCATAATTGAATGTTTAAGTAAGTTATAGATATCTTGATGATGAACTATAATGCACACATGTGACATGCTTGGAATGTAAATGATGAACTGTAATGCACACATGTTTAACTTGTTTCATTGTTGAGTATATTGAGAATCCTAATCACCCTTCTTGCTTAATGATGAACTGTGATGCACACATGTGACATGCTTGGAATGTAAATGATGAACTTTTCCCTAAATTGCCTAGATCTTAGGGTATCTCTACCATCCTAACTATGAAATTGATAACTTGTTTCCTTTTTGAGTATATTGACAATGTTAATCACCTAACTTGAAGAACTAGGATATGAATGATGAAACTAGGATTGTAGGTATAAGAATGACAGCACACATATTTTTTGGCCTAGAAACCTGTCCAAGATTTACTCATTAGGAGTAAATCTTGGATAGTCCCCGGTTTGGGACTGTTCTTGAACACCTAATCTCACTTAGGATGTAAGTGTATAATGTGTATTGAGTTTTTGAGAAAATTTTGGTAGCATTTCCCCATTTGTTCTCTAAGTACATATGTACTTAGAGAACAGCAGGGAAATGCTGCCGAAGTTTTCTCGAAAACCCAATACACATTATACACTTACTAGTGAGATTAGGTGGTCAAGAATGGGATAGGTGGTACACATTTATTATATATAAGAATGACAACACATGTATTTGTTGGCCTAGAAACCCATCCAAGATTTACTCATTAGGAGTAAATCTTGGATAGTCCCCGGTTTGGGACTGTTCTTGAACACCTAATCTCGCTTAGGATGTAAGTGTATAATGTGTATTGGGTTTTCAAGAAAATTTCGGCAGCATTTCCCCGTTTGTTCTCTAAGTACATATGTACTTGGAGAACAGTGGGGAAATGCTGCCGAAATTTTCTTGAAAACCCAATACACATTATACACTTACTAGTGAGATTAGGTGTTCAAGGATGGGATAGGTGGTACATGTACATTTATTATATATAAGAATGACATCACATGTATTTGTTAACCCTAGACCGTAATCTTGTTGTAATATATACTTGTTTTCTCTTTGATCATAGAGCTTTACAATTTTGTTGTGATATATACTTTGTTGTAATAATGTGAACTTTACAATGTGAGCTTTACACTTTGAATTACTACTTTACAATGCGAACTTTACAATTTGAATGTGAATTTGCATATGGCTGACCATTCTCCTGATGACCGTGCTGATGACTACCGTGAGGGTGAGGACATCAATGCGCCGCCTCACAATGTAAGTTTTAAAAATATATCATATATTTATATCTATATGTCCATTTATAGTTATATCTTGTAAATGTGAATTATTTTGTCAAATTTTAGGTTGATGATGCACAGGTACCATCTGAAGCACTTGAGGCACTTGATCAACAACACCAAAAAGTTGACAAGAGAAGGGGCATCACTATGATGAAGAAGTTAATTGCGCAAAAGGGCAATGGACCCAAACTTGTTGTGGATTTCGATAATGCAGGAAATGCATGTGGTGTGAATCGCAATTCATTTATTTCATATCTTGGGTTTGTTACTCGTAGCCATTGCAGTTGTCTCTTAGATTCTTGATATAAAGTTTCTAAGGAGAAGAAAATTTAATATGGAGGGATTTATGTGTGAGTTATTATTAATTTGCAATTCTATTTTGTAGATTACTAAATTTTTGGATACTAGTTAATAGCAATTCTATTTTGCAGAGTATATTTGAATTGGATGAAAAGTTGCATCGTAAATGTGTGATGCAACGCTGTAGGAGAGTCCTAAGGAACTATAGGACAAATCTCACCAGAGAATACATAAAAGAAGCCGATAAGAGGAAGAAGACAGCCACTGAACAGTGGAACTTCCTGGACAAAGAAGAATGGGACGCGTTTGTCGCTTCAAGACAAACTGATGAATTCAAGGTATTAGGCATCAGTCTCAATCTCATTAATTAACATATGTTGTATTCACTTATTCAAGATTAACATTTAGTGTTACTAACCAAATCATTAATTTGCATACTAACTAGGCCCTCGGTGAGGCACAAAGATCAAGGCGTGCACTGAATGTGCATGACCACAGAATGGGTCCAAAGGGGTATGCAGGCGTTCGCCAAAGACTACAGGCTGAGGCTACTGCTGCTCAGTCTGCTGCTACTCAGGAGTCCTCTACCATAGGTAGCACACCTCTGCCTCACCATGATGTCTGGATAGCTGGGAGGCAAAATAAGAAGGGAGAAATAACTAAGGCCGCAACTGCTGAGGCGGCTGCAAAAATGGTAAAATACAACTCTTACAGCAATCATTCGAATATTGATTATTTGTGTTGTTTACTTAAGTACAAATTTTTGTTTTGGCGATTAGCGGGAGCTGCACGAGCTGAGGAAACAAGGAAAGTTCATCCCTGAGGGAACAAAGGATGAATTGACAGTTGCTCTGGGTAACCCAGAGCATCCTGGACGTGTTAGGGCTACAGGCGCTGGTGTGGGCATCAAATCTTTTTTTGGGTCATCCCAGTGCAAACATGTCCCAAAAGCGGGACTTTCACAAGAAGAGGTAACATATTCTTTCTTTATAATGTTACTGTAAAAGAGAATTCAAAAATTAGAATTTAACGTTTCTTTTATCCATGTATAGGTGGATAAGCTATTTGACAGGAAACTCGAAGAAGCAATGAAAAAGTGGCAGGCATCTCAGACTGCCACTTACCAGACAATATCTACTACAGACTCTACTCCTACTCCTACTGCAGAGGTTGGGAGTAATCCTGTAGAACCACCACCTAGCACATCCACTGTAAGTATTTTTATGACATAGTAACTAGTTTTTTAATTCAAGATGATACGTATATATGAAATTGTAGTCGTTTCAAAAAAAGATGATATGTATATATGTATATAACATTCTTTACACAAAAATTTGTAGGGGTTGAAGCCATGCCGTCTAAAAAGTAAAGAATATGTCGTGGAAGAGGCGTCGGATTACCCATCCCTACCAGGGGAAACGTGTCACGGGTCTCCAGTACCAGCTGGTTGGATTCGGGTGAGCCCGATACATATATTCCCCCAATTTCTGGAACTTCCACTGCCATATGCCCACCCAGATTGTGAAACGCTTGGTGAGACAGTAGGCGGAGTGATATTATGGCTAAAAGCGGATGTCTTCTTTACTGATAAGGTATGGTAAATTTACATTACGTTCAATTGTTAGTGTGTGTATATGTTGGCAGTTGATCTGAAATTATATATATATATACATGTTAAAAAGAAGACACCCACAGCATCTAGGCCTCCACTTCCACCTTCTGCATTACCTAATTGGGTTCCACAGGACCTACCTGTCCCGTTAGGTCCTAACTGTAGGGGTATGGCAGTATGGTTAGGGGAACATGATATAAACTCCCCTATAACTATTTCTTCTGATTCAGATTCTACAGGTCAATCATACGAAACAAAACTATTTATACAAGATATATTGGAGTTGTTTCGATATGATTGGCTAAATACATCTGTGATAGAGCTATGGATAAGGTGAGATATTCTTTATACATCCATATACCTTGTGTATGATCTGGTGATCTGGTTTCTTATTTATTAATGCATGCGTAATTAATACATATTTTGCAGCTACTTAGACAACATATGTGCAGATTTTGGATTCGAACATGTAAGGTTTTTGATTCCATCCTTGATTAGTCTAGTAGCTAAAGACCCTACATCAGTTCAACAATACTGCTGTGAGTCTTTTTCAAATTTTGCTATAAAAAAGAAGACGGTGATAATGGCTCCATTCAATATAGAGTAAGTTTACTTTGCTTATTATAATTTGGACTTAAGAAAATTACATTTTATTGTGGATTTTGAGTTATTAATTTTAACTTTTTTTCCTCTAGGGGTAGGCATTGAGAGTTATTGGTTATTGCCCCCGAGACGTTCACTGTGTATTATCTAGATCCTAAGGGGGGTAAATTGAATACAAGATTTGGACACATAATGAAAATGGCAATATTTCGGTGAGAAATATTTCATTTTTCATATCTGTTAACATATGTTATTACATTACTATTTAATTGCAATGTTTTGTGTTACATTAACATGTAGGGGTTTTGAGGAGTACAAAAAGGCTGGAGGAAAGGTCCCCACGAAAAAGAACCAGCCAATAATTTGGAAGAACGTGCAAGTAAGTTCCCGACTGCAATATATGTATATATTATTTATGTGAACAATGCTTAATTAGTTGTATTTTTTAATATTTTGTATGTTTGAATTTATAGTGTGCTACACAAGACAACGGATGGGCATGTGGATACTATGTCATGCGATATATGCACATGCTTGTCAAATATGCCGCAATGGACATCGATTGTATTGCTCAGGTATTATATAGTCTCATTAGATAATATGATCGAAATATATCAATCTTATTTATAGCTCATTAATTATATATATACATCATTCTATTTACAGGTGTTTAAAGCTGACCCCATTACAGGAAAGGACTTACCAAATGTTAATGCTCCCTATACAATGGGAGAATTAAATGAAGTAAGAGAAGAATGGGCAACAACCATACAATTAGTGGGGGCTTTAAAACATAATTGGGATCCTGATAGCGAATAATGACTAAACAATGATACTTTGTAAATGAATTTCTGAATTATAATATATGTGTGAATGTTTCTACATGTCTGGATGTTTCTACATGTGTCTGAGTGAAAATGAATGAAAGTGTCGGTTGCTATATGAATGTTTCTACATGTGTGAATGTGAATGAATGGAACTACAAATTGCTAGCATGTGTGAATGTTTATAAATGTGTGAAAATAAAATGGAACTGTAGGTTGCATTGCTAAATGCATGTGCTACTTTTTTATTGTTAATTTTGTAGGTTTGTGGCCTGTTGTCGGCTGATATCAATGGATGTCGTAAAACCTACAGTTCATAACTGAACTGAACAGGTTTCTCATCCTGCGACCAGCCACAGCAGGTCTGCAGACTCACAGGAAAAAAAACCAATAGGCGTCGGTTATTTGTAAATAACCGACACATAATGATATAGTGTCGGTGTTCCTACAATAAACCGACGTCTATGTCCTTAACACCACGACCGTGCTGGACAGCACGGCCGTGGGGCGAAGATATATGGTGTCGGTTTTTTACTTATAACCGACACTGATAGTTCCCAAGATGGCGCCCTTTCTGTGGCGCGAAGGGTTTGGGCGTCGGTTTTTAACTAATAACCGACGCTTATAGTCCCATGATGGCGCGTTTTCGGTGGCGCACGAAGAGTTTGGGTGTCGGTTTTGGAACGGTTTTGGAACCGACGCCTGATGGGTGGACTTTTAGTGTCGCCCACATAGGTGTCGCTTAGAAACCGACACTAAAGGCTTTAAATAACCGACACTAAAGGTAGGTTTTGTAGTAGCAAATGGTCCCGGGACCACATAAAAGCAAATGGTTTCAGGACCGCAAGGACTTAAACAGTTTCCAAACCGCACGAGTCCAAACGATCTCAGAACCCAAACGGTTTCCAAGACCATTTGAGCCTGAAACTGCCCAAACCGTTTGGACTTCACTTAAAGCCTATAAATAAGGCCCAAAGGGTCCTCACAAGGCATCAAGTTTTAGACGCCCAAAGGCTGCCTCTACTGCTCCAGAGCTATTTCATCCTTCATCCTCCGCCCCGAGGCTGCAAGACTGAGATCCACACTCCATCCAGAAGTTGCTTTCTCTCTTATCGCCCAAGAAGGTGGGAAGAGGAGACTTCATCATTGAGCAACCTACGAAGTGTGAAGATCATCTCTCTCTCCAAGGGGTTGACCTTCCTCTCTCCTTTGTGGGGATGATGTTCTCTCTCTCTTCTCACCTCCTTCTTTGTCCTTGCTATGAGCGAGTAGTCTTATTCACTAGGGTGCGGGGAGTGGCCCCGCTACCCATGTTTTCATTTCATGCAATGTAATCCATAGTTGCAATAGAGATATACTTTCTTTTCAGTTCAACATCAACCGTTTAATGAATGCTTGTTGCTTGATCGCCAACTTGTGTTACCTTTTATCTTTTAGTATGAATTGTCTACGTTTGTACTATTAGATTTGAATCTCGATTGAATGTTGGTTCTTGATGCATGTATCCACCATGCATCTGTTTCGGTATCTAGGAGTGTTTTTCAAGAAGTGGAGTAAAGTCACTTCCATCGTTGTACTTTCATACTATGAAATGGAATTAGTTGACGTATGGAAGTACAACCTTGATAAGTCGAGGAACACACTTTTTTTTTGGTCGGCTGTCGAGGAACACACTTTGCGAAGGGAATGTGTAAAGTAAGTGACCATTCGTTTGGGGATGGCTGGCATTGCAACATTCCCACACTTTTTGTAGTTATTTCTCCAAAAGGAAACTAAATATACAAAGATACTAACTGTTTAGACTCCTATTGTAGGTTATGTTTTTATGTTGCATGTTTTGATCCATGAGTAGTGGTGGTGAAAGCCGATCACATCCTAGTAGTTTCTTATCATTGTTTACAACCTTAAATTTACTTTCTTGCTTTGTTTTACTTGCACTTAGTTTAAAACAACCAATCCAACTTTTCGATCTAGATACCAACTGTTAAGAGGTTAAGTGAAATTCTAACGTTTTCCATCTTGTTACTCCCAACAAGACTGTTGTCCTGTGGATTTGAACCTTAACTATACTACAATAAGACTTCCACATATCCTAGCATACGTGGGTGGAGTTCTCAATCTCGTATAAGCAAGGCTAAACCTAAAGACTTACTATCTTTAGGATTTTTAGTGGTGTATGCAATTCCATGCGAGTGGAAGCTCCATCAAAAATTGGCGTTGTTGTCGGGGACAACGGAACGTTTTAATTTCATTTACCATCTTGCTAGTTGGTTGGGGTTTTACACTTTTCTTTAAACATTACTCCATATCTTCTTGAATTCATCATATCTCCTGCATCATCTAAAAGGTGTGTTTCTTTCTCTACTCAGGTAGAAGACGTGTATGCAACCATCGCATAATCTCGGATTCTCCCCTGATCCAGAGTACGACTCTGACGTAGAGAGAAGCTTCCACCGCCGCATCAGACTCAACCGCCAAAGAGCCAAACAAATGGCTGAGGATCAACGTCAAGTTGCGTTAGTAATGGAAAGGGTCAACACCGCCATGGATGCTCAAAGAGCACAACTCATTGCTGACACCCGTGCTCAGATCCAAGCGGAGATCCGAGCTGAAGAACATGCCCGCATCCGAGCCGAAAATGAAGCAACTAACCAAGCTGCCCAGTTAGAGCTAAGAAACAAGTAATTGAGGGACTATGCCATCCCCAAGAACTATGAAGATAATCATCCAGTCCAGCCACCAATCATCAACATACCCAATTTTGAAATCCAGACACAATGGATTCAAATCCTGCAGGGCATCTCATTCTCTAGTGGTTCTGGAGATGACTGCACGGATCACTTGAAGAGATTCAAGGCACTTTGTCGGCTTGTCCCACAAGACGGAGTTGCCTTTGATGCAATAATGCTACATCTTTTCCACTTCACTCTATCCGGAAGGGCTTTGAGTTGGTACAACTCACTTGATAGGGAGCCAATCATCACTACCTGGGCTCCCTTGGAAGAAAAGTTCCTGGAAAAGTTTTTCCCTCCTTCATTAACCTATGAAATTAGGGGGCAAATCAACCACTTCACCCAACTTCCTGGAGAATCACTTGCAGAAGCATGGGAAAGATTCAAGGAGCTTCTAAGGAAGTGCCCTCATCACGGTATCTCCCAAAATCAATTGATAGAAACATTCTATAGGGGGGTGAGTGATGATATCAAGCCATTTCTAGATTCCTCATCTAGAGGAAATTTTATGAGGAAGAACTACGAGGATGCTTGGAAAATCATTACACTTGGAGATGAGAACCAATCCAATTGGGGACGATCATCCGGTAAGGGAGTCCTCAAAGTTTATAAGGTTGAGGAATCAATGGAAATGAAGGCCATTGTTGAAGCTTTAAAGACCATAGCTCACAAACAGCAGGCACTTGAAACCTCATTTGGAGAATATGATAAGAAGAAAAAGACCCCAAGTCCAACAAGTTAAAGCCGCTACAGGGACTTGTAAATCCTGTCACGCATCCGATCGCCCTACACTATCATGTGGCCTACTTTATAATGTGATGATGGATATGCAACCACTACAACAGCAGTACGAACCAATCATCGAACACCCTGAAGATCAGATGTCTGAACAAGTTAATTCCATTCATTCCATACCGGGACAAGCTTACTATAATCCAAATCAACCAAGAAACCACCCCGGTTTTCAATATGGGAATCCTGCGGGGACTGCTAACCCGCAACATCAAACACAAGGCAGATCCTCCAATAGGTTGCCACCTGGATTTCAAAGTAACTTTAACCAAAATCAAGGGAACCTCAGAAATAATTTCCCAAGATCTAACTACCCTAGAAATCCCTCTGCCTACTATCAATATACCCATCCTCCTCTGCACCCACAATTGCACCCTCAGCTGCAGCAACTGCAATAACCTTAGTTAACATCACCTCTGCAACAACCACATCAAGGACAACAACAACTCACTCAGAAAAATGTCACTTCCCAGCCAACAGACGAGATAACTACGATCAGGCAGATGTTACAGTCACAACAAACCATGCTTTCCAATCAGCAAGCTCAGCAGAAGGCTGTGGAGGCTCGACTAGAACAAATTACTGCCCAACTGAAGCCACCAGTAGGTACTTTTTCTGGTCAACCAGAGTCAAACCCTAGACACGATCAAAATAGACCATAGCAATTAAATGTCGCCACTACAAGATCTGGTCGTGTCTTTCATGAAACTACGAGAATCGCTCATAATGATGATGATACACCTATCTTTACTCCGAATGCAAGCCCGAATCTAGGAATTGAGAAATCTGCAGAGACCGCGAAAGGCAAAGAAAAGGGACAAACTCCCAAAGAGCCAAAAGTTCCCCAATATAAACCTAGGATACCATATCCAGGAAGATTGAGAGAGACTAAAATGGACATTAGGTTCCAAAAATTCAATGAAGTGATGAAGAAACCTTATATCGATATCCCGCTCCTCGATCCTCTCTCTAAAGTACCAGCTTGGGCTAAATATCTGAAAACTTTGCTATCAAGGAAATACATTAATGAAGAGCAAGAGACGGTCAAACTGGCTCAGACCACCTCCGATATCATTCTTAATAAGATGCCCAAGAAAAAGAAGGACCCTGGTTCTTTCGGTATTCAATGTTGTATTGGAAATGCTTCGAGCAAAAAGGGATTAGCTGACCTAGGGGCTAGCATATCTATTATGCCCTACTCCATGTGTAAAAGACTGGGCTTTATTGACTTGCTACCCACAACGATGACAATTCAGTTAGCTGATTCAACTATCATTGCACCCCTAGGAATTATTGAAGACATTCCAGTCAGGATAGGTAAGGATTCTTATGACCCATGTGATTTTGTGATTATGGACATCAAGGAAGATCTAAAATACCCAATAATATTCAGCAGACCCTTCCTTGCCACAGTAAGGGCACTTATTGATGTTGAAGCTAGCACAATCATTCTGAGACAGGGAAAAGAAGCAATTCAGTTTCGGGTCCTCAACAGCATGAAAGGCCCCAACATTCAAGAGGAAGTCTTTCTCTTAGATGTAATACATCAAATGTCCCAATTGGAAATATTTGAACCATCTGATGAGTTAGAAAATGTTCTAATAAATCTAGAAGTCGAATTGTCAACCAACGAATTAGTTCAACAATTCTTGCAACACTTAGAGAAAGCTAGAGAAGCACCAACAACCACTTTTGAGGAGCTCAAATATGTCACTATTTTAGAAACAACAGAAGCACATAAGGCTCCCGAGATAAAAACCCTACCAACGGGACTTAAGCACGTATTTTTGGACGAAGAAAAACTATGTCCAGTAATCATCAGTTCCACTCTAATGAAAGACCAGGAAGAAAGGCTTCTCGTTGAGTTGAAGAAACATAAGAAAGCCATTGGGTACAAGATAACTGACCTAACAAGTGTAAACCCAGACTTATGCATGCATAGACTGCCCATGGTGGAAGAATTTAAAACTTTAAGAGAGCGCCCAAGAAAGTTGAACCCCAATCTTAAAGAGGTGGTTCGCCTTGAGGTCCTCAAACTGCTGAAAGCCGGCATTATCTACCCAATTTCAAATTCCCAATGGGTCAACCCTATCCAAGTGGTCCCCAAAAAGGGAGGAACCACTTTCGTATCATAGGGTGGAGAATGTGTATCGACTATAGGAAACTAAACAAAGCAACACGAAAAGATCACTACCTTCTACCCTTTCTTGACGAAGTCCTCAAACGCTTAGCCCATCAAAAGTTTTTCTATTACCTCGATGGTTATTCCGGGTTCTATCAAATTCCTATACACCTGGAAGACCAAGAAAAAACAACTTTTACTTGTCCCTTCGGTACCTATGCCTTCAGAAGAATGCCATTCGGGTTGTGCAATGCACCTGCTACCTTCCAAAGGTGCATGTATGCTATTTTTGCAGGGTTAACCGAGTCCATAATGGAAGTATTCATGGATGACTTTTCAGTTTACGGAGATTCCTTTGACAATTGTCTACTCAACCTTGGACAAGTCTTACAATGATGCGAGGAAATGAACCTTATCTTAAATTGGGAAAAATGCCACTTTATGGTAACTGAAGGTGTCGTCCTTGGACATAGAGTGAGTGACAGAGGAATCGAGGTAGATAAAGCAAAAATTGATGTCATCTCAAAACGGTCACTGCCAAAAGATGTAAAAGGAGTACAAGCATTCTTAGGCCATGCTGGGTTTTATCGAAGATTCATTAAAGATTTCTCGAAAGTAGAAAAACCCATGACCCAATTATTGACCAAAGACGCCGAGTTTAATTTTGACCAAGAATGTCTACAAAGCTTCACAACCTTAAAAAATGCTCTAGTCTCTGTGCCTATTCTGAGAGCACCTGACTGGTCACAACCATTCGAAATAATGTGTGATGCCAGCGACTATGCTATAGGAGCAGTGTTAGGACAGATAAATGACAAAAATCCTTATGTAATATAATATGCGTCCAAGACTCTTGATGAAGCGCAAAAGAACTACACCACTACGGAAAAGGAGTTCTTAGCTGTCATCTATGCATTTGAGAAATTCTGCTCCTACCTGATTGGATCAAAGGTCATAGTCTATGCTAACCACTCCGCCATACGATATCTAATTCAGAAGCAAGACATAAAACCCAGACTTATCCGCTGGGTGTTAATGCTTCAGGAATTTGATTTAGAAATCAAAGATAAAAGCGGAGTGGAAAACGTCATTGCTGATCATCTCAGCTGCATTGAAGTCGAGGATGATGATAAAGTACCTATCCGAGACTCCCTCCCTGACAACCAGCTAATGAAAATTACCACCGGATTCCCCTGGTATGCCGACATAGTGAATTATCTAGCTACAGGAATCATCCACCCTTCCGCCTCTCATCACGATAAAAAGAAATTCCTCCACGGTGTTAAGCAATACTACTGGGACAAACCTTATCTCTTTCGCCTATGTGCAGACGGACTTTTCCGTCGCTGCCTACCTGAAGAAGAGATTACTCTTGTCTTAGAACATTGTCATTCCGGCCCCACTGAGGGACACATGAGTTCGAAAAAAACCTCTATGAAAGTTATGCAATCGGGTTTCTTCTAGCCAACGATAGCAAGAGATTCTGATGATTTTGTAAAATCATGCAATAAATGTCAACTTACTGGAGGTATAACTAAAAGGAATGAAATGCCCCTCACTATGTAGCAAGAGATCGAACTTTTCGATGTGTGGGGGATAGACTACATGGGTCCCTTTCCCTCTTCATATGGATTTTCCTATATACCGGTTGATGTGGATTATGTCTCGAAATGGGTAGAAGCTATACCCACAGTTTCCAGCGATTCCAAACCAGTCATTAAGATGTTTAAAGATATCATTTTTCCCAGATTTGGAGTCCCCCGAACTGTCATATCCAACGGAGAGACCCATTTTCTGGAGTGAAGCTTTGAAGCCCTCTTAAAGAAATATGGAGTCAACCATAAAGTTGTCATGCCTTACCATCCACAAACTAGTGGTCAGGTTGAAGTTTTGAATAGACAACTGAAGGCAATCTTAGAGAAAACCGTCAATAGACACTGTACTGATTGGTCCACCAAGCTTCCCGATGCCCTTTGGGCTTACCGAACAGCTTATAAAACACCAATTGGAACAACCCCGTTCCGTTTGGTATATGGGAAATCATGTCATCTTCCAGTAGAACTGGAACATAAGGCTTGGTGGACCATTAAATAACTGAACTTCGATTTTAAAAGCGCTGGAGAAAACAGACAACTCCAGTTGCAGGAACTAGAGGAGCTCAGAATGACTGCATACCAAAGTGCCAGGATTTACAAAGAATAAACCAAGATGTGGCATGATGTTCATCTAAAAATAAAAGACATCGCCATTGGAGACAAAGTCCTTCTTTTCAACTCCAGACTCAAAATGTTCCCTGAGAAACTTCGTAGAAAGTGGTCCGCACCTTTTACTATCAAGCACATATACCTGATTGATCCATCATAATTGTTAACAATAATGGAGGAGAAAGGACCGTCAATGGCCATAGATTGAAAAATACTATACTCCAGCAGACAAAATTACGAGACAAACTATTGAGATCAGAGACCCCACAATATCACCATAACAAAATCAAAACTTCGTCGAGCCAGCGACGTAAAACCCAGGCGCTACTTGGGAGGCAACCCAAGATCTATTTATCACTGTTTATCTTTTTTTAAATTTCCTTGGTTTAATTTAGGTTTATCATCTTTAATCTGAAAATATAAAAATTCACATAAATAGCCAAAACAAACATAAAAATATAAAAATAAAAAACCTTAACCATCTTAAACGGTTTTAAAACCATTTGGTGCCAAACGGTCCTGAAACCGTTTGGAGCCAAACGGTCCTGAAACCATTTGAAGCCCAAACGGTCTCAAACCGTTTGACCTGGGGAATTTGTAAAGTCAAACCCCAAATCCTATATATATAACCCTACCCCCTCTCATTCTTCTTTCTTTCGATTCTCGAACCCTCTAAACCCTCGCAAGCACTGTTTCATCTCCTCTATTCTTGCTCCCGCGTAGCTCATGATGCTGGTTCTCTCCGCCACCATCGCTCCCGCTTCCGCGTGTCTTCATGACGTCTGCACCTCCGTTACCGCCGCTCTTCCCATCGTCGTCGTCATCTTCACCCGCAGCAGCAAGATATGGCCGGAACCGCCGAAGACCCGCACTGGACAACGAAGCAACTAATGGAGGACTATGCCAGGCTCCAGAAGATCGTAGATACCTATGAAAAGGCTAAATAGATCCCACCAAAGGTCAACATGATAGCAGTCATGTGCGAAATTGACCGCATCAACCGATGTCTTGCCGAGGAGCCTGAAGAAGAAGTGGAAGAAATCTCTTCCAGCGATGAAGGCTCCGAATATGAGTCGAACTCTGAGGATAAATCCCCAACCGAAAGGTCCAAGGGGAAATGAAAGGTCCAGGAAACTGCATCCGAACAACCCACAAAAAATCGGGCAAGAAAACAAGTCCACCCCGTCACTGCTAGGGAACAAACCCTAGCAGGATATATCCCACCAACCGCTACCACCACCCCCACTACCACTCCTGCAACCACCACTACCCCCGTCTTCTCAGTCATCACCACCACCAGAAAACCTTTTCATCCACACCATCCCATCCATCGACAAAACCTTAAAACCAACAAAGTACATTTTCTCAAACGTACTAATAAAGATGGGGATATATGACCGAATCCTCACCCGACTCGATAACGCAAATCTCTCAAGACTGTGCTTTGTCCTTGAGATCTCATACGTCAAGCCCATAATAGAATTTTTTACACATCTCACCAAAGAATCAGTGGACATTATGGACAGAGCAAGGGACGGAGGGGACCGCAGGCTGGTCACCAAGCTTTTTGGTCACAAAGTTGTCATAACAGAAAATATATTGAATGAAATCTTCATAGACAACCATGAGCAATTAAAAAAGGCCAAATTTGTTAGTACGGAGAGCTCCCAATTCAATAGACACAACTTTTGGAAATTCCTAATAGGGATCCCAAATTATGAGGCACGGACCTGCAAGGCCTTCAATATTCATTTTGGGTTAGTGAGCACGCTTCACAAAATTCTCGCCAGTGCGCTCTTCCCTAGAACTGAGGGCGGGAATGTTATCTCCACTGATCTTTTTATTTTGTGGCCCGTCCTACATGGGAAGCCGATCAACATTGGATGACACACGATACAAAAGTTTTCAACATACGTGCTAAGGAAAGAAATTTGCATGGGTAGACACATAACTTCCATTCTTAAATACCTCAAGATGGAAAGATTACTCCATCAGTGCACGCAGATCAAGGGCGACATCCTCACTAATGGGAAAACTTTGAAGAACTCTTACATTATCAAAGAAAAGGATGTGAAATTACACTACATTTTCTACCCTTCAGTAAGATCCTCCATAACTCTGTTATCACTTCCGGAGCTAGCGGATTACGACAAGGAAAAATTACTCTTTACTGAGGAAGAGCTTACCAAAATCCTAGCTTCGGTCAAAGTACAAGAGAAGAAGACCAAAGCAGGCCAGACAGAGCTTAGTATCACTGCCCCAACAGCTAGGGTAACAAAAATACCAGTAAAATGACCATCTAAGGCACGTTTACAACCACAACAGCTGTCGGGGATGCCGACATCAAAGCTAAATCCTGAGACAGAACCCCCCCACCCGAGGACCTTATCAATACCTCATCATTCGACTCATTCATCATAAGCCTAACTGATGAGCTCACCACCACCACTACCCCTACAACACTACCATCCACTACTATCCAACCATCTACCACCCTCCCACCTTTCTCCACAACAATCCCAACAACAATTCCTTTCCCCGCATCCACACCTCCACCCACATCTTCCACCTCAACCTTTTTCCCTTCAGGTATCCCATTCTCCACTCCAATACCCGACTTCACCTCCTCCGCCCCATCTCCACCCTATTCCCCTCAACATTTTCAGTCCCACCATTCTCACTGGGAATGTCACCATTTTTTTCCGCCACCACCCCAACACTGCTGGTGACTCCATCCACGGTCACCACGTAGGTTGTGGGACCATCAACAGTGTCTCTTTTGCAAGACACTTCCACCCTTCCACCTCGACCCCAGCCACCTCACCCTTCCGCATCTGGGGTCTCTTTTACAAACACCGGTGAAGAATTCAGACGTCAATTCGATGCTATCCGAAACCTCCTCACTGAACCTTCTAATATTTTAAAATCTATTTTTTCTTATGTACAGGGTCTAACTACACAGGTCGCCAAGATTGATGAGCAAAATCGTGCCCTGCCAGGCATCCTCTCAAGCATCCACCAACAACAGAAAGTAGCGGCCATGAAAGTCGAACGCATCGACGACCGCCTACAACAACTGCCACAGTTGATGCTTGAAGTGAAAAACCAGCAAGGTGATTTGGTCAAGCAAGTCGACATGATTTCTGCACAAAATCAACCATTGCCAGAAATTTGCATGAGCTTAAGCAGCAACAAACTTCTTTAAGCAAGCGTTTGGATGACATCAGCACCACCCTCACACAAATCAATAAACACCAGGAGGAGTCATCAAATAATGAAATCACCCAACGAAGAACTCAAGTGACGGACCTCTCTACACGACTCCTCTCCACCGAGGCTCGCTATTTAGATCTCAAAGAAACCCACGACGCACTACTTGAAACACACGAGCATGTGCAAGTGGCTTTTGACGAGCTACAAGCATTCCACCGGCAGTGCAAGAAGCCTCCACCAAAGAAGACAACAGATAAGGCGGCAGACAAAGAAGATGATGAAGAAGAAAATGAAGATGAGGATTCTGACTCCTCAGCTGACTCCAACAATAACACCTCCTCAGACGATAAATATGACGACCCAGACAATGTTGGGGAGGGCCCCAGCCAAGGAGCTGCACCAAAACAACAAAAAAATTGCCACAAAGGTGATAAAGATCCCAAATCCCCTACTCACAATGACAACGTTAATATGTCATATGGGGATCAATTTCTTGACTATTCTGCAATGGGATCTCTGAGGTAAACTGCCAAAGAAGCAGCTTTTGCTGAGTTCCAATAATGTTTATTCAGAACCAGCACGAGTCAACAGCAAGCAACACCAGCTCAACATTTCTCTACACCAGAACAATCGGTTCCTTTTCCCCCAGAACATGAAGAATTAGAAAGATTCAGTTTAGATACAGATGAAGATCTCGAATATGCTTCTGATTCAGATAAAGAAGAAGATCTATAGCACTACATCGATGATTTGGAGCAGACTTCTTCCCACCTTCCGCAAGAGCTTCCCCCGTCACCACCGCTACCTCACAAGATGCACGATCTAGACATGGCAGCCATCTCTACTCTAGATGCTCAAGATATCTTCATCCTAAACACTATAGTAGATGATGCCAAAGAAGGGGGCGATGTTATCTATCATAATACAAAACCCCAGTGCAAGTTGACACGCGAAGACTTCCGCACCATCCTTTGACCAAAGTCATCGGTGAAGATGGCAATCTTCCGTGTCCTCCTTGCCAATTCTATCGAAATCTAAAGAAGCTCTAAATGGTAGCAATCAGTACTCAATGCTTCACCTGCTATGGCAATGAGTCTTTTATATAAAGATTTACAAAACAAATCTATCGAGCGGTTGCAAAGGAGAATTGCCAGAAAGGCACACTATATTACCGTGCCCTTTCAAGTTTCTGGCCACTGGTTGCTTATGATCGTGGACACCGCGGCTCGAGACACCAAGGTGTACAATTTTTGCGCCAGTGAGCTAAAGGTTGGAATAATTAATTTTGCTGGTATTGAAGCCGAGGAGGCTAGATGCATCCCTTTCTGGCTTCTAAAATTGATTTGGGCTGCATGTCCATCCCTCCAAATGGTTGGAACCAACCCTGGTTTTAAATCATCAACCCACAAGTCCAAACACAAGAAGGATCTAGGGATTGCGCTTTTTACACTATCCGCCACATCCAAGCGCTCAATTAACAAATCCCTTTCACTGAACTAGCCACAGAGGATTTTCATTCTCTACGAGGGTGTTACGCCATGGAGCTAATATGTGATAGAAGGTTCTTCAAGGACCCAACTATGACACCTAACTACATTCCTCGCTACCTTTACTCGGCCATCCAACGTCCTCAAAAACAGCCATTCCGTCAAACAATAAAGGAGTTGGAAAAACAACAGCCTGCCAAGGTCCCCGAGAAGAAACAATGGGACCCTTATTCTTTTGATTTGGAAGATGATATAGAGGACACCGAGTTGCTAACTGGGGCCAACATCAACAGACCACCTTCAGAAAAGGTTCCCCTATCTTCCATCACACTGACGTTCCCTAATTTTGACCTCAGCGTCTGCAAAAGTCTTTCCGACAATGAACTTTGGCTCATCATGTCAAGGCTTTACGCTGAGAAAGATGATCTCGTTTTTATGGTCGGAGATATTCTGGTTATGGCAGATGCTCTATGAGAAACTGTACATATCAAAGGGTCTCTATCCGTGAGTTTGATGGACGCCTATCAATTTCTTCTCAGACAGAATCACTCTACGACCTATATGGCATTAGCATATATGAAGGATGATCTCCTAAAGCTAAAGAACTTTGGAACAACTGAGGCACTCATTTCCTTCCTCCAACATACGACTCCGAAGTTTATCATTCTTCCTTTCCTTCATTCAGAGCACTGGATGTTAATGGCAACAAATCTTCATGACGGAACAACAACCATATACAACAGTTCCGACAGCCAGTACAATCCAGATCAGCAACAATATACTACAACACTAAGAACGCCAATGGAGGAGGTGGCGAAGGAGTGTGCTGACCAACTACACGACCTTCTCAGCAAGCACAGACGGGCAAACGATAAAGAACACTTTCATCGCCCTGCCTTCAGCCACAAATGTCCCCAGCAGCTTCGCGAGTCAAACGACTATGGTTTCCACGTCCTATACTGGATATACACCATCATGGTCCTTGGAAGACCAGTAGAGGACATGACAGATGTGGATTACCACGCATTATGTGGAAAGCTTGCTGCTAATCTTCTTTGCACACATGGCGCTAATAAAGGACTAACATAAGCTTGATGCCCTTGTCCTTGTACTTTTCAACCTATCACTTTGACACTCTAAGGACAGAGGGAGTGATAAGTTAGGGGGGAGAGTACACTGGACAAGGGCGAGGTATCATTCTTAAATCCTTCCTTCTATACCTTCTTTTTCAATTCTATACAATTTTTTTTTAAGTTTTCTTTGCACTTTTAGATTTTGTTTTAAGAAATTCCCTATTAAAATAAACCATGAACATAAGAATAACATCCCTCTTAGAAAAAGTCATCCCCATCTAACTTTAGAATCCAGTTAGTCCTCAAGAGAAATAACAAGAACAACATATAGACATGAAATGGTGAATTAATAAATTATCTTCACACTAGATTTGCATGCTTTTGCTTCAATTCAACATATGACTCTCCACAGGTTAACATCAGGGCCGAAACAAGCCAAACACTCTCAAAGACGGGAGGGATATCAGGTGACATCCAAATCAATAAGCCTCGTAAGTGGACCACTAAGAAGAAAAAGCCAAATAAGTGCATGTCGAGAAACTCTAAGAACAACTTTCTTCTCTTCAAATAAAAGAGGCTTAGATGCCCAACCAAAACCCCTAAAAAAGTCCCAAATCCTAAGCCTGTGAGTTTACGAATAAAATCCAGAGTGTTGAATAAAAATATGAGAGTTGTGCCATGCATAAGGATCTATATGAAGAGCCAATAAAGGTCTCGCCCGGTCGGTACATTCTGCTGCCCTCACAAAGGCAGATGTGTCGTGCCCGGTAGTGAAACCCTAAGGTATCTAGATATATGAAAGGTTGATAAAGGACTCACCCGGCCGGTACATTCAGCTGCCCTCACAAAGGTAGATGTATCGTGCCCAGTAGTGAGACACTAAACGCATAGACAAACCCTCCCCCACTTGAAGGGGGAGTTACACAACAAGCCTTTAAGCCAACCCTCATACCCACTCTATCTTCCGACATGATTTTCAGAGAAGTATAAAACTATTTAGAGTCGACGACATGCACAGAATAAAAAGGTGGTCCCAAGGCAGGCTACGAGATATGGAAGAAACCTGAGATCCAAGCAACTCCCAACACCTGAAAGAGTTAAGGCAAGCAAAAGCTCTGATACAACCTTAGGAGATCTCTGGTTTAGATTTGAAGCAAGAGTATGGAAATCTTAACTAAATAAAATCACCTCCCCATTACATGCCTCAGCTCTATCTAACTTGAGGAAAAGCTAGACTCTAAGTTAGGGGGGTGATAACCTCCCATTTTGTGACGTTATCTTAGTAATTTTCCTCAGTTTTCCATACTCTTTCCCATATAAATTAGGTAGAATCCTTAACTTTCCTCCTTTATTGCAAATACACCTTTAGATGAACTTTTCTCCTTTTTTTCTTACAGGAAAATACAAAAAAAATCACAAAAGTTCCAAACGGTCCCGAGACCATTTGGAGACCAAACGGTCTCAAGACCATTTGGAGTCACACGGTCCCAAGACCGCATGAAGTCACACGGTCTCGAGACCGCATGAAGTCACACGGTCCCAAGACCGCATGAAGTCACACGGTCCTGAGACCACATGAAGTCACACGGTCCCGAGACCGCATGAAGTCACACGGTCCCGAGATCACATGATGTCACACGGTTCCGAGACCGCATGAAGTCACACGGTCCCGAGAGCGCAGGGAGTTACACAGTCCCAAGACCGCACAAAACCAAACGGTCCTGAGACCGTGCAAAGCCAAACGGTCCTGAGACCGCATGGAGTTACACGGTCCCGAGACCACACAAAGCCAAACGGTCCCGGGACCGCATAAAAGCAAACGCTTTTAGGACCGCAAGGACTCAAACGGTTTCCAAACTGCACGAGTCCAAACGGTTTCCAAAACTGTTTGATCCTGAAATTGTCCAAACCGTTTGGACTTCACTTAAAGCCTATAAATAAGGCCCAAAGGATCCTCACAAGGCATCAAGTTTCAGACACCCAAAGGCTACCTCTACTGCTCCAGAGTTGTTTCATCCTTCATCCTCCGCCCCGAGGCTTCCAGTCTGAGATCCACACTCCATCCAGAAGATGCTTTCTCTCTCATCGCCCAAGAAGGTGGGAAGAGGAGACTTCATCATCGAGCAACCTACGAAGTGTGAAGATCGTCTCTCTCTCTAAGGGGTTGACCTTCCTCTCTCCTTTGTGGGGATGACGTTCTCTCTCTCTCTTCTCTCCTCCTTCTTTGTCCTTGCTATGAGCGAGTAGTCTTATTCACTAGGGTGCAGGGAGTAGCCCCTCTACCCATGTTTTCATTTCATGCAATGTAATCCATAGTTGCAATAGAGATATACTTTCTTTTTAGTTCAACATCAATCGTTTAATGAATGCTTGTTGCTTGATCACCAACTTGTGTTACCTTTTATCTTTTAGTATGAATTGTCTACATTTGAACTATTAGATTCGAATCTCGATTGAATGTTGGTTCTTGATGCATGTATCCACCATGCATCTATTTCGGTATCTAGGAGTGTTTTTCAAGAAGTGGAGTAAACTCACTTCCATCGTTGTACTTTCATACTATGAAATGGAATCAGTTGACGTATGGAAGTACAACCTTGATAAGTCGAGGAACACACTTTGTGAAGGGAATGATGTAAAGTAAGTGACCATTCATTTGGGGATGGCTGGCATTGCAACATTCCCACACTTTTCGTAGTTAGTTCTCCAAAAGGAAACTAAATCTACAAAGATACTAACTGTTTAGACTCTTATTGCAGGTTATGTTTTTATGTTGCATGTTTTGATCCATGAGTGGTGGTGGTGAAAGCCGATCACATCCTAGTGGTTTCTTATCATTGTTTACAACCTTAAATTTACTTTCTTGCCTTGTTTTACTTGCACTTAGTTTAAAACAACCAATCAAACTTTTCGATCTAGATACCAACTATTAAGAGGTTAAGTGAAATTCTAACGTTTTCCATCTTGTTACTCCCAACAAGACCGTTGTCCTGTGGATTCGACCCTTAAATATACTACGATAAGACTTCCACGTATCCTAGCATACGTGGGTGGAGTTCTCAATATAGTATAAGCAAGGCTAAACCTAAAGACTTACTATCTTTAGGATTTTTAGTGGTGTATGCAATTCCACGCTAGTGGAAGCTCCATCACTTGACAAAAGCACTTTCACAACAAAGTCATGTTAGATCACTTGGGATCAAATTCATGGGTGATTGGCTCTAAGTTCAAGTGGGAGTCTGTTGGTGTGTATGCCCTTGGAGAAAATCATAGGATAATTGTAATGACATATCTTGTAAATGATTTCATTTATAATAAATGCAATCTTCCAATTTATTCTATTTTATTCAGTTGGATGATGTAACATAACAAATGTTATGAGTATATACATTCTTGTTATGTCCCTAGCCGGTTGTTATTGTGGAAGGTTAATTGACAACAATAACACATAATACTAAAGTGTGTGTTGGTTGATGACAAAATCTCATCAGTCATGATATGTGATATTAAACCAAACACATAGATACTTGTTAGAGAACAGTGTATTAGACAGGACCACCATGGGAGTGATGCATAGAAACCATTACATGGTAGTCATAACTATATATCATAGTTTTGGTGGTGCTTGTGGTTCTTATACCTAAAATCACTACACTCATCACACGTCATTTTGTATACTTTGACATCATCCACCGTGACCTTAAATAAGGGTTTCCAAAAAGGTGATGATCAGATGCATTGTGATACCTGGAACTAATTGTGAGTGATGTAGATGGGATTTGTCCCTCCTAAAATTTTATGATATCTTGGCCACTTGATAAGTGAGACTGAGAAATGGATGGCCATGCTCATGCAAGTCAATATGTGATATTGAGCTTACATATATCTTAGACAGTCTGCTCTAGTTCAAGGAACATGGATCAAACGTTGAAGAGGATGACAATTCCATGCCTCAATTTCAATCTAGATATCAGTGATAAATGGACTATACAAACACTATAACACCAATCATATATTATAGGATGAAGTTGTTCTCTAACTTTCCAAATTACTTGGGTAGCAATGATGTGTTGCTAGATACCACTCATTGCTTATGATGTCATAAATTAGTGATGGGCATTCACTTCCAATGTAACTTGATACCTATAGAGTCACACACATAGGATACACTTGGAATAGGAGTTTAATCATGAATGATGTTTCACTTGATTGCTAAAGTGTTTAGGTATTCGATTTAAACAACAATTGTCTGACTCGACTCTGAACTGACTGGTTCAAGTGTTGAATTGATGAGTTGGAGTGTCAGGTTGATTGAAATTGCATTGGTTGAATATTGGTTGAAGTGTGGCATGAACTGACCAGTTCATTGAGTGAACCGATCGACTTAATGGTCCCAAATGCCCAATTCATATGATGAAGCGCCCAGTTCATTGATCAATTCAGTTGCATCAAGGATTGGTGTTGAAGTCATGTTGTGCATTAATTGAATATTAATTGCTAATAAAATTGTAATTGGTAAACATGATGAAATGATTTGTTCAAGTGTTGAACCGATCGAATCACATGCCAACCTATAAGTTCACATGTGAACCGATCATTTTGCCACTCACAACATGTAAAAATTTGTGAAATTTTTTCCCCTTCAACTCCTACTCAGACTGGGAACCCTGACCCTAACTCTCCTATAAATAGAAGGGTACAGGGGGCTTCTCAGACACATCAATTAGCTCTGAAAAATGTTGTCTTATCTGGTTGTGGTAATAAAGAGAACCGAGCAAGTCCTAATCGATAAAGGGAGGGATAGAAATGGAGAACATTGTAGGAGAGAAAGTTGGGCCTAGTACACCAATGAGAAGGGACAACTCCTTGTCAGTTCTTCTAGAACAATAGGAGTTTTTAGTGGTCTGCGTGGACTACTATAGAGGCGAGGAGGCCGTTGCATGTGGCTTATGAGGACAAGGTCAACTGTAGTATGTTGTGATCAACTAAGAGCTATTGTTGATGTAATTTGGGTGTGACTTGAAGGAAGACGCATACTACCATCCTTTCCATTACATAGTTATAAACGCGATCGCCTGTTAAAAGGGAATATGGGATTTTTTTATTTATTTCTAATGCCTATCTGTAGCCATATTTCCCTATAGTGGTATCAGAGCCACGTCTATTTACTATGTTTTGGGATAATCAATATGATCAAATTTTGGTTTTTATATTTTATTTATTGCATAAGATGCAAATATTTAAAATGATTAATGTGCACATCCGATTAAATACCACATATGATCCCACTAATATATATATATATATATATATATATATATATATATATATATAATTTACACATGTTGCCCTAAAAGTTGGTTTTGGTGGTAGATGCGAAGCATGGTTATGGTCAATAACTCAGATATTTATGTATGGTTATGTGGGTTCTTTATTCTTGTTTATATCTCAGTTTGCATACCGAGCCTCATCTTCTCTTCCAAATTTAAAAGTATTATTCTCTTCTTCCTTTGCCCCCACCTAATGTAACTTGAGATATTCCTATCACTTTGTATTATGCTAAATAGCATTAGGATAGTTTTAATTTCTTGTTATGACAAACAAGTCATTCAGCACCCAGAGGAGCCAATCGACTGGAGGGCTGAGGAAGACTAACAAGAAAAGGAGCCAAACCGATCGGCTGGTGGCCCCAACTGATCGAATGAAGGATCCAGAGGATGGTGTATCGGAGACCAGACAACTGGGGAGATGACTAAGCGATCGACCAGGAGGTGAGTTGATCAGTTCAAGGGTTGAATCAATCAACCCAGAGTGATTTAAGCATACAACTTCATCAACAACATGTTTTTGCATATGATACATACCCTAGGTTGTGGTAGTTCCTTGTAGCTCTAAGGAATTATAATAGTATGGCTATAACCATCACTTATGTTTTATTGCATGTTTGCATTTTTGGGATATAGCATGTATAATATGTACTATAGTATGTGGTGATTGGATATATATATATGTGTGTGCATGTGTATTTATAAATACAAATTCCTCAATAAAATATGAAGTATAAGATGATTTCCCTGAGAAGCACACATGAAAAGCTGACCAACTAAGCATGAGCATGCCAAGCGTGGTGCTTCGTCTATCTCATGGAAGTGTGATGCTAGTTATGTGGGCCTGCCAAATAGGGTGCATTACAATCGTGTTGGGTTTTGGGTCAGGATTAACTAGGTTATCTTAATGAGATTAAGCACCTAGAAGCATGCAAAAGACTATGGCAAGGAGTTGTGCATATCATCTATCTAAGAATTGTAAAAGATACAATTGGTAAACATTGCCTACCTTAATGATTGATTATGTACACTAGTGTTGGCCGAGTAATAACTCAATTATTTTGGATCTTGGCTCACTAGAAGATTGAATGTTACAATCTTTGGATTGATTGTGACGCCTATCAATTTGAGCAAAATAGTGGGAGTGATAATTAATTAAAGGCCTAATTAAATATCATCAAATTTTATTCAAATCAAAATAAAAATGTATTGACAGCCAAATTTTCTCTTATAGAAATAAATGGAAAACAAAGCATCATTGCAATATGTCCTTAGGAAGGACAATTAAACATGATGAATTTCCACAATTGGCTTTGGAATTTGAGAAGGGTTCTCAATGATGAGCATAAGCTCTATGCCCTAGATACACCAGTGTCAGAATTACATGCTCCTGAAGCACTTAGGGCTGAAGTGGATGCTTACTGGAAACATACCAATGATGCCTTAGACATTAAGCAACTTATTCTAAGCTGCATGAACTATGAGTTCCATGAGCAATGTGAATACATGGGGATCCCTGATATAATAACACATCTTAAGAAAGTGAACCATAAGCATACAAAGCAAGAAATGTACAACGCTTCAAAGGCGCTCTTTGAATGTAAAATGATAGAGGGAGATCCACTAGAAACCCATGTGCTCAATATGATTGGACATGTGGAAAATCTAGAAGAACTGAGATTCTCTTTGAGTCTAGAGTTGGACATGGATATGATTCTGCAATCATTCCCTACATCATATAGCCATTTTATCGAGTGTTACTACTTGAATAACATGGCCAAACCGCAGTCAGATTTGATTGGTATGCTGATAAATGTTGAAGCAAGAATGAAGAAGGATAAATCTGTGATAGTGATCAATGAGATGGAGTCCAAGGATGAAATCAAGGCCATGAAGAGTTTTGAAGCTAAGCATAAATCCAAATCTTCAACACTTAAGATAAGGAGAAAGACAAGCAAAAAAGAGATTTTCCTTTGTACTCGAAGTGATTAAGGAAGATGAAGATGGGGATGAAGATCTCCACTTCAAGTATATATATTATTGAGATAAATTGATTTGCTTCTTCATCATGGGTACTATATACCGAATGTGGATCTCACATATGTTTGAATATGTAGGATCTGAAAATAAGTAAGCCTTTAAGAAAGGGTGAGGTCGAACTGCGAATAAAAAATGGAGCAATAGTTGTTGTGACTGCAGTTGGAGCCTATAATTTATCTCTGCCCACATGGCTGGTAATAGGGATAATGAACTGCTATTATGTATATGATATAAATAGAAACATCATTTCTATATCTTGTATGAATAATGATGGATATGAATTTCATATTAAGAATGATCGATGTTCTATTACAAAAGATGAGATCTTTTATGGTAGTGCCCTAATGTCTTATGGTCTTTATTTGATAGATCTAAGGATATATTTTTATTATGTAAATACTAAAAGACTAAAACTCGATAACTCATACAAGATATATCTTTGGCATTGTCGTCTAGGATACATAAATGAGAATTGCATATCTAGACTCCGTAAAGATGGTTATCTAGACTCTTTTGATTTCAAATCAATAGAGACATGTGAGTCTTGTTTATTGGGCAAGATGACTAAGACCCCTTTCACCAGTAACAATGAGAAGGCTAGTGATCTATTAGGACTCATACATATTGATGTATGTGGCCCTTTTAGAACAAATGCTAGAGGAGGTTATCAATACTTCATTACCTTTATTGGTGACTTCCATAGGTATGTTCTGTAGGTATGGTTATGTTTACCTGATGAAACATAAATAAAAAACTCTTGAAAAGCTCAAGGATTTCATGAATGAAGTACAAAACCAACTTGGAAAAAGAATTAAGTCACTTCATTCTGATCAAGGTGGAGAATACTTAAGCTAAGAGTTTGTGGACCTTCTGAGAGACTGTGGTATTATATCACAATGGACTTCACCTGGAATCCCTCAACATAATAGTGTATCATAAAGAAGGTATCGCATATTGCTAGATATGGTGGGATGAATGATGGGTTTGGCTGAACTTCCAAATAACTTATGGGGTTATGCTCTTGAAACCATCGTATTTACACTAAATCGTGTACCATCTAAATCGGTTCAAAAGACACCATATGAGATATGGTATGGGAAGCGTCCCAATGTGTCTTTTATGAAGATTTGGGGTTGTGAAGCTTATGTGAGAAAGTAGTTTCTTGAAAAGATTGGACTCAAATTAGATAAGTATTATTTTATTGGATATCCTAATGAAACCAAAGGATATTACTTTTATTCCCTATCAGCAAAGTGTATGTTTCCAGAGATGCTCTATTCCTAAAAAAAGAATTTATTTCCAAAGGAATCAGTGGGAGGAAAGTAGAACTCGAAGAGGTTCAAGACCAACAAGAAAATGTTGAACCAATAAAGGTACAAGAGGAACAAAGAGAATCACAAGTCATTGTGCAATCTCAAATTCCTCAAGTAACACATGAACCTCGTAGATCTAGTAAGACATGCCTTGAGACTAAAAGATTTGGTTATCTTGTAACTCAAGAAGGCAATGATTTGGTCAAAGATGATGAGCCAACAACCTATCCACAAGCTACCAAGGGACCAGAGTCTAAGAAATGAGTTGAATCCATGAGATCTGAGATGGAATCCATGTATTCCAACAAGGTATGGATCTTAGTGGATCCACTTGAAGGGGTGAAACCCATAGGGTGCAATTGGATCTTCAAGAAGAAGACCTACATGGATGGTAATGTACAAACCTATAAGGGCATATTGGTGGCAAAGGGTTTCAGACAAGTTCAAGGTGTTGACTATGATGAAACCTTTTCCTCAGTTGTCATGGTTAAGTCCATCAGGATCATGCTTTCCATTGTAGCTTATCATGAGTATGAGATTTTGCAGATGGATGTTAAAACCACATTCCTTAACGAGAATCTTCTTGAGGATGTGTACATGACACAACCTGAGGGTTTTATAAATCTAAAGGTTTTAGATGCAAATAAAGTCAGTAAGCTACAAAGGTCAATTATAGGTTGAAGCAAGCATCTCAGAGCTAGAATCTTCAATTCGATGAAACAACCAAAGAGTTTGGATTTAGTCAAAATGAATATGAAGCTTTTGCATACAAGAAGGTTAGAGTGAGAATGATTGTATTCCTCATATTGTGTGTGGATTACATACTACTGATGAGGAATGAAATCCCTACTTTATAAAAGGTAAAGACCTGGCTTGGAAATACATTCTCTATAAGGACTTAGGTGAAGCATCCTACATCTCGTCAATCAAGATCTATAGATGTAACATCCCTGACCTGGGTTATGCCTTAACCCTAGAAGTTTTTCTTAAGCAAGATAATTAAATCCTTAATTTTAATTGGTGAAAAGTATTTAAGGCTCAAGAGGAGCTTATGTTTCAATTTTGGTCTTGTTTGAATAATGTTAAAGCAATGTTTGATTATTTTGGACTAATGTAAAAATTACCCAAGTTAAGGGGTTTACTTGCAAATGTTACATAATAATATGTTCCTCATATGTTGAAGCATCATGATAATGAAGATGGTGCAGAGGAATGGCTTATGAAAGCCTGAGTACCAAGAGAGAGCTGATAAAACAATGTCTGTGCATTAAAACCTAGTTTTGGTGTAAAGTGCAATTTACCCAAAACCTAGGGTTCAATATGCAAATTACCACTTCAATAAGGTCCCTTATGTTTATTGGCATCATGTAGAGCAAAGAAAATGAGAGGGGCGCCCCATTTGAATCAAGTTAGAGGAGAGAGAATCTTGATATAAAAATAATCAAGATTTAAGCCCAATTGAAACCCTAATTCAATTTAATGCAAAAATAAATAAAATAATTGAAGGGCCTTCAACCAAAATTAAAATGGTTGGATTCAGATGTGTGTGGACGAGCTTAATCCTTGCAAAGGCACGAGTATATCCTAAGGAGGTGAAACTCCACTCACCTTATTATAAGAAAAAGAATTTCCACTCAAATATGGAAATTACTATTATAAGGGTTAAAGTGCTTAATTTCTTTTCCCTTAATTTTTGGATAATAAAAGGGAGTTCGGTGGATATAGATATGAATTTTTATGCAAGAAACCAAGGAGGAAGTGGTGGCAACAATTTAGGAATTAAATGATTTTTAATAAGGCATTTTCTCTCTCATTGAATTGTTATAAAAAGACCTTTTCAGAACCCACCTCTTCTCTTTGCTTGGAAACCGACCAAGGAGCTAGGGAGGACCTGGAGGACGACTCCCAACCTGTTGGTAAGGTTATCGGCCCCTTTTCACCTTGATTCCATGGTGGAAATCGAAAATAAATCATTGATTTCTTCTTATTTTGATCTCCTCTTCAACCCTAGCCAATCTTTTCAACCAAAAGCTTGAGGACGAGCCTAGGGGGAGTTGCAAAAGCTTCATCCACCATTGTTGTCATGATCTTGGATCATTGGAGCTCAATTTGAGGCGGGTTTCATAACTTGAACCCATGATTTTGTTATTGCATTCAATTCCTTAGCAAATAATGATCATTTCTACATTTACGATAATTGATTTGGTTGATTGATGCAATCTCCATGGAAATCACAAAAGATTTCGTGAGTTTAGATCTTGATGATGATGACATAATAATAAGCACAAACCTCCCCAAATATCTAGGCCAAAAGGTTTCAATTAAAATGTTCAAACGGTTTCACAAACCGTTTGGGAGCAAACGGTTTCAAACCATTTAGGAGCAAACAGTTTCACAAACCGTTTAAGGGCAACCAGTTTCAAAACCATTTGAGGGCATTGAACATGGTTGACCATTTGGAGAATTGTTGAAAATGTTGATGGTTAATGACTCATTAAATATAATTGACTAGTTTCAATTGGTTCATGAGTTGAAGGACAATCAATCACCAAACCCTAATCGGGTTAAGTGCTGATTTCTAAATTGGTTAAGCTAGAACTTTGGGTTGATTGACCCAAACGGTTTCAAAACCGTTTGGGGATCACCCAAACGGTCCCAAGAACGTTTGAGGGTCACCCAAGACCGTTTGGAGGTCTATGGTTGAGCTGGGTTATGTGTTTGAAGATCTAAAGATACCAAGTTGATTTGCAATCAAATGCTGATTTAATAATCAATCTAATGACTCAAACCCTAATTGCATGTCATGTATTTTGATTTTATGATGGGAAAACGGTTTCAAGACCGTTTGGAGGTCATCCAAACGACCTCAAGACCGTTTTAGGTCAGGTCATGTCCAATTTGGATGGTGACCTAATGATTTCAAGGCAATTAGTTTCACAATGATTAACATTGACGTTCATTGGTTCAATCCCTAATCCAATTGATTCAAAACCCTAATTGGTGATTAATTGAGGGTTAAATCAGTTTGAGGATGATCTATTAAGCTCAATAGAAGTATGGTGTTAGGTTCAATTGATGAGTGATTATATGAATTCAATCAATGAAGGAATCAATCTTGGAAACCCTAAATCAGTTTGAGTGGTTGAGACCATCTTTGGTCCAATCGGTTTTGAGAAGGTTTGGACCAAATGGCCTCAAGACCGTTTGAGTCCAAACGGTCTCAAGACCGTTTGGGACCAAACGGTATCAAGACCATTTGGGACCAAACGATCCCAAACCGTTTGAGGCCCAATCGATCTCATGAGTGCTTTAGCAAACGGTTTCAAGTGCTTACATTAGCAAACAGTTTCAAGTGCTTGCTTTGGAAAATGGTTTCAAGCACCACCTTTACCAAACGGTTTCAAACCCTTAGACCAAGACCGTTTGAGGTCTGATTGGTCAATACCATTTGAGGTCTAAGTGACCAAGATTGTTTGAAAGATAACTAACCAAATCGTATGAACATTTAAAGTGATTAAAGGTCAATTGTTTAAGTGAATAATTACATGATGTAATCCGAGGGTGATTATAATAATGGTACCCTTAATGAGATAGGGTGATTAGTACCATTTGAATAAGTCACTAATGGTCATGATGGTGATGACATAATCCATGGTATCAATTTTTATTTCAAGTTAAGTGACTTAGTCTAATCAAATCTGAAGTAAGCATCAACTTATAGAAGATGAGAGAGAGAGAGGACTTCATACATGAATGATAATCATATAATGAATAAGCCTCAACACCTTTAACATGAATGAATAAGCAATTAGGGTATGATCCTTAATAAAGAGATCATGAAACCTTAATCAAGGAGATTGTTGAACCCTAACCTAAATCTAGGGTAATATCAGATGCAACCCAAATCAAGAGTAATGTTGTGACTCTAAACCAGGATGACAATATAAGAAACCCTAAATTGAGGGTGATCCTATATGAGAAACCCTAATTGAGGGCGATGCCATGAGCAACCCTAGTTGGGAATGAATAGTAAACCCTAATCATGGTAATGTGATGTGAAAGTCTAATAGAAGGAGATGCTATATGCAATCCTAACCCTAATGAAATATGATTTAATGTGAGACCCTAATCTAGAATAATGCCATGAGAATCCCTAAATTAGAATGATGTTATGTAATACCTTGATGTGATGATATGATGAGAGACTAAAATCAAGGGTAATGCCATGTAAGGTTATATGAAACCTAGTGAGGGTATGATGGCCAATACACTAAAATAGGGTGTGGCTAATATAATAAAGTAAGATGAGAATGTTATACCATGAAGAGTGGAAGTGATAAACCATATGAATGGTAATGTTGATACTCTGATAAGTAAGGGCATGAAAGGACAAGATAATGCTTATATCATTATATATCAAATTTCATGCATGTGTAACAATCCTATACACCTTATAATGATGAGAATATGAGACTCTTAGGAATGATGTATGTTATACTAAATAGTGATATGGATAATATCCTAAGAGTTGAATTACCTAAAGTGGTGGATAATGGTTCATCCTATATTCTACAATGCCTAACCATTGGATAAGTCCATATTTTTAAAGATAGCTGGACAATTCTAATGTGTAACCTATGCACTGTATGATGAAAGTGACAAGTTAGTGAATAAAGTATTAAGAGGGAAATACCTTAATACAAGGTTAGTTGATTAATTTAAGTAAGATGGAAATGAAAAGAAAGTGATACATCATGACATGATAGATATCACATTTAGCATTTTAGGGTAGACATACCTAGATGAACATCTAATCCAATATTCTTGGATAAGAAACACATGAAGTGTGTGGTATGCAATTATTACAGTAAAGATGTAATGAACTCAATGTACTTTGATAAATGTTGACTAATATACTTTGAGAATGGGGTAAGCCAAATCAATGAGTATGATGTAATCATACCATGACAAGGATGAGAAATGAACTCATACCTTGAATTGATGATCATTGATGTTATATGATGAGAATAGTGATCATAAGCAAATACTTATGATGTCTTTGAATGCTCCTAGAGGTGTGGAGCAATACATTAGGATTTAACTAATAATATGAGCATGAAACCCTAATTAATGTAAGATGGGAAACCCTAACCCTAATTTTGAGTAAAGGGAATGAAAAGCCCTATTTGATAGATAACCCTATCCTGATAAAGGATGGTGGTGTTACTATTATTTCATATGATGTGATAAATGATTTACATGACTGATATCATGTCTATTAATCATGTAGACATCATGAGATGATGAATATAACCATATTTGAGCTATGACATTCATATAATAAATATGTTGTATGGCCTTATGTGCCTAATGTTGTTGTTGCTTAGTAAAAGTAAAAAAATGTGTATGGACCTTATGAGTTCCTTGAATAAGTTGTTTCCTAATGAAAGGTGACAAAACACTTAATAGGCCTTGTGAGCCATGTGAGATATTTGTGTAACAAGTATTATGTATACCTCGGTCTGAGGACCTGGAGGTAATAGTTACCTAATAAGTGGTAACAGTGATAGTGATGAATTGAGGGTATGAATGCCCAAAATTGATAAGTACGATAATGATATTGTTGAGGGATGTGAACTTTCCAAGAAATGAAATGAGGGACTGAGATCCCAATGTCTTATAAAGACTGAGAAATAATTGATGAAGATAGTACATGTTTCTTTATAGCATTTGTCTGAATAAGTTATGTTTGAGAACTTGACTGATGCTAAAAGAATATGCTAATGTACTTAATTAATCAAGTGAAATTATATCATGTAGAGCCCTGGACATATAACCATCGGTGTCAGAACTTGCTGAATGGTGAAATGGGTGCTCTGCGGCAAAACTCGAAACATATATTTTGAATATGTGGGGGCAATGGGCGAATGTATCCTGACGTCCTAATGAGGGAATTGAGGAATGGTAAACATTAAACCTCTCAATCCTTCATCACTTGTACCGGTATGGATGTATCACAAATATCCTGAAGATTGGGACAAATGCAGTACACATCTCCCAATAATGTTAATGCTGGATCGGTGGAGATAAACACAAAATCTCACGATTGTGAAGAGAGTGCAGCACACCACTGTAACTCTGATAGCGAAGTTGCAGTATACCCTGGAAAGCTATATAGCAGAGACACAAGATGTCCTGCATTTGATCTCGTACTAACTGAGATAAGGGAGGTCTTGGTAGCCGGCTCTATCTTTGACCTTGTATGGCACCGATTTCGACTTCGCAATGGTCGGTTGGAGTATGAGCGGTATACCTCATCTCCTCAGGTCATAAGTGTGATTGTAAAATGTAATCAGGCGTATAACATGTTTACTTAAGGATTGAATATGGAAACTCATTGGCTGATATTACATTTATTTTATGCATCTCTAGTTGTTAAATGTCATTTATATCTCTTTTTATTCATTGCAAATAGATGGATGAAATTATGAATCTACCATGAGTAGATACAATGTTCTCCTTAGGAACGAAGATTATCTTATTCTGTCCATATAATAAATAATGCTGTTGTTAATATGTAAGAATTCCTATTCCGTTTTAATTCAATAAACTGCAATAACAATGTTTTGGCAGAGAGTTATATCTCCCGCTGTGGCAATTTACAATTGTCTCACCCCCGTGGGATCCAAATTTTTAGGTAAACGCAGAAGAAGAAGCAGGAACCCTATAACAAGGGAAAAGTAACAGTAGCAACAGGGACAGTAGTGATAACTCAGGTGGAGGCACTGGCTGCCAATTTTTGTATAGATAGTAGTCCTATGTGTCATCTTTGTACTCTCAGGTCCTCGGAGTCAGTAGTCTGTGTTTTTAATTAATTGATCTGAGATTTTGGCTTGATGCCTCGAGGTTTTTATGTTGTCTGTATATAATGTTGTATAGGGCAGCTGATGTTGTAATCATCGAGAAGAGATAGTACAGGTTGTGTACTTATGGAACAGAATGTAAATATTATACTTTGGTTCTTGAAGAAAAAGATTTCCTATGTGTGGATGTCTTTGCCAAAAAGTTTTAATTTTTAGTGATTTTCAGTAATCCGCTACAAATGATTCACTTCCGCTTAAGTAAATATTGTTTTGTAAGTTGGATGCCACAATAGAGATAGATCCAAGAGGCTTCTTAGACTAAGTCAGAGCACATACATTGACAAAGTGTTAATGAGGTTCAACATGGAGGACTCATAGAGAGAAAACTCGCCCATGTCTCATGGAATTGCCATATCTAGAGCTCAATGCCCCAATTCTTATGAAGAAAGGGAACACATGAGTAGGACTCCATATGCATGTGCAATTGGATCCATCATGTACACAATGTTATGTACTCATCCCAATGTCTCATATGCCTTGAGCATGACGAGCAGATATCAATAAGATCCATGTGATTCTCACTAGACAGCCATGAAGAACATCCTTAAGTACTTTATAAGAACTAAGGATCAGTTCCTTGTCTATGGTGGAGAGGAAGAGTTGGTGGTAGAAGCTTACATCGATGCAAACTCCCAAACTGACAAAGATGTTTGTCGATCACAATTAGGATTTGTGTTTTGCCTAAAAAATGGAGCTATAAGCTTGAAGAGTTCCAAGCAAGAGATAGTTGTGGATTCTACAATAGAAGCTAAGTATATTTCTTCATTTAATGCAACAAAGGGGGTTGTCTGGATCAATAAGTTCATCTCAGAACTTAGGGTGGTTCCAAGCATCAGCGATGCAATTGAGCTATATTGTGACAATAATGGAACTATTGCACAAGCTAAGGAACCCAGATCACATCAACATGCTAAGCATATACAAAGGCGGTTCCATCTCATACGAGAGATCATACAATGAGGAGATGTGAAGATTTGTAGAGTACCGACTGAAAGAGTATAAGTGGCTTCTCAAACACATCAATTAGATCTAATAATTGTTGTCTTCTCTTATTGTGGTTATCGAGAGAACCTGAGCAAGTCCTACTCGATAAAGGGAGGGTTAGAAAGGGAGAACAATTATGGGATAGTAAGTTGGTGCTAGTACTCCAACGAGAACAGACAACTCCTTGTCAGTTCTTCTAGAATCACAGGAGTTCCCTATGGTCGGTGTAGACTACTATAGATGTGAGGAGGTCGTTGCCTGCTGCTTAGTAGGACAAGGTCAACTGTTGTTCCTGGTGATCAACCAAGAACTACTGCTCATGTTCTCAAGATGCGACTTGAAGAAAGGTGCATACTGCCATGAGGGAATTGTTGTTGGACTTGCTTCAGGACCAAGTATGACCTCATAAACCATCCTTTCCATTACATAGTTATTGAAGTGATCATCTGTTAAAGGGGAATATGGTAGATAATTTTTTTTGTTTCTGCTGCCTATCTACAGCCATATTTCCCTACAATTCCTACATGAAGTTACTACTACTTTTGTATATATGAATTTTTGATTGCTTTGTGTTCTGGTTGGAGATTTAATCCTCTTTATGGATGATGATAAATCAATATACCACAATGGCGTAACAAGAAGTATGTTTCATACGTTTTATATCTTCCTAAATAACAATCTAAAAATTATTTCACAAATATTATATAGGAGCTTGTGCGTAACTTGATTGATGTAGTCAAAATACTCAACTGACGTAATTAATCAAGTGTAATCTTGATCATGTATGTCTCGTGCCTGTGAACTATCTCAGTGTTAGAACTTGCTAGATATTGAAACGAGTAATTCCAAAGGGAGCTTAGAGTCGTATACTATTGAGTACATGTAGGTGATAGACAGGTGTATCCCTATCATTCAGATTTTCAAGGTTTATAGAGCGGTCAAAGTTGTGTCTCAAATATTGATATGATTGAGAGTGATTGTGGCCGTAACTCAGATTTGAGGGTTGATTCCCCTAGTTTTTGGTTCCATGAATTGTGTATCCAAGATGGATTAAGATATTGGTAGTTAGGTCGATGTACCACTACGGTATCCACTCATACTAACCAAGGGGAAGAGATCTTTAGGATTCTAGACATCCTAGATTTTGTAAGGGACTGATTGTGACTTCATAATGGTTAACTAATAGTTTGAGTGGTACGCCTCAAACTACCCATGGCTTAATATAACCAGTAACTCAGCCACATGGTGTACTTGTTAAGTTTTTTTGACAAGTCACATTGGATGATGATCAATGTCTTGCCTTTCGGCTAGCATTATATGCGATTCATATCTTGTTAAATGTAATTTCCTATACATGTAACCTTTAGCTATGCTTGAACATTTTGTATACATATTACTCAGTCTTTCTACTCTGTCAAACTAACTACCTTAACTGCTTTAATAGTATATCCTATTTATACGCACTAAATGTTATTAGAGATTATATCATGTTGCTAGGACATGGGTCTCACCTCATGGATTTTTTAGACATTTTAGGTGATCAACAACGCAATTAGACTTGTGGTGGTTAGGAGGCCCAATTTGGAGATCAGTAGAGCTTGAGAGGTTGGTGTGGTTTGGTGTAGAGTTCTAGATTTGTGCATGTACTCTCAAGTTTGGGTAGGGAAATTTGTATATTGTGCATATCTGGTTGGGTTTTGTGGAGGCAACATGAGCAAAGAAAACAATAAAAATTTTCTCCATATACCCTACTAGCAGATCTCGTCAATAACATATTAGGAAAGAGGGTGTACCAGAATACCTTATCGTGGAGCAAGTACTGTGAGGTACCTTTACGTGGTGATGTGTGTAGACCCTCACATGCATAGACAGTCATCATCGACGTCCTCCTAATGCTGACATTGAAGCGTTTGCTTCTCTACTTTGTCCACACGGATGGTCGGAAACTCCATGTCACGCTTCTCAAGCTGGCGGGAAGGACTAGCCTTCTGCTTGATGATGTGTCAACATCATGTCTCTCTCCTTCTCTCTCTCTTAGGAATGATGACATCTAAGGCTTACGTACAAGAGTGTCTCTTAATGGTCCAGCTGTCATGCCCCTATAAATAAGAGAGGAAAGGAGACATGGTTTCCCAAAACCCTTGTCTAACAAAAGGGTTGCAGTTGCATTTAAAATGATCTGCTCATGGACTATTAAAAATATTCTGGAATCAATAAATTAACAAACTAATCATATTAATTGATTAACTAATTTTTGTCATCCGACTCTAGTCGATCATTCAAGATTAGCCAACCGACTTAAAAATTTAAATCTAATTAATTGGATTAAAACATTTTAACCAATTAACTCAAATTATATTCTGATATTATTCTAGTAGATTACCTAAATGTTTTAGTAATCAATTTGATTCAAAACATTTTCAATAATGTTCACAATTGTACTTCCCAATACATCCTATGTGTATGACCCGATAGACTCCAAATTATGTTGGCACTGATATTCATAAACATATTATGATTTCAAAAACAATGATTGGTATCTAGAAAGACTTGATTTCTACCTAAGTAATTGGAGAATTTAGAGAAAAACTTCAACCTACAATATGTGATTGATGTTACACTAATTATGTAGTTCCTTTGTCTTTGATATCTAGATTGAACTCGAGGTATGGAATCGTCATCCTCTTCAACATTCAATCCATGTTTCTTGATCTAGAGCAGACTGTCTGAGATACATGTAAGCTTAATATCACATATTGATTCACACAAGCATGGCCGTGCATTTCTCAATCTCGCTTATCAAGTGACCAGGATATCAAACTCCTATAGGAGGGACAAATCCCATCTATATCACTCATAGTCATCCCCATGTGTCACAGTGCACCTGAGCACCACCTTTATGAAAACCCTTATTCAGGGTCACTGTGGATGATGTCAAAGTACACCGAATAACATGTGATGAGTGTAGTGATTACAAGTCTCAATGCTGCAATTACTACGATCCCCATTAGAGATGACTCAAACTATTAATCATGATTTCCATGTGTCACTCTCAAGGTGGGTCTGTCTGATACATTGTTCTCTAACAAGTATCTATGTGTTTTGTTTGATATAACATATCATGATTAATGAGATTCCGTCATCAACCAACACACACTCTAGTCTCAAGTGTTATTGTGGTCTATTAGCCTTCCACAATAACTTCTGACTAGGACATAACCAGAATACATACACTCTTGACATCTATATGATCTCATCATTCAAGTCCTCAACCCAAAGACATACGTCATTGAGTAATATCATTCTTTAGATATTTATTATGTTACATCATTATCTCACAACTGAATGAAATATAATAAATTAGAATATTACTTTATTATTAATCAAATTATTTACAAGTTATGCCATTACAATCATCAGATGATTGGCTCTCTGGACATACATACCAACAATATCAACTGAATTGATTGTACGTCTTGGGCAATGTAAACATTGCAAATATTTAGACAAAACTTTTTGTATACATGTTGTGGCCAAGACCACTAATCTCATGTAAAGTTACCTGGTAAGAAAATATATGTGAAGTTGAACCTTTGTACAAATGCTTCTTTTGATATGTTTGGATTTTTTTACTTAAATTCTGCACCATTTTAGTAGCATGGTTATTTATTGTTAAAGCACTATTTTAGTTTTGAGTAATCTTGTTTAGCATGGTGGGTTGCCACATTAGTTCAATAATCAAAATTTAGAAGATATACCTGTGACGTTTGACTCATAAAAACAAGATTAACTAATGCGGAAGCGATCATTGGCAGCGGAATTGCTGAAAATCACTAAAAATTAAAAACTTTTTACAAAGAGATCCATAAACTGAAAAACTCTTTTCATAAAGAACCAAAGTAAATTATTTACATCCCGGTTCATCAGTACATCACTAGTATCATCTCCTTCTTGAAAGTTACAAGCATCAACTGCCCTGTTAAGCTATATAAAGGCAGTATGAAAATCTCGAGGCATCAAGCCAAAATCTCAGATCAATATTAAACTAACTACTGACTCCTAGGACCTAAGAGTACAAAGACGACACATAGGACTCTCTATATACAGAACATGACAGCTAGTGTCTCCACCTGAGGATTCACTGTTGTCCCTGTTGATGCTGTTGCTGCTGCTGTTTTGCACCCACTGTAGGGTTTCTGCCTCTTCCTCGGTGTCTACCTAAAAAGTTGAATTCCACAGGGGTGAGACAATTGAAAATTGTCCCAGCGAGAGATATAACTCTCTGCCAGAAACATTATTATTGCAGATAATAGAATAAGATTGAATAGAAGAATTGTAAATATTCAACAACAGTTAAATCATTGACTAAACTATGTAGAGCAGTATTCTTTATTCAAGTCAATTCAGCTATGTCTTGATAAGATAGCGTGTCATTTATTCAATAAGGAGTATGAAGAGCATGTATAGAATTTATCCAACTAGGATATACTAAACAATGTAACATCAACCATTGATCCTCGTATTTCAATCCTAAGCAAATACGCTACACGACTGATTACATTTTACAATCTTAGCTTAAGTCCTGAGGAGATGAGGTATACCGCTCATACTCCAACCGACCATTGAGAAATAGAAATCGGTACCATACATAGGTCAATAGAAGAGCTGGATTCCCATGACCTCATCTTCTTCAGTCAGTGTGAGGACCAAATGTAGGACATCTTGTGTCTCTGCTAAATAGCTTTCCAGGGTATACTGGCAACTTCGCTATTAGAGTTACAGTGACATGTTGTACTCTCTTCGCAATCCAGAGATTCCATATTTATCTCACATCGATTCAGCATTAACATCATCGGGAGATTAGCGATACATCCATCCCGACATATATATAATGAAGGATTGAGAGATTTAATGTTTATCTCACATCAATTCCTCCATTAGGGCGTAAGGATATTCACGCCCATAACCCCCACATATTCAAAAGTATGCCCTCCAGGAGTTCCCGTAGGGAAACCTATTTCACATCACCAAACTACTGACGATGATGGATCTATGGTCAGGGCTCTACATGATATCATTTTACTTGATTATTTAAGTACATTACAAAGCATCAATCATGTTTTCAAATATAAACCATTATAACAATTGCTATAAAGAATGAGTACTATTCCTACCAAGTTCTTTTCACAACTTTATAAACATTGGGATCTCAGTCCCTTATCACCTTATCATCATGATTCAAGAATATGGGTATTCAAACCCTTATATCATCAAAACACTTGTTACCACTTTAACATGTAACTTAATGCCTTCAGGGCATCTGACCAATGTAAACATGATAATTACATTGCATGTATTTGACATGGCTCTTAAAGCCCTATAATGTCTCTTGTTATCTTTTACTAGGCAACACATCATATTATGGTTCACAAAGCCCATAAAACAAATTCAATAGTAAAGCATCATAGCTCATACCTGGCTATGTCCATCATCTCATGAAACCTGCATAATTAGTGCTCATGATAACAATTATATTAATTACAAACCAGCACTATGCATTGTAAGAGTATCACCACTATTTCCTCATTTGAGCTAAGATTTCCTAATTTATGTCAATTAGGAATACTTAATCTCATTACCCAGATTTGGGTCATAATTATCATTATATTGCAAAAAATTAGGGTTTCATACATTACAAACCAAGATTAGGGCTCCACCTATCTTTATCCTATATCAGTGTAGGATTTCATATCAAAATGTCACATTATTATGATTTCATTTTAACATCACTCTTGTCTAGGGTTCCACATGACATCACCCTTACTTAGGGTTTTACATGGCTTCACCCTTAATTAGGGTTTCTTATAACATCATCCTCAATTAGGGTTTACTATTCACATTCAATCAGGGTTTATTATTAAAATTCCCTGAATTAGGGTTTCTCAAGTTATTACCCTAAATTAGGGTCATACCATTACCAAAGATTAGGGTTTCACCTATCATTGCCCTCAATTAGAGTTTATTATCACCATGGATTAGGGTTTCACTTATCATTGCCCTTAACTAGGGTTAGGGCACATTGACCTTCTTAATTAGGGTTTCATGATCTCCATATCAAGAATCATATCCTAATTACACATTCATTCATGTTGAAAGTGTTGAGGATTAACCACTACATGATTATCATTAATGTAGGAAATCCTCTCTCTCTCTCATCTTCGATAAGATGATACTTGCTTCAAACTTGATTAGATTAGGTAAACTCAACTTGATTGAAGAGTAGACACATGTATTGTATCATTACTCCCATAATCATCAAAGATTAATCATTCAAGAGGTACTAATCACCCTATCTCATTAAGGGTACAATTACTATAATCACTCTTGACTTACATCATGTAAGGATCAATTAAACAATTGACCTTTAACCACTTTAAGTGTTCATATGGTTTGGTTAATTATCTTCCAAACAATTTTGGTCACTTAGACCCCAAATGGTCTTGACCAACCAGACCTCAAACGGTCTTGCTTGAATGACCTTCAAACGGTCTAAGACCGTTTAGACCTCGAAACGGTCTTGGTCTCACGGTTTGAAACCGTTTAGGAATTGTATGCTCAAAACCATTTAACCAAAAGTGTACTTGAGATCGGTCGAGTTTCAAACAATTTGGGATCATTTGGTCCCAAACAGTCTTGAGACCGTTTGGTCCAAACCTCCTCAAAATCCGAATGGACCAAAAATGGTCTCAAACACTTATATTGATTTAGGGTTTCCAAGGTTGATTCCCTCATCAATTGAATTCATGTAACCACTCTCCAATTGAACCTAACATCATACTTCAATTGAGATTAATAATTCATCCTTCAATTGATTTAACTATCAATTAATCATCAATTAGGGTTTTGAATCCAATTGGGTAAGGGTTTGAAATCGATGAACCTTCAATGTTAGTCATTATGAAACTAATTACTTTGAAATCATTGGACCACCATACAAATTGGGTATGACCTGACCTCAAATGGTCTTGAGATTGTTTGGATGACCTCCAAATGGTCTTGAGATTGTTTGCCCATTCCATCATGAAAATTGGTGTAATCTAATTAAGGTTTAGGTCATTGGTTTGATTATCAAATCAACAATTGATTGCATTACAATTTGGTATCTTTGGATCTTCAAATACCCAACCATACTCAACCCTAGACCTCCAAACGGTCTTGAGACCGTTTGGGTGATATCCAAACGGTCTTGAGACCATTTGGGCTAATCAACTCAAACTTCTAAGTCAAATAATTACAAAATGAGCACTTAACCCGATTAGGGTTTGCTACTTGATGGACCTTCAACTAATGAACCCTTTGGAATTAATCAATTATATATAATAGGTCCCCAACTATCATCATTAGCATCAAATCTCCAAATGGTCAACTATGGTCAACTCTTCCAAACGGTTTGAAACCGTTTACTCCCAAACGGTTTGATGAAACCGTTTAAGTTCAAACGGTCATGTGGAAACCGATTGAACACTTTTGTTGACACCGTTTGAAGTAGGATTTTCTTGGGAAAAGTGTCCAAGATGATGTCATCTTCATCTTCCTTCGTTTATCCAAGAACTACAACCGTTTTCATGGAAATTACAGCAATGAATCAAAGAAAGTTTAAATTAGAACAAGATGAACAACAAATCATGGAGAATTGAATGCAATATCAATGTTTAAGGGTTTAAGTTATATAACCCGCCTTATAATCTGATTCCAAGATCCAAGTTCCACGAATCCAATGGTGTATGAAGCTTTAACAACTACCCAAGGTCTGTTCTCAAGCTTTTGGATGAAAAAGTTGGCTAGAGTTGAAGATTGGATGGAGAAAACAAGAAATCAAGCATTGATTTTCGGTTTTCACCATGAATCCAAGGTGAAAGAAGGTTGAGAACTTACCAACAGGTTGGGGGTCGTCCTTATCCTTCTCCTAAGATCTCTTGTGGTCGGCCAAAGCAAGAAGATAAAAGGAATTCCGAAAAAGATCCTTAAGGGGATATGAAATGAGATATGTATAAGGAAATTCCAAGGAAAGAGAAAATGGAATTAATTCCTTTAATTTCCAAAATTGTTGCCACATTTTCTCCCTCAATTAATTGGCCACAAAGCCATATTATTCCTCTTGAAAAAACCTCTTCATTATTCAGGAATTAAAAGAAAAGAAATTAAGCACCTTAATCATATTATACTAATATCCCATTTTAGTGGATATTACTTTTTATTATCTTAATGTGAGTGGGCTTTCCACTCAAACTAGATCTTTTCGTGCCTTTGCAAGGCACAAACTCGTCCAACCCTTTGCAAATTCATCCCTCAACTTTTGGTTGAAGGGCTCTTCAATTAATATATTTCTTTTTGCATTAAATTGAAATAAAGTTCCTTTTATGCTTAAATCTTGATTATTTTAATACCAAGATTCTCTCTCCTCCAAGATAACTCAAATGAGGATCCCCTCTCATTTTATTTTCTCTACATGATTCCAAGAAACATGGGGGACCCTCATGAAGTGGTAATTTGCATATGGAACCCTAGGTTTTGGGTAAATTGCACATTACACCAAAACTAGGTTTTAATGCACAAAGATTGCTCAACAAGCTCTATCTTGGTGATCAAGCTTGTGGAAGCCATACCACTACATCATACTCACTCTTATGATGTATCAACATCTGAGGAACATTTTAATGATGTACAATTTGCAAGTTAACCCCTCAACTTGGGTATTTTGCACTTTAGTCCAAAATTAAAACAGGACAAAAATTGAAATATAAGTTCCTCTTGAGCCTTAATTACTTTTCAAGAATTAATATCAAGCATCTAATCAACTTTATTAGGCAAAACACCTAGGGTTAGAACATAACCCAGGTCAGGGATGTTACAATACCTTTCAATTTCTGTTGTTGGATTTGGTGTATTTAAATTCTAATTCTTCCTAACCTTTATTTTTTGCTAGTATAAACAACAACTAACTTAGACTAAGATTTGTCTAAATGTAAATTGAATCCAATTTTGAAAGTTCGATGCCAAATCTAAGTTTCTATTGTTTCTTTGAATGGATTTGTCATAACTTGGAGTTGGGTATGAGTTGGTTTCCTCTTTAGCTAGACCAATTGGTCTCGTGTTGGTGGGTCCAAGTTAGTCTCACAATAGATGTTCATAGAAGTGTTTGGGTTTGTTTTGAGTTCCAATAAAGTAATTGAAATTTAGATCAGGTTCTATGTTTTACACTCTAGCTCAACTTAAGTTTATAGTAATGTATGTTTAGTTGGATTTTGTTTATATTGCCAAAAAATAGCTTAGGAAAATCATAATTATCATGCATCTAGATTCTAAATTCTAATTGTGATAAAGCCGGTCCATTCTAGGTGGAATAGTCTGGCATAAATTATTGTATAAGTTAGTTTTGGGTTCTGATATTGACAATCTGAGTTAACTCTTAGTTGAATAAATTGATAAAAATTTAGATCCATATTAGATTTGAATTTGATAGCCAAAAGATCTTGTCAACGTATTCTGACATGAAATCCATCGACAGGTTTTGGACAAATTCCTATACTAGAAACAACACAAAAATACACACATAATTATATTATAAACATTTTGATCTAAAATAATAAACAATTTATTTATTTTGAATATAAATTATTAATATTAATAATAGTTATAAAGAGGATAAAGACAAAACTTGGATGTCAGGTGGTCACTAGGTAGAAACTAACAATAGAGGGTTCTTTAGGATTATGTAAAATAGGGTTTTTTTGTGATTACAGGAAAACCCACGCGATTTTAGGAAAAAAGTTCTTCCCACTAATATGACCACTTCCACAGTAATAGACAAAAATTAGAACATCACACTTACTAGTAGTGTTTGGAATTTAGAAACGTAGTAACCAACTTATTTTTAGTTCCTACTTGTCTAACATTTTTTTGACCTGCTTGCCTGTCAACTTCATTTGGTCATTCTTTTTGCTATATGTCCAAGTATCATGTGACTAGTTTGTTTTTGCCTGGAAGCTTGACCAGTCTGTTTGCCTGGCCCCTTTCATTTTTTCTTTTTTGAGTTTCAACGACCCATTTACCTACTACTTGTAGATGCATTAAGAAGTGATGACAATTGTTACTCCAACTGTTTGTTTCTGCTTTATTATTCAAGTAATTTGCTTATGCTTTTTAATTTTTTTCCAAGGTACTAGTCAAATAGTAATATACAAAGACATACTGTAATCATAGCTGTTTAAGCATCATGCTCCAACTAATTTTCTTCATATCATTTTTTTGTGACTAACATAGGTTGGTGATGAATGGCATTCAAACAAGTTGATTCAATGTGGTTTGCTTCAATTTTTTTATGTCAGTTGGTATTTGAATAATTGATATTATTAACTTTTGAAATAATTACAAAAGCTTTGAATGCTATTTAAGTAGTTTGATTCAGTTGATATCATAATTTTTTTATACAAGTGACAAGAGAGGCCGATGTATGTTTTTTAGGTGATTTTTTATTTTTTCATAAAAATAGTGACATGGGCTGACGTTTTGATATTTAAACAACTTGCTTCAAGTAATATGCGTTTATTTTTAGAGTGCTATTCGAGGAACTTGTTTAAATTAAATTTTAGATTATCGTTTGTTTACAGAAGCGTAATATGGGTAGGTGTTGGGCACTTTCTAATATAGTAATATCATGACCACTAGAAAATAAGACACATGCTAGCATAGTAAATCACTGTAATTATATAATAAGACACGTGTTGAGAAATCACTGCAATAGAGGGACAAGACACATTTTTACCCATCACAAAATCTTAAAATGTGTAGTTGCTATTTGTATAATATACTTTTAATAAATTGTTTAAATTCCTTGTTGACAAAAAAAGGTAACAAGTCATTGGCATTAAGATTTTGGTTCGTTGTTATTATAAAAATATAATATAATCAGTGACAAATCTTGGAGAGAAATATAGGGAGGGCCATAATGTACTACGAAGTAGTCAAGTATATCCATCTCAAAATAAAAAAACAAGAGTCAAAATAATTTTTTTACTTCAAGTGCAATGATAGATTAGATTATAAAAGAAAATATAATAAAACTAATGACACGATATAATTCTAAATTTTAAAATATTACATTTCTCTCTTTAATATTATTGATGTCCTTAATAATAGGATCAGTGTCGAATGATTCTGCAATCTTTATTCAATATGGACAATGAGATTATCAGCGAGAAATTCATCTTCCATTTTGTTATATAATTTTGTCATAATAAGTTTCATCACTGAGAATGCACATTCTATTCTTGATACAGACAATGTGTTCATTACAAAATGAATTATGTAATTTGTATTAGTAAGTTATGTTACTACCATGCAAAGCGAATATACACAAATTTTCAACAGAGAAATAAATAGGTTATACAAAACCACACATATAATAAATAAATAAAATTAACGACAAGATGACTTACTACTCCACAATATATGGACGGAGAATAATGAAAAGAATCAGTCAAGAATTATGCATAAGAATCGACTTTGTTTCTCTTTGATATATGTTGTTGCACACACATATGTGTGTTCGAAAAAGGTAGATGCCACCAGTTTTCAAAGGTTGTGTTGGTCACTTAAACAAATTAAAAGCGGTGTTTGTGCAATGATGTAGACCTATGTCCAAAAATATCCATGCCTACCACTACCAGTATCGAACAAGTCATGTTGACACTTGTTTAACAAAACATGGAGTTTGACATAGTTAGAAGTTTACATATAGATTTATAGAGGTCACTTATTCTCATTATTTATATTTACTATAATGGATAATGATATTTATCAAAAGACTAGAGGAGAGAGAACAAAATTACACTAAAAAATTAGAATGGAATATGAATTGTAATAGATAATAGCACAAAAAATCCTCTTCGCAATTGTAAAAGCAGCCCAAATTGAAAAAAAAATCTATGAATGTATTAATTCAGCAAGTAATTATCGAAAATGAGTCAAAATAATAGAGATTTTTATTGCATTATTTATCTTAAAAAGTATAAAAGAACCATCAATGGAAAACTCTTAGGAGGCATTATCAAATAAAAAATTATCAACACAATAAAGCAGATTAGTTAACAATTTTGAAACCAACCATATTCATTTATTTTTAAAAATCAAAATCAAATAGAAATTAGCAATAGCACAAGAAATCTTCTAGGTGATTGTAAAAATAACACAAACTGAAAAAATATACATATGCATTAATTTAGTGAGTAAATGTTGAAAATAAGTTAAAATAATAGGAGATTTTTTTATTGTATTGTTTAATTTGGAAAGTATAAAAGAATCGTCAACGGAAAACTATTGGGAGGCGTATCAAATTAGAAACGGTCAAACACAATAAAATGAATTAATTAATAACTTTCAACTCAACTATATTCATTAATTTCTAAAAGTCTTAGGAGGGCCGTGACCCCACTCTATAATCCGCCACTGAATATAATACATTACGTACGATCCAGGTACATAAAAAATACACATATAATATTTATAATAATAAATATATAAATAATTGATTTGATATATAAACTACAAATACGAATTAATACGTATTGAGAGAGAAAACGAAAGCTTATAAACTAACGACATTGTTTTGTTAGGATGAAGTAAAAAACCGGGAAGTTTCTGGGATTATGGGAAAACTCAGACCCCTCCATGATAATAGACAAAAAATTAGAACAGCGCAAGGACCAACAATGTTTCCCGGGAAAAATGTGCCCGTTTTTAAGTATATAATTTATAAAGTGCCGCTTTTCTAACTGGGCACCTATGTGGCTATCCCGCTCGTCTGCTTGAGTCTCCCTACCTCATCCCTTCCCTTCACCAAATCCATAATGGATGTGCTCAAACACACTCCCTTCTTCACTGCTACTGCTTCTTGTGCAACACCACGCTTACATGCCTTACCTTGTATATACCCACCATCGTCTCTTCTGTTGCGTTCCCATCGCAGCTATTGCTTGAGGTACCGAACAAAGTACTTCGCCGCCGCAAGTGATAATGGCGTCGGCCAGAATCAGCAACCACAGCCAACACCGTCTAAGGGTTCGTATCCATTCAACCAGATTGAGCCTCGGTGGCAGCGTTACTGGGAGGACAACAGGACTTTCCGGACACCGGATGAGGTGGATACCTCGAAACCCAAGTATTACATCCTCGACATGTTCCCGTATCCCAGGTGAGCCAATTTTATAAGAAACTCGAGTATATGCATCCCTCCGTTTCTTGTGCAGGGGCACCTGCTTGTTTGGTCTTGCTTTCTCCTCTACTTGCATATGTTCCTGAGCCACATGTTTCCAAATGGATAGAAGATTCTGAGCGCGCCTGAATCGCGCTGATGCAAATCAGAAACATTTCCCTCTAGTTATTGTCTGTTATTTTTGGAATGCTCGTGAAACCTGTTTCGGTACTTGGTGTATCAGTTAGCTGCGCGAAAAAAAAAAGATTATATCTTCATAGCAATGGCATGGGCATCGGTACACGGAAGCGGATGCCTGTGGAATCGCTTGTGTACTCCGTCTGTCTGTCATTTGGGTGGAGACTCTTTTATTTCTTAAAACAATTACCGTACAGAATATACTAAAGTACTCGCTAAACACTATATTAATTTAATCATACACACATGCTTATATTTGATTTATCGTGCTTATGTGAATAATGCATAAAGAAAACCTCTAAATACGTGCATCAGTCGTGTGGAATGAAAATTTTAAGACGGAACTATGGAACACCTTGATTGCGAATGTGTAGTTTGGATCGTATAAAAATCAGCATGGACTCTGCATAATTCAATCCACCAAGTGGAAGCAAATAGAGAAAACAAATTATCTTCTCTCTAAGTGGCAAACTACAAAGAAAACTGCATTTTTTTTTTAATCTGCAATAGTAAATGCATAAATGGAAGGAAAGAAATTCCTCCGTCATTGCCGGGATTGATTAAACAAGAAAGTAATCTGCCTTGCGGCATAATGAAGTCGCAAAATAGGGGAGCAATGCTAGTTGAGGTCTTCAACAATGATATGATCTGATGGAGCTATGAAACCTTAATTGAGACTCTTTTTGGACTGAATGTGGGGGTTCATCATTATTGGTTACCTCTTTGCTTTGATCATATGCAACTATAACCTCCAATAATCTGGGATCATAGTTGTCTAGGCGGCTAGGCGGTGGTCTCCAAGACAGGGGTACCTAGGGGCCTTTGAGTATATTTAGATCATCAAAATCATCATCGTCGTCGTCCTCGGTCATCGTCATCGCCATCGCCGTCGTCGTCGTCATCATCATCATCTAAGCATCAATCCCAACCATGTTGGGGTTGGCTACATAGATTCTTATTTTCCAATTAGGTATGTTATGAGTCATATTTTGATCAAGGAAAGAGTTAAAATCTCTCCTCATAAGCTCTTCCCAAGTTAATTTTTAGGTCTGGCTCTTCTCCTTCTAACTGTGCCCGACTCAACACCGTTGCTTCAAATAGGCGTGTTAGTGGTGTGCACTGCACATGTTTAGACCATCTTAGGCCCTCACGCAACTTGTCCTCAACACTCACCACCTCCACTTTGTTCTTGATATAGTAATTTGTCAAGCGATCTTTCCTTATATTCCCACACATTTCAGTGACATTCCTCTTGTCACACACACACGCACGCACACACACATATACTATAAAATATTGGCCCTAATTCGACCTTGCTTGCCATAATTAGACCCAAACCAGACCTTGTATGACCTTATTAAGACCTAACTTTCCCTAATTTGCCCTAAATCATAACTCAGTTGGTCAACATTAGGCCTCATATGTCTAAATCACACCTACTTTGACCTGAATCTGATCTAATGCTACCTAGTTCAACCCTAATTGAAATAAGATGATGTAATATGACACAATTCATGCGTAAATGAAGTTAATATCATCTAAAATAGACCATAGACACCTGTCTAGGTTACTTTAGGACTTAGACACTTAGATTTGGGATTGTCCTCTAGCAATTAGGCGAAGCCTTGATAAATGTTGTTGTAACTCACTTTCTTAAAAAAAATCATTGTATCCATGATTCTTTTGCAAGAGTTCATTGAAATGCTTCTACCAAATCTAGCAACGAATGTACGTTATTTAGTTGAATCTAGCAAACAATTTGTTGATCTCATAGTCACAATCTACTCTGACTTTTTGAAAAAGTCGCCTCTAAAACGTGAAATTTTCCGTAGACAAATCAAACAACCGAATAACTTCCAATTCCTGAATGTTACGTTTTATTCCCATATTATTAATGAATTTATCGTGTTTGATGTTTTCTTCCCGTTTTATACCTTTTTTCACGTAATTTCTGGTTTAATACTATTTAAAACTTTGACTTAGTTTGAGTGTGTGTCTGTATGTACATAGTATATGTATGTGTGTAATATATGTAGGCAATAGATGTATAGACATGTAGTTATATATGTGCACTAAATGTATATATAGAAAAAGAAAACCTTTATTTGATGTGTTTAAAACAAATAAAAGACACTCTCTTTTATAGGATAAGAGAGTAAGTGAGAAATAGAATTAAGCATACAGGATAAAAGAAAAGCTAAAGACAAGACAAGTCTAAAGCAGACAATAAAACACGAAGCATAAAGCATGTATACTAATACTCCCCCTCAAGCTGGAGCATAGACGTTAAACATGCTCAATTTGTCCGCCAGTGTAGCAAAGCAAGTATTGGGAAGTATCTTGGTAAAGATGTCATCAAGAACCTGATCTTCTGTCCAGCGTTAAGGAGTGGCAGATGCGACTAGAGAGAACAAATCCGCGAACAAAGTGGCAATCCACCTCGATATGCTTGGCGCGCTCATGAAAAGTGGCATTGTTGGCAATAAAAATGGAAGCTTTATTGTTGCAATGCATGTGAATATGATCAAAATCAAAGATATCAAATTCCTTGAGAAGTCCTTGGACCCACATTAATTTACAAGCAGTATGAGTCATAACTCTGTATTATTCTTCAGTACTAGACCGAGCAACCACAGTCTGCTTCTTACTGCGCCATGTAACTAGATTCCATCCAACAAAAGTGTAATAGTCAGAGGTAGATTTTGTGTCACATCTACTACCAACATAATCAGAATCAGAATATCTTGTGAGTTTGTGATAAAATAATCCTTTTCTTGGAGATTTGTTTTGATATTTAAGGATATGACAGACAACATCCCAATCACATTGTCGTGATTTATACAGATACCTACTGACAAGTTCAACAACAACGGTAATATTAACTCTAGTCACAGTAAGATAAACAATTACTAACCAATCTTCTGTATTGGTGGTCATCATGATAGGGTGGTGAAGATTCATCATCCCAATTGGTATTAGGATCCAGAGGAGCGCTAGAGGGTTTAGTACCAATCATGCCTGTATCTGTTAGAAGATCTAGAATTGCACACAGACGCCAGAAGAAGAGCTGGAGACTTCAATTCCCAAAAAGTACCTGAGTTTGCTAAGATGTTTTGTAACAAAATGCTGTTCTAGATATCTTTTAGTAGCTGAAATACCATCAATATCACTACCAGACAAAATGATATCATCCACATAGACAATAAGAATAACAAGCCTGAGACATTTTTTTAATGAAAACAGAGTGATCCGAATGTGAGAGACGAAATTGAAACTTTAGAAGAATCTGGCTCAATTTATCAAACCATGCTCGTGATCTTTGGTTTTAGGTCATAAATCGCTTTTTTGAGTTTGCAGACTTTGGAACACTCTCCTGAGTAACAAAATCTGGCTGTTGCTCCATGTTGACTTCCTCATGCAAGTCACCATATAGAAAGACGTTTTTAATATCAAGTTGAAAACTAGGCCAATCATCATTTACAACAACAAATATAAGCATCCGTAAAGAATTAAGTTTGACAACAGGGGAAAAAGTTCCAAAATAGTCAACCCCATACGTTCGAGTATAACCTATTGCTACAAGATGAGCCTTCAGTCGTTCAATCAAACCATCTGGATGGTATTTAATAGTGAAAATCCAACCTCAACTAACAATAGGGTAGTTTTCAGGGCAATCAACTAGATCCCAAGTCTTGCAATCGTGAAGAGCATCCATTTCAGTTTCCACAGCTTGACGCTAGGCAAGATGCTTAAGAGTTTGTGTAGCAATCTTTGGTATGGAAGCCACAGAGATAGCAGTAGTAAAACAAGCAAAGCTAGCACAAATATTAGTTGTGGAGCAGAAATTACAAATCGGATGGTGAGTGCAGGAACAACACCTTTCCTTTAACGAATGGGAAGGTGTAGGTCAGAAATTATCTGTGAGGTATTGCGATCTTCCGACGAAGGAGAAGTTGATTATTGGGGGGCCATGGAGGGGACTGTAATCTTGGGTCTTCTCTTGTACACCTTAAGATCAGGAGGAAGAACTTTAATTACTTCAATGTGATCATGTTCTACCACTTAAGGTAGGGGAGTGGGATTCAACAGATCACTCGATAAAGCAGGCCCCTTGTTTGAGTAGTATGACTTGTGTTCAAAAAAGACAATATTTGCACTAACAAACCATTGTCTTTTGGTTTGACCATAACACCGATATGTTTTTTGAGTTATTGAATATCCCAACAAAACACACTTAGTAGAGCGGAGTTCAAGTTTAGATATCTCGGGGCAGAGATTTTTAACAAAACAAGTCCTGCCAAAGATACGCTGTGGTACAAAAAAAAGACGCATCAAGATACAAAAGAGAGAAAGGGATTTGATTGTGCAACGCATAAGAAGGCATGCAGTAAATTAAGCACACAATAGAAACAACTTTAGGCCAAAACTTTCTAGGAACATGATAGTGAAGCATAATAGTGCGTGCTACTTCAAGAAGATGACAACTCTTCCTCTCTGTCACACCATTTCATTGTGGTGTGTAAGAGCAGGAAGTTTTTTTGAATGGTACCCTGAGAAGTACAAAACATATCGATTAGTTTTTGCATAAATTTTAAGGCATTATCAGTTGTAAAGACTTTCACAGTAGTATTGAATTGGGTTCAGATCTCAGTGAAATAAGTGGTGATAGTTGCAATCATTTAAGAGAAACAACCAAGTTTTTCTAGAATAGTCATCAATAAAAGTCATAAAAGAGCGAAATCCGGACAGGCTAGTAACAGAACAAGGTCCCCAGATATCAGCATGAACAAAACCAAACATATTTTTAGAACTAATCTCTCTTTTTATGAAACATAGCTCGAGTTTGTTTGCCAAATTGGCATGATTCACACAAAAATTGTTTATCAGAAATTTCAAGAAATAGACATTGTAGATTAGCAGCGGAAGGATGTCCCAGACGGTTAGGGTTGTAAATGGGTACGGGTAGACCCGCAGACCCGCAAATCCGGACCCTTAAAAAATCCGTCACGGGTCTAATCTTTTATACCCGCATACCCTTGGACCCGCATATAAGCAGGTCCAATATTGGGTATGCTTAGACCTAGACCCGCTAGACCCGTGTACCCGCTATACATAAGTAATTACTTAAATAATACGTTATATATATCATACTTTATTAGTCTAAATTTTTTAATTATTGAGATTATATCCAACTCTAACCACAATAAGGTTGAGACTAGTCATATAATTAAGAATTAACTATTCCAGTTACAATAATGAACATCACATGTAAACTTAAAATCAAAATGTTTACTAATTTACATTACTTTCTACAAAATTTAAATGTTATGATGATGACTACAAATATGTAAACAATTAATTCAATTAATGTTAATGTATAAAATATAGCATTATCTAATATAACTATTGCATGCTAATATACTATATATTAACAATATCTTGTTGTATTAAATATATAGAACATAGTTATTTCTCTTACATAAACAATATGATGTTTATAGAACCGCTTTAACTCAATTAATGTTAATGTATAAAATATAACATTATCTAATATTTTCATTGCATGCTAGTATACTATATAATAATATCTTGTTGTATAAAAATATATAGAACATAGTTATTTCTCTTACATAAACAATATGATGTTTATAGAACCGCTTACTCGTATACCCGCACCGCATACCCGCTATTATTGCAGGTACGAATATGGTGCAGGTCCAGATTTTGTATTATGCGGGTCTAGAACCGGAACCGGACCCGCTAAATTAGATGGGTATTGGTATGGCCAGACCTGCACCGTACCCGCACCATTTACACCCCTACAGATGGTAGTGCCATTGCAGACCAGTCACAAATGATGATAGCAGAGCAACAACAAATTGCGGTACATCCAGGTAGTACAGTTCGCTAGGTCCCTCATGGCCTGAACCAATCCTCGTCTTCGTGCGGAGATCCCGAAACACATAACCCTCGCGATCAGAAGTGATTGAACACTAAAGGCTCTTAACATTTCTACTGACAAATAAAAGATTAAGTGGAAATTGTGGAACATATGAGGCAAATTTTAATGGCAGACTTTCAGATATAGATATAGGTCGAATACCATGTAATTCAGACTGATGCCACTGTCACCAGAGGGGCCCGAGTCATTTTAGATAAGGCAGTATAAAGGTCTGAACAACTAGAGATATGAGTTGATGTTCATGAGTCGATAACCCATTTATTTGACTGTAAGTAGCAGGCGATGCAAGTAAAACAAAAGAACCTCCGTCTGAAGTAGGCGTTTGCAAGGATAGACGAGCCTGAAGAAGTATTTCAAACTCTGAGCGAATCCATTCAACCGTGGGCTAAGTGGAACTGGAGGCAACAACAGTGAAATCTTCAAAAGCATCAGAGGTGACCTGGTTCGCCCATGCAGATGCACAATGTTTTTCCCAACAACGGTCCTCATTGTGGTTCGCGCGCCCACAAAAGTTGCAGAAGGGGTTGACAGTAGGAGGTTGAGTTTGTCTTCATCCAGGTCCAGTAGAAGGGCCACGTCTAGGAGGACCAGAAGCACAACTACCACGATTGCGACCACGTCCATGTCCTCGACTAGAGTCATTGGAGCAGATGGCAAGGACCGATGATTTGAAGAAGTAGCAGACGTGAAAGACATAGAATGAAGGCGTCGAACGCGCTTGAAAACATCCCTCAGTGTCGGTAAGGGATCACTAGATAAGATCTGATTGACAACACCAGAGAAAGGATTAGGAAGCCCATCCAGGAACTGAACCAACTGAAGTTCGTTGCATTGCAACTGAACTTCTTTGATGTCAAAAGAGAGGGGATGATATACTTTGTGTGAACGGAAGAGACGGATGGAGCGTTGTTGCACACTGGCAACGTAAGAGACCCAATAGGGTTCTCCTCTCTATTTATAGTAAAGGGAAATTTACATGTAGGTACAGCAGTAATATGAAATATGAAATAAACACAAAGTAAAGATATATTAACACTCCCCCTCAAGCTGGAGTGTACACATTGTGGATGCCCAGCTTGCCGCATAAATTCTGGAACACTGCTGGACCTAATGGCTTTGTCAAGATATCAGCTAGTTGATCTTCAGACTTGACATATGGCGTCACCACATTGCCATTCTTTACTTGATCTCTGATGAAATGACAGTCAACCTCTATATGCTTTGTGCGCTCATGAAAGACAGGATTCTTGGCAATATGTATAGTAGATTGATTGTCACACTTGAGAATCATGGGAGTTTGAATCAAAATCTTCAACTCAGATAAGACAGATTTGATCCATTGTAGTTCACAACATGCATGTGCCATAGCACGGTACTCAGCCTCAGTACTAGACCGTGCTACCACTTGTTGTTTCTTGCTCTTCCAAGTAATCAGATGATCACCAAGAAAGGTGCAGTAGCCAGATGTGGATCGTCTATCAACTTGATTACCAGCCCAATCTGCATCTGCATAACCTGTGAGAGTCAAAGAAGATGGAGGACTCTTAGGTTTATAATAAGTGATCCCCTTTCCAGGAGCACTTTTCAGATATCTCAGAATCCTGCATACAGCTGTCCAATGTGATTGTCGTGGTGTGCACATGTGTTGACTTACTACTCCAACAGCAAAAGAAATATCAGGTCTTGTGACAGTTAGATAAATCAACTTCCCAACTATTCTCCTGTAATGACCTGGATCTGAATATGCAGTATCATCTTCCACCTCCTTGATGTGATAATCCATAGGAGTGGATACGGGCTTAGAATCAGTCATACCCGTTTCCTGTAGCAAGTCAAGCACATACTTTCTCTGGGAGAGATTTATACCTGCATGGGATCTAAGAACCTCAATCCCTAGAAAATATCTCAGCTTCCCCAGGTCCTTTGTGTGAAAGTGTTGTTGTAGTCCTTCCTTCACACGTGATATGCCTGTAGAATCGCTGCCAGTAATCACAATATCATCAACATAGACAGCAATAATTATGGACCCACCAGAAGAATTTGAATAAAATAGAGAGTGATCAGTCATGGAACGAGAGAAGCCCATCTGTAAAACAACAGCACTGAACTTGTCAAACCAAGCTCGAGGAGATTGCTTTAACCCATAGATAGCCTTCTTCAATTTGCAGACTTTCTGACACTCCCCCTGAGCAACAAAACCTGGTGGTTGCTCCATATACACCTCTTCTTGAAGATCCCCGTGAAGAAAGGCGTTCTTGACATCCAGCTGGAAAAGAGGCCAATCAAAAGTAGTAGCTAGAGATATAAGGATCCGCACAGAATTGAGACGAGCAACTGGAGAAAAAGTCTCAAAGAAGTCCACTCCATATGTCTGTGTGTAGCCTTTTGCTACCAATCTGGCCTTCAACCGCTCAATCGATCCATCAGGGTTGTGTTTGACTGTAAAGACCCATCGACAACCCACAACTTTCTTGCCCGCAGGTAAAGTAACAAGATCCCATGTGCCATTGTCAATCAGAGCAGAGATTTCCACCTGCATTGCCTGCTGCCAGCCACTGTCCTTCAGAGCCTCTAAGTGATTTCTTGGTATCTTAATGGAGTCCATCCCAATAGCAAATGCACGAGCCTGTGTAGATAAGTGCGACAAACAACAGACATTCGATATGGGATGTCGAATAGTACATGAACGTATACCTTTCTGGACAGCAATAGGAAGATCAAGGTCAGAAGCCTCTGCAGGAATCTCTTGAGTAGAAGATGGCGAAGGAGGCTCATGGACTTGTGCCGCTACCTCATCTGGATCCTGTCTACCTCGCCTGTGATAAACCTGGGTATAGGGTTGAATGGTAGGTGGATCATGCGGTATGTCCTCAACAATGATAGGTGGCACTCCCTCACCTTGAATTGCGGGTGGCACTCCCTCACTCAATTGCTCCCCCTTGCTCATAGCATGTGCAAAATATGGACTGGTTTCATGAAAGGTGACATCCTTAGAAACAAACATACGACGCAAACTCGGGCAATAACACTTGTAACCTTTACTCGTACCAGAGTAACCAAGAAACAAGGTTTTCAAGGACCTAGGAGAGAGTTTGTCATGTTTGGGATCAAAGTTATGAACGAAGGATGTACAACCAAAAACCCGAAGCGGAACATGAAACGGTTTATCCATAGGGCGTAAGACAGAAAAGGGAGTGCACCCATGCAAAACAGAAGAGGGCTGCCGATTAATCAAAAAACAGGCAGTGAGAAGAGCCTCAGACCAGAAACGTTTAGGCACATTGGATTCAAACATGATAGACCTAGTGATATCCAAGAGATGGCGATTCTTTCGCTCAGCAACACCATTCTGCATAGGAGTGTGAGGACAAGAGGTGTGATGAGTCATACCAACCGAACTGCAAAACTCATTCATCGCTTTCTGAACATACTCAAGGGCATTATCAGATTGAAAAATTTTGATATTGCAGTTAAATTGAACTTGAATTTGTTTATGAAAATGTTTGATAATGGAAAGCACAGATTCACGACTTTTTAAAAGATAAATCCATGTCATGCGAGAGTAATCATCCACAAAAGAAATGAAATAGCTAAAACCATTATAACTCTGGTTTTTAACAGGATCCCATACATCACTGTGGACTAACTCAAACGGACTAGAAGCCCGATTATTGACACGAACAGGATAGGACAACCGATGATGTTTGCCCAACTGACAGGACTGACACTCTAATGAGGACACATGAGCTAGATCAGGTTCCAATTTCTTCAAGCTTTCTAAGGAGGGATGGCCATATCTGCAATGCCACAACAAGGGGGAACCACTCAGCATGGCGGAGGAAACTGGAGCAGGAGGTGGATGGCGAGGTAGATAATCACCAGGAAAGAGGTAGAGATCACCTTTCCTAGGCCCCCCACCAATCATCTTCAAACTCTTGAGATCCTGTAAAACAAAGCAAGAAGGCCCGAATGTTACTGTGCAGTTTACAGTGTCAATCAACTTGGCAACAGAAAGCAAATTGAAAGGAAATTCAAGTACAAAATGAACAGATTTCAAATCAATATCTGGTGTAAGGGACACAGAACCACTAGCTACTACCTTCCTCACAGAACCATCTGCCAAGGTAACAGATGGGTGAGGAATATATGAGTCAAATGTGCGGAGCAATCGCCTCATACCAGTCATGTGCTGGGAGGCACCGGAGTCAACCACCCAGGGAGTTCCGGATCCAGAAGCCATAAAAGATGTAGCCGGATTACCCGCGGTAGAGGCAAGATTTGCTGTAGAAGCAGAAGAGGCGCCCATACTCCAATGTTGAGTTGCCTGAATAAACCTGTCATACTCCTCCTGAGTAAGTGTGATGCCAGAGGAACTCGAGCTCGCAGTAGTAGAGTCAGAAGTAGCACAGTTGGCAGCTCCAACAGGTGGGGCGGCAGGTCGCCCATGTTTCTTCCAGCATTTCTCAACAATGTGTCCCGGTCTGTCACAGAAAGTGCATCGAGGACGAGTCCCACGTCCTCTGCCCAAGCCAGGTCTGTCAGCTGGTGTAGGTGCAGGTCGTCCTCCGCGAACTGCTGCAGCAATGGAGGCATGAGAATCTCCAGAAGGAACAACAGGAGTAGGATCAACGGACTCAAAGGTGGACTGTTGAATCCTAGAGAAGGCTTCCGCAAGGCTCGGTAATTTGTCAGATGCAAGTATCACACTTCGTGCTGAACCAAATGAGGAGCTAAGGCCAGATAGAAATTTAGCAGTGACAAGATCATCTCTATCTTTAATCTGCTCAGCAACTTTCACTGGATGATAGTAGCTCAACTCCTGGGAGATAGCTTGAATCACACCGAAATACTCTTCAAGGGATCTATCACCCCGTTTCTCTGCAAACAGACGATCATAGATCATAAACTGGCGAAGAGCATTCTTCTCCTGAGCATAGTGCTGCTTAACGGCATCCCAAATCTCCTTAGCAGTGGAGTAGAACATGAACCTCGAAGCAATAGAAGGTTCCATGCTACCCCATAGCCAAGTCTTCACTAGGCTGTCAAGACGTTTCCACTCGGCATAGTCTTTGTCAGTGCTAGTGAGAGGTGCAGAATCAACAAACTTTGCCCGATCGCGCGATTCCAAGACAGTATGAACCGCATTCATCCATAACAGAAAATTCTTCCCATTGAGCTTGATAGGAATAGGCGAGACCTCATAATAGGTCTTGTTCTCCATGGTGCAACTGAGATATGGGTGACGGAGTGATACACGTCACACAGAAGGCTGAGTGGACGGACAGATACACGTCCCGTGACGGAGAGATACACGTCACAACAGAAACTGAAAAGAGGATGCGTTACTGACGCATCGACAACCTTCAAACGAGAAGTTCCTAATCACACATGAAGGAGATGTGATTAGGAAGTCACTGTGGAAGAGACGAGACCTCCGGGTAGGGCTTTAGAAGGCCGTTGGATCAACCGGAGATCCCCAAGCAGCAAGGTCGGCGCCCGAAAAAGGAACCGAAAAAGGCTGAAAAAAAGAGCCCGGAGACGTAGACGGAGCCTTTAGATCGTTGCGGCTGGACCTACGGCAACATGAGAGGGACTACCGAAGTCCAGCAGCGATGGACGGGGGTGGGAACCCTCCCTTAGGCGGCGATCAGCAGCGCCGCAGGGAGGCTCCGCGCTCCTGCCGCGCGCCGGCGGCGAGGAGCAGCAGCCGCTGCTGCTGTCGGCGGCGGCCGGCGGCTGGAGAAGGGCCGGCGGCGGAAGGGGAGGGGGGGCGGAAGGGAGGGGCGGCGCCGGGCGGGAGAGAGGGCCGGCGGCTGGAGCTCTAACCTGCTCTTGATACCATGTGAACGGAAGAGACGGATGGAGCGTTGTTGCACACTGGCAACGTAAGAGACCCAATAGGGTTCTCCTCTCTATTTATAGTAAAGGGAAATTTACATGTAGGTACAGCAGTAATATGAAATATGAAATAAACACAAAGTAAAGATATATTAACACTTTGTATTCATGCCAAAGTGCTGAGCATTGGCTGTAATAGTCTTTGACTGATCCATCTATCAAATACTCCTTTTTCTCTAGATTCTTGAAGATCTCGAAGACCTTCTTCGGATTCTCTTTGTGAGAGTACGCATGGATAGTTGACCCCACATGGCTTTGACGTTCTGAAGCGGAGGACAAACTGACTGATCTTCAGTTTGACACTGTTCATAATCCATGTCATAACTCCGGAATCATCTTTGGACCACTGAGTGTAGGTTTGCTTGGCATTTTCTTCATTCGTAACATCTAGAGGGATTAGCATCAACAAAGATATGGGAATAGCGCCCTTGGGGTTTGAAATAGAGTTTAAAAGATGCTGACCAAAGATAATAGCTCGATCCGTCAAGCTTCACGGTCGTAACACACAGACCGAGGAGCATCTGTAGTCGCCATAAGAAACGAAGCGATGATATGCATAAATAAGAATAAACGACAACAATAGTAGCGGATCTGGATAAGTAGATTTGAGAAATTAGCATGTGTAGTAGAGAGCAGTAGTAGATCTAGATCGGCTGATCGGAAAGACTCGCATAGGGGCTGTAGAGAGCAATAGCAGATCTCGATCAACAAATTTGAGAAACCCATACAGGGACCTACTTCACCACAGTGTGAGAGTTACTCTACCACGTGGCGTAGGTAGGAAAAAGATGGTACTTTTCGATCTTCAACGTGCTAATTTAGAAAGTGTCAGGAGACGAGATGGAGGAAGGAAGGTGTGGAGGCTGATTGGTAGAGGAGGGTGGCGGGTGGCTGTTGGTGAAGGGGGGGTGGAGGCTGTTGGGTGGTGGAAGGGAGGGGTGGTGGTTGTTGGTGGCGGCGATAGGGAGTAGTGGGTGGCGGCGACTAGGAGGGAGGGGAGGCGGGGCGACAACAGGGAGGGAGGGTGGGGCTGTTGGGTGGTTGAAGGGTGGTTTTAGCAACAACAGGGAGAGAGGGGAGGGTAGGCGGCGGTGGGGGAAGAGGAGGGCCACAATGATAGGGGCCTGGGGCAGGCCGACGACAACGGGGAGGGGGGATTGGGGAGGGGTTGCGACTGGGGTGAGAGAGGGTTGGGGAGTGGCGACTAGGGTGAGGGAGGGGTGGTAAGCATTAGGGTTGGGGTGTGGAGAGGTTAAGGTGGATCGTAGTTGCTGTCTGATACCATACAGTTAACAAAAATCTTTATTTGACATGTTTAAACCAAATACAATGCACTCTCTTTTACAGGATAAGAGAGTGAGTGAGAAATAGAATTAGGCAATATGGGATAAAAGAAAAGCTAAAGACAAGACAACTCTAAAGCACACAATAAAACATGAAGCATAAAGCATCTATACTTATAGTATACATAAATATGTGTATGTGCAATACATATATATGTATATATATATATATATATATATATATATATATATATATATAGAGAGAGAGAGAGAGAGAGAGAGAGAGAGAGAGAGAGTTAGGCTAGAATACACTTGAGTGTACAGATCACGAATACACTCAAGTGTGTTTGCATATCAAAACTATTTTTTTGCAAAATATAAACCATTGATCTTCACTGTCATACTATAACTAGGCTACATACAAATTTTGATTCCATTTGGATGAGTGTAAGCCACTCATCCAAGGGCAACAAAATCGACGTGCGAAACTAATTTGAAATGCATAATTTTTGCGGTCTTTATAACATGACCTACAAATGTCTAAATGTGCTCAAATTTTGTATATGGGCTATTCATAAGATGTTTAAGAAGATCAATGGATTATATTTTTGAAAAAAATATTACATCATGAAAAACTACTTGAGTGTATTCTGCTCCAAATACACTCGAGTGTATTCTGCTCCAAATACACTCGAGTGTATTCTAGCCCGACTCTCTCTCTCTCTCTCTGTATATATATATATATATATATAGAGAGAGAGAGAGAGAGAGTCGGGCTAGAATACACTCGAGTGCACAGATCGCACGAATACAAGTGTGCTTTCATATCAATACTATTTTTTGCAAAATGTAAACCATTGATCTTCACCATCATACTATAACTAGGCTACATACAAATTTTGAGCCCATTTGGATGAGTGTAAGTCACTCATCCAAGGGCAACAAATTTGACGCGCGAAACTAATTTGAAATGCATAATTTTTGCGGTCTTTATAACATGACTTATAAATGTCCAAATGTGCTCCCATTTTGCGTATGAGCTATTCACAAGATGTTTAAGAAGATCAACGGATTAGATTTTTGAAAAAAATATTGCATCATGAAAAACTACTTGAGTGTATTCTGCTCCGAATACACTTGAGTGTATTCTAGCCTGACTCTCTCTCTCTCTCTATATATATATATCTATCTATCTATCTATATATATATATATATATATAAGTAACAGATATATGCGCAATAGATATACATGCATATATCTACCCTTCGATTTTCCTTGAACGTGGCCGTATTTTCACCGTAAGTTGACCGCTATTTACCCAAATTTCCCGCATCATTCCCGAATCCCAAAATGTTTAGTTCGACCGAACGTATCTCGAATACCAAATTTGTGACACTAGTTGATCTATATACTAAATCTATAATGAATGGACATGTGAGATTAAATGCAATGAGCTTGGGTCATACGATGCCATCTTAAGTTGAGATGTCAGTCTATATTGATGTGCATATGCAAAAGTCCTTACATGTAAGTCTCTCAGTGTTTGACCGAGCATGTCTGTACATACTTGCGCAAGTCCTCCCATGTAATCATGGTCACAATAATCACCAACTTTTTGAAAAAGTCGTATTTGAAACATGATTTTTCCCCAACCGCATATGACGATTATATAACTCCCGATTCCCTAATATTCTATTTTATTCACGTATTATTTTGAATTATTCACATTTTACGTTATTACACATTTTCCCATTTTTCCCGTCTAATACCATTCAAGACTCTGGCTTTGTTCAAGCATATATACATGTGTATATGGTGCGTTCTGCCAATGGTGTTACACACTACTCAATTGCAGTTTTGAATAGATGCAACCCCGCGGACGGAAGCATACAGTGGATTTACTTTCGATATTTATAAAATCTAACTTAACACCTACTCACACTAAAACAACTACACCTGCAAGCGCACGGGGTCGTGTCGTAGTATAGGAAGGTGGCAAGTATAGGGTCGATCCACAGGGAGAAGAGGGGGCACTAGAGCTAGGTTTAGTTTTGCTAGGTTCCTACTGCGGAGACTAGGGTTAAGGGTTTGAAGGTTGTTTTGATTGTTAAACTATTATGGACAAACAAGCAATTAAAGGCGAGAATGAAATCTAAGTTAACCCTAGGCTAGAGTAAGGCTAAACAGGCAAGAAAGGATTAAGCTAGGTATAAAAAGGCAAATTACACTAAGGCAAGCAAGAGAGAAACAAAAGAGTAATTAAAGAGCTAAACTAACATGAACAAGGCAAGAACAAAGCAGGAAGCTAACTAAGCAAGGAAAGAGCTAACTAAGCTAAGCATGCACAAAACTAGGGTTTCAAGCAATAAAGAGAGGTATGGGCTGTTTAGGGGTATGAACTTATCACTTAAGCTGGAGGGTGACATATGAACATTATGATTCCATTTAGATTATCCAAACCAAACAACGAGTTAGAGTCTAATGAATTAACCTAGGCTACTAACTGGCCATGGATATGCTAGGTTGTGTATAGGGGAACTAGTCCCTAACACCCCCTACTACCCTTAGGAGGCTCAATTGGGTTAGGGACTAGGTTCAATTCAATTAGAGTCTAAACAAGTCTAGGCTTCTAGATTAGGCATTCCTAGGACAATTAGGGGCCGAGGGTAGTAATGGGGAGGTGAAATTAGGGGTTTGGACCCCAATTCCCCCACATTCTAGCCTTGAGAAGGATCCATGCTAATTGCACTAGAATTATCCAATCTAGCTACTTAGATCTCTCACTTAGCTTTAGGGAGATTGATTAGGATGTAGGAAGACGGGAGGCAACCCAGGGATCCAAGAATTGGATCTAGGGACAAATCCCAAAATTCACACATATAAACAATCTGCCTAAATTCCTAGGTGATTTCTCACACAAACCAACAATCAATTCATGGAGAATGAGATAGAAATAGAATATAATCATTAACAAATAGAATTACAAAGTTTACATGTCAATTTCCCCCAGCATGGTATCAAAGTAGCATAATTTCCCCCAAACAGCCCATCCAAGGGGCCTAGCTACTCATAACAGAGCAAAATACAAAGAGAAAGGAGATAGAATGAGTAGAGGAGTGAAAAGCCATGATGAGCTCTGTGAAGACTCCTCCACCTCTAGCAGTTGTAGCTCGAGCTCCCTCCTCCAAGGTAGGTGAATGGCATGGATGTATGGCGGAAATGGGTGAAAACAATGGAAAACTAGGGTTTTGGTGGTGGAAATGGTGAAATGGAGGTGGAATGAGGGGAATGGATGGAGGAAGAAATGGGGAGGCTAAAGTGGCTGTAGGGTAGTTAACCTCGTGCCCCAACTGCCACTTAGGTATATATAGGTATGGGGGAAGCATTAGGTTAAGTGGGTAGAACAGTGCAGAAAATCGGGTAAAATTGTGTGTAGCACGACCGTGTTGGGCTGCACGGCCGTGGTGGGCAATGGGTAACACGGCCGTGGTGGATGGGAACGACCGTGGTGAAAAAATGGAATGAACAGGGGAATTTCAGATTTCTGGGACTGGTAGCACGGCCGTGCTGGGAACTCGCAAAACAGCCATTCTTGATAGCACGGCCGTTCTGGCCAACTGGGTCAATTTTTGAAGATTCTACAGATTGGGGCATGTACCAGAACGACCATTCCATGGTAGCACGACCGTTCTGGGGTCCTTCCTCTGCATATGAGTGTTGAACGTGGCCATCCATGAAGGTTATTGCTTCAATACATCCTTTGACCACTTGGGGTAGGTTTGGAGTGGTTTTGGCCTCATTTTGGGCTCCTCCAAGCCTAGGGAAACCCGAGATTCAACCATCTTCTTTCCAATCCATCAAGCATAGTCACAAATTCGGTATTCGGGATACGTACGGCCAAGTTGAAAAATTCGGAAATCGGGAATTATGCGGAAAATTCGGATAAAAATCGGTCAACGTACGGTAAAAGTTCGGTCAACTATTCGGAAAAAAGTCGGCAAAAAAGCGGAATATATATATATATATATATATATATATATATATACACACACCCACACCCACACCCACACATATAATGATTGAAAATGACTAAACATCGAACGAATTACTCAATATTAGAAGAAGGGGAAGAAGTGGGAGCAGCAAGCAGCAGGCACAAATCAGGGAAGAAAGGGGGAGAATGGAGGAGAAAGATGGAGCGTACATGTAGAATGTCAAGGATTACTACTCCTGGTGTGTCGGGGGATAGAGGAGGAAGGTTGGACGGTTTAGTGGAACCCTACTACAAGTTAAAAAGGACGTGGAAAAAATAAATGTGAAGCAAAAGTACAGAACTGTTTAAAATGGCAAAAAAACGTATTAAACACGTTTAAAACGTAATACGCGAATAAAACACGAATTAAACGCGTTTAAAACGTATGATTCGGTTTGGAGTTTAAAACGGCCGTCATATACGACACATGAATAATACATGTTTTAACGCGTTTTTTTCAAAAAAACGGAGTTTATTATGACTATGCCATCAAGTAGTGGCCAAAGTACCTATAAAACATGCAAAAACCATCCATAAGTGAATTTGACAATAAAACACATATTGAGGAAAATAACATGTAATCTAACAGTTGTAGATGTGATTGAAATGCAAAATGACACAAGATCAAGCCCTAAAATAGGGCTGAATCAGTATATAAGTGTATATTACATATATATGTGCAAATGTGTGTGTAATGTATGTATATATATGTTTGCAATACACATGTGCATATGTGTGTGTGCAATATATATGTGTGTATGTACATGGGATTAAGAGAGACATTCTCTCCCCCTTTCCCATGCCCGTGAAAGAGGCCGAACGTCCAAGAGGGTGGCAAACCAAGGCGACAACTGAGATTCGAACCCGGTTCCCTTTGTTAGGGGCCGTGTTTGACCACTTGAGCCACTCCTTGTCGTCTGTGTATGTACATATGTGTGTATGTATCTATGCACATGTATATCCTCCAATTTTCCGAGACTTTCCTTTATCGTTGACCAAAGTTTTTCTGTATGTTGACCGCTTTTACCCAAATTTTCCGCATACTATCCTAATTTCAAAATTTCAGCTTGGACGAGCGTAACCCAAATACCGAATTTGTGACTATGCATGTAATTTAGTTAGCATGCAGGTCCTTGCATGTATGAAAGTTCACACTTATGCTAGTAGTAATGAGTGTATGTTGATTATGGGATAAGTCTTTGAGTACTTGTACTGTGACTTTACAAGTATACTAACCTGTATACTAACCCGCAACCTCAGATTCTGGGCTGTTTAGATCTGAACATAAATAGTTGAAGCTTGGAAACTCCAGGTTTTCTGTGACATCTTTCCTGTTTTACCTTGTGATTCTGAAGTCTTTGTTCTTTTCTTGGAACCTTATTGTCTAAAATAGAGGTGATCTTAGAGAATAGGGTATAGAACGCTTGAATACTTCATTAAACCATATCTAACAGAATCAAATGATACGGAAGAATCTACATTCTGATTGCAGCACCTTCTTTATAAAATATTTTCTTCAAAAGTGATGTATAATTTGGCTATATCGACAGAAATTGACTTTCTCTGTTGCAGCGGAGCTGGACTGCATGTTGGCCATCCTCTGGGATATACTGCCACAGATATACTGTCAAGATATAAACGAATGAAAGGATTTAATGTCTTACATCCAATGGGATGGGATGCATTTGGTCTTCCCGCAGAGCAATATGCTATTGAGGTAAGCATCATAGTTTGTTACCTGACAACACTGGGATTTGATACTTGGATATCCATTTATATGTGTTATTATCTTATTTCACAGACAGGCACTCATCCAAGAGATACAACATCAAGAAATATTCAGCGTTTTCGATCCCAGGTTCACCGCTGACCAGTTTTCTTCTTATGATGGATCTGGTAGTACTATTGAATCATTCTACTTTTGTTCAGGTTCTCTAGTGTTTACATAGCATATCAGTAGTAATAACGAAACATCGTTATATCTAATACCTAGGTTAGTATCGGTTCTATATGTAAGATATCTGAACATTAGTTTCTGGGATAACAGATGATTCAGTTCAGATTCATCCATTCCTTTTTACATTAGATAAAGTCGGACTTCATGCATTCGTAATACCACTTTCCATATACATAGTACCAAACAACAATAATGAAGAAATCAAGAAAAAAACAAAATAGTCAGCAATGCTAATATTCCCTCTCAAGGTGAGAGCGTATAAATCAATATTGCCTGACTTGTCACTTATTTTTCCTCCCAGCTTGAGCTTTTGTAAATACATCAGCAGCTTATTGTCCAAATGTGCTAAAATCCCTGCAATTTCTGTCTGGAAAACATTAGAAAAAAGCAGAAGTCAAAATCCAGCACACCTCTCATGTAGCATGAATGCAAGCAATGAAACTAGTTGATCGAGTCATAACGGTCTTACTCTAAAGTCTAAACCTAGTCAATGAAGCTACTTTGTGTTGCAATTTGCAATACTAGTGAGTCAATGATCACAAACGTTTTGGCAAGGAAACCACCAACGGCATAGTTGATAAATACCATCACGGTTTGGTACCGAGTCAGCTCTTGTTTTTGAAGAACTCATGGGGGTTAGTTATTAAGAAACATAGTCACAAATTCGTTAGATACATTCGGTCGGGTTGAAAAATTCGGAATTCGGGAACTATGCGGGAAATTTGGCTAAAAAGCGGTCAACATACGGGAAAAGTACGGTCAACAATTCAGGAAAAAGTCGGGAAAAAAATTGGAGGAGACACACACACACACACACACACACACACATATCCGTACACACGTATATTGCGCAGACACTCTTATATATACACATGTATTGCATACATATATATACATATAATACACACATAGATATACATATATGTATACACATTTACATAAATACACATATATACACTAAGGAACGAGGTATCCGATTTCGATGCCGTTTCAACAGCATGGAAACCGAAACTTTTTGAAATTTCGACAAAAATTTCAATAGATGCGACCGTGTCTCTTTCGACACCAAAATGAGCGAATTAATTTATGAAATTTTACAGGCGTGATCTCTACACCTAAATGCATCGTTTTATGCAATAAAATTTGATATGGATATAGGTGGGGGGGTCCTTGATGTGGGAGATAAGTGAACTTTACTGTTTCTTGGAAAAATTTCAAAACTGGGCAAAATTTTTTGCTGATTTCGACATGGCGTACAGCCGCATGATTTCGTAGCAGATGGCGTCGAAATCGAAATTTCGAGCAAAATTTCGCCGATTTCGTGGAAACTTCATTCCTTGATATACACTTGAACAAAGTCCGAGTCTTTTAAAACGGAAAAAAGTATAAAACGGGAAAAATACGTAAAACGCGAATAATACACGAATGAAACGGAAAAGTCAGGAATTGGGAGTTGTTCCTCCGTCACATACGGCTGGGGAAAAATTCGTGTTTAGAACGCTACTTTTTCAAGAAGTTGGCGATTATTGTGAGTATGTTAAGAAATAAGATTGAATTTGCAAAGAAAAACAAAACTACAACCGAGCTCCACAGCTGCCCTCTGCCCAACCTCAAACGCAACTGAAAAAAACCAGACACATATATAGCCCAAGAGAAAACCCGAATATTAAAGGAACTCCCATTCCTACCCAAAGCAAAGATTTGATCCCTGAAATCCACTCGTAGCTATTCCTGATTCTCAGTTGCAAAGAACAATCACCTATCTTCTTCTAAATTCCATCACAGAAAAATGACTATGCATCATGTTATAAGAAAAGTCTTCCAACATTTTCCCATCCCCTTTGAAAGAAATCCCTAAGGTTATTGTTGCGTACCAGTGGTGAAGACCTAATTTCAACACCTAGTTGCAACTTGTAGATGGGTATTACTCCTTGGGATTGATCAGACTTAGAAATGCTATAACCGTTGCATCTTAAAAAAATATTTGAATGAAAAATGATCAACTGAAAGTACGATAATTTCCCACTCTACCAATGTTTTTTAAAAAAGGCCGCACGGGCCGCTTATAAGGCCACATATACGGTAAGGTCCATAGGCCTCCCCACATATAGAAAATCATCTCCAAATCAGACCCTGTCTGATAATGCGTCCGAATAGCCGCTTATAAGGTTGATTAGTCGACGATTTTTAGATGGGCATTTGTTATCTACCAAAACTAGATTATAATTTTATTGATAACATTCTCTTGATATATCATTTTGTTGTATGTTTTGTACATTTCACATGCTTATTTAGTGCTTGTTGTTTTGGATCTCTAGGACATGTGGGCATCTTTTTGTATGTTTGGTTAGTCTTTATTGTTATGTACTTGTGTTTAACCATTTCATGTGTGATCCATTGGAGTTTATTCTTAAATGATTATAGAATGCATTCTAACTGGTACTTTACATTTTAATGAAACTTTATATATGAATCTATCTCAAGTTTTAGGTCCAAATATGTAATTTTATAAATTAAATATACAATTGTGTGATTAATTTATATATAGTAATTAAATTATTAGAACAATCCGAAACCGCATACTCCCCATACCACATATACTCTATAAGGTGACCTCTCTACATGCATAACACACCTCTTTTAGAACACTGGACTCTACCATCTAAATTTAATAACTCCTATTCCCTCTGCTACTAATTTATTATACTTCTAGATTTGTAGTTCTAATTCCTAGGTCCTGAGATGTGCTAGAATTAATCACTAACACCATTTGATTAATTCTTAGATACCTTATTCCTTTTCTAATTATAATTATTCTTTAAAATAAATAATATTGGTAGCTAATTACCGATGATTGATCGGTAAATAATGAAATATAGTCTGATTTCTTACCAAAGAAAGTCTTTATGGGTAAAGGTAAGAAGCCATAAGGGTGGTACATAGTTGATATAGTATATATATCTTTATATTTATTTCCCTTTGTCACTGTTTCTTATGTACGTATCTTTATTTCCCAATTGCTTGTAATTGTAGTACCCTACTTATATAAAGGGCATGCCACATCATGTTGTGCACAAACTTTTACTAAATCCCAAAACTTATATAAACGAGCAAACAATGGCCTAGCGGCATACATGCTCCAACTTGTATGTCATGCTCTCCAATGTCCTTACTCCTTACTCTCCGATTGACATGTCTCGTAAGTGCCAATGTTCCATCTTGGTTCTTTGTTCCTGTCCAGAATTTGATCCTACAACCAAAGAATATTTCATGTACACATGTCCTATATGACCTCAGAAACTAGGCACATCAACTCCACAAGACTGCTCCGTTCGCAACACAGCCCCCCTTCTAGCTTGAATGAAACTAAGCATCTAGGTTCACCTTCTTGCTAAGCAGAATACATTAGGATCATATCTCTTCTCTCAGTTTTAGCTCTCGTAGGAGTGTCATTGTATAAGGCCACACTACCCTATTGGCTCATGCAAGAATCATCCAATCATTGTTTAGAAAAGTGGTATGTGATTTACGTGGAAAGAGGTTATACCACAGAGTATATGCGGTATGCAGGAGTATGTGTTGGAATATCTACAAGTTTTGGATTTTCTTTCTTAAAAAATTAATAATATATAATCATAATTTGTATATAGAGCTTATAACAATATATGTGTTATTATTGGCCTATTCAGTTAATAGGTTAGTTTGTATATGGGCTTAAATGTCCCAGCCAATATAGCTTTACTTGAATCTCAAGTCTGTAATATTTTTCCCTCTCTCCTATATACAGGACATGGGTGTGCTGTCTAATATAAAAACACAAGTGAGTTTCCCTCACACTTTTCACCTGCTATCAAAGCATTTATCCTAACTCTAGAGAGAAAAACAGAGAGCCTCCGCCTCCTGGCGGCCACCGTCTCCTCTTGGCATGGTTGCCCGTCTGCCAAGCATCCTCCCGGCCTCCATGTTTGTTTCTATTTTTCTTTCATAAAGATATTCATCCACACTTTCCCGATTCATAGTCAAAGGCAGCCATCGAGTCTCCATCGTGGTTGTCACCCTTAAGTCACATCGTCTCTTTCATGAGGTTGTATTCCCGGTCATGTCTAGGCGTTGTTCACCCCAACCATCATCAATCGTTGTTTGACCCAGGCGATCTCCAAGTTCTACTGAATCCCTAAATGCCACCGCTTCTAGCCTATCAAGGTTTGGGTGTCATCTTGGACATGATCTACGCTGTCGCAGTAACAAAGAAAGACATAGCAACAGGGGAGCCACCTAGTTCCCCCTTGATCCTCTTTGTTTGTGGTCTAGCAAGCGTCACCTATGGCAGTATCATTCTAATAGCCTCCACTATCTCCCTGAACGTTTTTCACTAGACGACGCTAGTCCTGTCTAGATCGGTTCGTGGTTTAGCAAGGTTTTTTTGCTGTGTCATATCCATTCTCACAAGTGACGATGCTAACTGCCGTCACACCCGGTGCGTCTTTCCGAGGTTGTTCTCTTCTTGATGGTACCAATTCCTATTTAGATCGTGTACCAACGGCGTCCGACACGGCATGTTGTCCAACCGACACAACATGTCGTAGTCAAAAAATCGTCTGGACAACACAAAGTTTCATTTAGATTGAAAGTTACACGTCATGTTGACGAAAGTTCGTTTCACGTCTTCGACATCTTACACGGCATATTGAATCTCCACATGGCGTGTTGGCGGAAGACTGCTTCTAGTCTGACATTTTACACAGTGTGTAACTTTTCCACTTGATGAGTTGCTGGGGTTCTCTCATCTTTGACCAAAAGAGTTACACACCGTGTCAGAATTCTACATGGCGTGTCTAAGGAAGTATGTCTCTTTATCACACTTTTCACACTACGTGTCCCATCATAGACCCGACATGTCGCACATCAACACCACGTGTTCTACTCTAGACACAACATGTCTATTTCCATTACAATTCAAGTCATGATGTCCTCTAAAACTTTTCATATGATTTTTCTCTCCTTTAAACCTTATACTACACCCGATATATATTCTATACCTCTCACTTTAAATTTTCTTTTCCCACCCTCCCACCCTTCATGCGTGCGTCCCTTTCCATGTTCGGGGGGAGGGCCATATGTCTCTTTTTCACACCACCTACTCATTCTCTTCGTAGTTGGCGTCGCCTACTCATTCTCTTCGTAGTTGGCGTGAAGGATGGAGATATAAAGGAGAGAGAGAGTATGAGGAAAGCAAGAGAGAGAGAGAATATGAGGAGATATGATATATAATTTTCCAGGATATTACGGTCTTCATGGAGCTTTGTATTCTGCAGCACATCCACTCTTTCAATGTCTTTGTGGCGCTTCATTCCCACTAAGCATCACTTTACATGCGGGTTGGCTATCTGCGCATATGCTAGTCGGCCACTACTTTCCGACGGTGTCGAAGGATCTCAATTGTAGCATTGATACCAAGCTTTTTGCACCGCATTATGTACGTGATGACTGAGCTCGTTGCACTTAATTCTAGCCTCTAGATCTCTTTGGTGTTAATGATGTTTTAGTTGATCATTCTCGCTGCATTCTCATTAGACAGATGGTTGCTTCTTTACATCATATTTATCAGGAGCTCGTCAATTTTTAGCCTACAAACAAGGTTAGTGATCATCCAAATTTTATCTTCACCGAGCTACTTTACTTATGTCTTCTCCGAGTGTCATCTGTTGTTTCTAAGTGTTAAGATGACACTTCCGCTGATTTACTTGGGTTTCTTCTTCATGGTGCCCTTCATTCCTATCATGCCCCAAGGTTTATGTGCCAGATTTATGGAACCAGTATGGCAGTCATCAACTCCTCGTCTGGTTCGTGATGTGCCACATTATGCACGTCTGTGGTTTTCTATGCTAGTTTTAGTTGGCTACATTTCTCAGATGATTTGAAGATACCTCTACTGCTACATCGACATTGTGCCTCCGCATCCGTACTATGTTATGTACATGGGATGTGTTGACTGCCTCTCTAGTGAATATGGCACAATCATGGTGTTTTTGACCTCTGCTCCAGATTGGTGGTGGCGACATTTTGCTGTGGCATTTGGATTCCATTTATTAGATTTTTATCCATTTCAGATGCACTTCAAAAGATCTTCTCCAAAACTTGAGTATTTCCAACATGCAGAACACAACTCAAAAGAGGCGCCATCATATGTTTTTAGTTGGAGACTATTGTTTAAGGGGGAGTGAAAATTTTTGTAAGACATTTTTGATCTCTATCGTCCAATTGAGTAATGTAAGTCCAAGCTAGGACACGTGTTTCACCCGTGCTCTAAATTGAGGGGGAGTGTTAGAAAGTATTCTTGGCCTATTCATTTAATAGGTTAGGTTGTATATGGGCTTAAGTGTCTAGACCCATATAACTTTACTTGAATCCCAAGTCTGTAATGTTTTCCCCTTTCTCCTATTTATAAGACAAGGGTGTGCTGTCTAATATAAAAACACAAGCGAGTTTCCGTCACACTTTTCACAATATGTATATATACTTGCAATCATACTTGTCAAGGCGGTCAGTCGGTCACCCTGGATCCTTGGACGACCAGGCCGACTAGTCGGCCGCCTAGGCGTAGGGATTTTTTCCTCCATATAATTAGTTATATATATTAGTAATATATATAGTTATATACTTATATACAACAATATGCTAGTTATATACTTATATATTAGTAATATATATAATTATATACTTATATAGTTATAGTTATATATACTATATAACTATAACTATATAGTTATATACTTATATAATTAGTTTTATATATATTAGTAATATATAATTAGTAATATATATTAGTAATATATATAGTTATATATTAGTAATATATATTAGTAATATACAATTAGTTATATATTAGTAATATATGTTAGTAATATATATAGTTATATTATTATATATTAGTAATATATATTTGTAATATATATAGTTATATGCTAGGAAGCACATATACGGATACGGGTACGGGTACTGGGATATGACAATTTTTGAAAATATAGGATACGGGTACGACATGGATACGACAATTTTTTTAATATTTATTCAAATATTTTCAAAGATAAATAGAATATTTATTTTAAAAATAGATGAAGGCTGTCAAATTTCATTTATAAATCACAATATATCTAAAGAAAATGGAAACCAATTCCATAGTATCAAACAATGATATAAAAAGGGGTCTGTCATTCATATTAATGTCAGATCGAAGTTACAAAAAGACGTCATAAAATCATATTCTAAACCTTTCACATTTCATGTATCATTTAATTTTGTGTTGTAAAGTGTGTCATGTCATCTGTGACACCAAACCATCTTCTTTTGTCTATAAGAAGTAATTAAATATTTATGTATACAAGAAGTATATCCAAATTCCAAAAAAAAAATGAACTGAGATATGAAACAACAGAGGTAATTATAGACAAGTAGGTATATTAATAGCAAGACACGATGAGAAAATCAGAACTACTAAACAACAAAATTAGAGAAAGCTAGAGAGGTTTACGTTCAAAAGGGATGAACAAAGACAATGCCAAAATAGAATTCCGAAAAGAGTTAAGGTAGAAATGCAGAGGCTAGAGGCTGTAACCACCAATAGAAAATTGAATCCCTTTGGAGAAGATGAGGCACAAAGGCTGTACGTTAACCACTAATAGCCCATTGGAGAAGATGAGGCTCAAGCCGCACAACAATAGAAATATGACGTGGACTGAAGCAAAACCAAGCTTCAAAATGTATTGCACAAGCCAAAGGAGCCATTTTACTGATTTGCACAGAGAATCAGTAAAAACGCAGGTCAAAAGGTCTTAAAAATAAAAAAAAGGCTTAAATGGGCCGGGCCGTATCCAAAACGTATCCAGGACGTATCCAGGCCGTATCCAGGCAAAAAAAAGCAGGAAAAAAGGGGATAGGGCTGGAGAGGTATCCGATACGTATTTAGGTGTATCCATGGAGTATTGGTATCCGATACGTATCAGATACGGGTACGACACCTATTTTGGAGTATCCGTGCTTCCTAGGTTATATGCTAAACTGCTAAAGAGATGTAGTATACATTACTAATGTGAATAAAATTATATGCCATAATCATCTATTTCTATTTCCATGGCAATTGGCAAGACAAACACAAACACTTCAGTCGACAATAAGACTAAATGACGAAAAAAAAATATCAGGCCCACCAAATAAGTGGCCGACTTACACGGTGAACAACCAACCAGTCGGACTAGTTGGCCGACGAACCGACCAGTCGGTCAAGGCGGACGTTGTAAATGATGGAAAAACTGGATAGCAGTCCAGTCGTTGGCCACCAAAACGACCAGCCGACCAGTTGCCGACTAGTTGCCGACTAGTCGGGCGCCTCAACAATTATGCTTGCAAGAATATATATCTATGATATGGGATTAAGAGAGGCATTCTCTCCCCCTCTCCCATGCCTGTAACGGAGGCCTAGTCGCCGACTAGTCGGGCGCCTCAACAAGTATGCTTGCAAGAATATATATCTATGATATGGGATTAAGAGAGGCATTCTCTCCCCCTCTCCCATGCTTGTGATGGAGGCCGAACGTCTGGGAGGGTGGTAAACCAAGGCGACAACTGGGATTCGAACCCATATATATCTATCACATAGTTATGTATGTGTATGTATATGCATATAGTTAGAACGTGTATGTAATATACATACACATATCGATATGTATACTATATAGATGTACTAATATGTGCATAGTGTGTTATATCTTATATGTGAATGAAACAAAATGTATACTTATATGTATAAAATGTGTAAAATTTGTGCTTATATGTAGGTATCTTTTTATGTGTTGAGTATGCATACCAATATATCAAAAGGTATATAAATGTACAAACATGTGTGTAGTTTGTTATATATATGAATATATATATATATATATATATAAATTATATATATATATATATATATATATGGCTTATATTTAAATATATAATAAATGTATGTATCCATATATGTGTGCGTCTGCGTATAAGTATTGGTCAATCAAAAAAGCAGAATGTAATAAACTGCTTAATTGTAGTAGGTATAAGCGTGAGTATTTGTGGTCACACAGACCAATTTCTCGAAATATGCATCCAATATTTTGAAAATCAGGCCAAATTTGTTTTACTAGGTGCTGTCCTGTGAGGATAGACACTCATATGAAGTGTATAATTGATTGTTATTTTGTTTATTGTCTATAGCTTACATGTCATCTTGCTACTTACCCATTTTTTGGTCCTCATGATTAGTGGATCTTTGTCCATTGATCCCAATCCGTGTCTTCAAGTTACTTTTATCAAGCTTGAGGATAAGAATTACCCTTGATGATATACATTGAATCACAACGAAAGTCTCCCATATTACTGAAAATTTCGCATAAAACTCATAAAAGAAAAAGAAGAGAGGCAAAATGGAATACAATGCCTAGTGATGCCTTAATCGTTTTTGGGATCCTCAACAATCTTGAGCAACAAACTAATAAAAACTTGGTTTATGCAGGAACAACTACATAGATATGATATAAGTGTTCACATCCACCAAACAAGACGAATCCTTAAAAAGCGTATGACATTTACAATAACACTCTTATGCTTTCACCTAAACATAGTGTTATAAAGTATTATTAGCCTATTTATTAAATAGGTTAATTAGTATATCGGCTTGTGTCTCAGCCCGTATAGCGTTACTTGAGTCCCAAGTATGTAATGTTTCCCCCCTTTCTCCTTTATATAGGACAAGGGTCTGCCTTCTAATACAACAACACTAGTGAGTTTTCCTCACCACTTTTCAACATGACATTAAAGCACTTACCCTGACCCTAGAGAGAAATGAGAGAGGGCCTCCACATGTGGGTGACTGCCATCTCTCCATGGTTTAGGCCGGTCAACCTCTAGGCATCTTGCCAACGTCCATTATTGTTTCTCTTCTTCTGTCATATCTATCTTCATCTATACACCAACTCTATCCTTCCCGGCCATCATCTTCGTTTCATCTATGCTTCCCCGATTCATAGTCAAAGGCAGCCACCGAGTTTCCCTCGTGGTTGTCACCCTCGAGTCACATCATCTCTTCCCCGAGGTTGTCTTCCAGATCATGTGCAGGTGCTGATCATCCCAGCCATCATCAATCGCCGATCATGCCGCCGCCTTCAGCCTATCAAGTTCCTCCGCCGTCGAAGCAACAAAGTAAGACATAGCAGTAAGGGAGCCGCCTAGTTCTCTCTTTGATCCTCTTGGTTCTGGGTGGTGCTAATTCCCGTCGAGATCGGTTCGTGGCCTAGCAAGTGTTCCCTGTGGCTATTGTCATCCTAGAAGCTTCCACCAATTCTCGGACATCTTTCCTTGGACGACGCTAATTCCCGTTCAGATCTGTTCGTGGTCTAGAAAGGGGTTGTTGTTGCCTCAGATTCACATGATGTCATAAGTGAAGGTACTAATTCTCATCATCCGTCGGTGCGTCTTCCCGGGGTTGTGTTCTAGACGACGACATTCCCCGTCCAGATCGTGTGTCAGCAACCGCCGACATGGCGTGTCGCAGTCCAGAAATTGTTCGACGGCGCATGGTGTCATTCAGATTTCAAGTTACACAGTGCATCATATATCTCAACATGACGTGTTGACGGTAGTCCGTTTTACGCCTACATGACGTGTCAGATTTCCAACACGGCGTGTTGGCATAAATTTGTTTCATGTCTTTGACATTCTACATGGCATATTAGAATCTCCACATGGGGTGTTGCTTGGTGCTTGTCACCTTCGACCAACAAAGTTACACGCCGTGTCAGAACTTCACACGTCTTCAAAGAAGTTTGTCCACTTCCAATACAATTATGACGTTCTGCAAAGGTCTTTCTCTCCTCCAATGTTAGAAATATAAGTGATATCATATATGGGCCGGAGTCTGTAGGCCCATATAGTCCAGTCTAGTCATGTCTAGTTAGGTGTGAAAGTCTCTAGAGTCATGTACACTTCATCCTATATATAGGAGAGGGGTTTCTCTTGTAAACATATCATCATGACACAATACTGTGAATATTATCGTCCATCCATTTTTTCCAACATGGTATCAGAGCCTTCTTTCCAAGGATTCTAACCCTAGAGAGAAAGCAACATTCCTCTTCCCACGAGCGGCGGCCGCTGTCATGGCCGACTGCCCGCATGGCTATCTCCATCACCCTTTCCAAAGGGTGATCTCCGTTGCCCTCTCTCTGAAGGGCCTTCATCATCTAGATCTCTACGTCCTAGATCCAGATTTGACTAGCGTCTTAATCATCGTAGATCCAGATCTAGCATCCCTGTGTGTTCGTCTTTCGTCTTCCCCAAGTACAAGGTTCAACCGCTCCCAGCATCAAGATAAAATCCCGAATCAAGCCGTCATCCTCCTTGCATCCCCAAGATTTGCAACCCCTTGGTGGTATTCTCCATGGTCGAAATCATCTCCACTATCCGTTCCGTCTTCTTCTCCAAGGTGGAAGTCATCTCCACCATCTAGTTCATCATCCTCATAGTAGTGGAAGTCATCTCCACTACCTAGATCGTCGTCTCCATCATCATCATCATCCATGGTGGAAGTCATATCCACCTAAATCGTTGTCTTCATCATCCAGATCGTCATCTTGGAGTCTTATTTGTAGAAGAGGAGTAATCCGTAAAGATAAGGTTAGATGTTGCTAACGTTTTTCCCATAAATCTTCGTTGGTGAGGCGGAACACGACGTGTTCCTCACTCTACATGCCATGTGTTTTCATCAGGCAGTACAAATTGTCATCCAGTATGCACGTCACACGCCGTGTTGATATCCAACATGGCGTGTTACAGGAGGAAGAGTTACGCCCCCAACATATTACATGACGTGTCCATCACTGACATGCCGTGTTGACAAGAGGCAGAGTTACGCCTCCGACAAGTCACACGACGTGTCCATCATCAACAAGACGTGTTGTCCACATTCCGTCAGAAATTTGCGGTCTTTGTACACGACGTGTTCATCACACCAACACGCCGTGTCTCCAACAATCAGTTCATACATCTATATTATTAGGGTTTGCAACTCAATCAACAGAGGCTACATCTTCAAAGTACGCGTCTCAGATCAGTTCTCCAGGCATCTTCAAAGCTTAGATAAGAAGCTCCCCAGCAAGATCAAAGCCACTCATTCTCCAGTCGTTTCTTCCCTCTCCACCCCATGTCCCCTAATGTCATAGGTGAGTTTCTTTTTGTCTTTGTCCACCCCAACCACTTTCGTCATCTCTTCGCGATTGGTGTGCGGGGGAGAGATAGAGGAGATGAGAAGAGGAGGATGAGGAGACGAGTTGAGGTGCAGATCTCAGAAGAGGAAAGAGGAAGAAGAAAATTGTGTACACTTGGAGTTGTGTACTCAACATGTTGTCCAACTCTCACCGTCCAGTTCAAGGCCAATGTTCATCCTCGCCATTCAGATTTCGAGTTGCCAATCATTGATCTGTCATTTAGAATCCATCCTCTAGCATCGTCAGCTGAAGAAGTCGATTCCTTAGATCAATTGGAAGTCAACGACACTCTAGTTCAGGCGAATATGTTTCTTCATTGACCTTGTCTTGATTATTCTACTCTGGTAACATTTCAGTTTTCTAGTACTGGAACATCTTTGATTGTATGCACATTTCATTCGACACACCTATCTCTTGTAAAAAATCATTCTGTCAACTATGTCAACAATTGTTTCCTCCTTGTTCGTCCGTGCCTTCTCAAGCACGTTGATGTTCGTCCGTGTCCATGTAGATGTTCGTACGTGTGAAACACGTTGATGCTCGTTCGTATCCTATCAAACACGTTGATGTTCGTCCATGCAATGTCAAGCATGTTGATATGCACATGAATATGCAATCGTGAGGTGAAATGTATGCGTATGTATATTGTTTTGTATGCAAATCACGCGAATGTATATTATATATATGTATACATAATTTGATAATGAAATTTATACATGTAAATATATGGAAAAATCTATACGTATAGGTATACACATATATATATGTGTATATATGTGTCTTTGTGTGCCGGTGTAAGTGTATATGTAGTTTGAATACAATTAAATTATATGCATTCTTAAAACATGTAAAAATATACTCTAGTTTCAAAAAGCCACCATATATGCGGCAGTGGTAGCATATGCATGTGTCGTGCGCCCATGGATAGAACCGTTTAAGAGACCGCTTATGCAGCCACTTAGATCGATTTCTTGAACACTATCTGGAAGCATGACCTGTTGTGGAGGTAGGCAGGGCTCATGGAACTGAAAGACGAGTGGCATCTAGACACCATGAGCCACACAAGAAGAGATGTGGATGTCGCAACGGAAACAATAGCAAGTTAGCAACCTTTATAGGTGCAGCGCCTGGGAGAAAGCAAAATAAAAAATGAAAAGAAATGGCATGCCAATGGATTGTGCCTTGATTATGGTTTGATAATTAGTGAATAGTTGTTTGGCTGCAGAAGAGTTGTAAGGTGAATCAACGGTCTAGATTTGAAGGAAACCAGTTGGAGACAATTGGAAACAAGGCGTTGACTAGCAATGTGTAGATGGTTGAACAAGAGGTTCATTGGAGATGGTTCAATGAGAGTGAGAGAGCAATACATGCTCTCCATTACTTCTTCGTTAGCATATCTTCCTACGGTTAAAAATCAAGGGCTTTGACTTCGTGATAGTTGTCATACTTGGGGAAGAATCAACTCAATTTAGTTGATCCTAACTTGATTCATATCTAAAAGACATGTACATTGGACAATTCACATATATGCTCTCACACATCTACACAAGTACAGACGATCTTTGTACATTATATCAAAACATCCCCAACTGTGCAGTAGATAGGGAGTGTTAATGGTAATGCCACTTAAGATGACAAAGTAGCAAGCCAACAACTTGCTTTGTCGAGGTATTTTTAGGTAATATAACCTATGAGGTCCTATAATGCAGCCCACGAATCAACATGACAGAAGGTAGAGTTGGCTTTTTCCATTACATGTACAAGATAGAGAAATTTCCATGAATATGAAATGTTTGTCAATATAGTGTTAATTACCATATTCGGGCATCCAATTAGTATGCAAAGACATCTACCAGCACCAGCGAGCACGAGGCCCAAAGGGGGAAGTAAAAAAATCACTTATTTAAAGAAATTTACCCAGCTCAATAGAGGTCATCGCCAGCGTGTTATAGCACAATAAAGAGCCAACACCAGTAGAGATATGACCAGTCTCCGACATAACTTGATTCGAAGCAAGTTGATTTCATGTATTGCTCTTAGTGCTTCTTCTCATTTTGATTGTTTCTTGCACTAGGATTATAGTGACATGAACCAAAAGGAACAAAGAAGATTGGTTTGGTTCTCCATATGCTCCCATTAGGCTCCGATTGGTTTGATGAAAGTCAAAATTTATATGGAACTCATTTTATAGGAACTCTAGTTCCATTTCTAGAACTTAATTTCCATTTAATTTCATGTGATTGGTTTGTTGTGAGTTTGAATTCAGAAATCTTTATAAAATGTTGTTGATTTTTACTGTGTAAAATAGTAATAAATAGAGATGACAAAGATGTAAAGAAAAGATTATATCCATGGATAATCACAATGTTTTTAAGCAGCAACAATTTCACCAAATGACCATGGATGCTCTTCTTTCAAAAATCGTTATGGTGTATTCGATTATGATTTTAGTAAAAATATCGTGGTTAAAAATTGCATTACGATATTTTTAGTTCACTTTGTATGTACGGATATTGTAATGATATCAAAATTTAGTATTTGTGTACATATTAATTTTGGCTCAATTTTTACTAAATGTACAATATTAACTTGGAATATGTTCTTCATCGTATTGTTAATTATGATTTTTCCACTTCCTATTAATTAGACCTTTTTTTGTAACGTAGTGTGGTGCGGGTTTTTTTCATGGTGCAGATATGCTTACAATTTTGAAAGTTGCAGTGATATGGTACAGTTATGGTGCATAACGTTTTACCATAGTTGCAGTTATGGAATGTAAAGGAAACTGAATAACATTGCATAGGAAGTGATTTTTTTAATTCTCCACCCTACTATATTATCAAGCCAGATTGGCTCTTGCTGAGTCTGTCACATAAAACGGAAAAGACTGATTGGAAAAAACTATCATTACCATCTAGTGCTACTCTAGCTATACTATGCGCTACTTTATTATTTTCCCTACAACAGAAATGAAAAAAACATGATTGACATTGCCCGCTTAGAAACTTGATATCTTCAATCAAAGTGCCCAAGTGGTCTAGTCGCTTTGTGTGGGACTTAATCGCATGAATCGCCATCCAGCAATCTGATTCGACGATGATGTTATGGATATTCAGTTCCTTGCTTTTGGCTAGTCCCTTCCTGATGGCCCAGGCTTCAGTCGACGCTGCATCCGTCATTTTGTTCATGGCATTGCCTTCACCATGTTGTATTGTCCCTTCTGAGTTTCTCCATACTAGCCTCGTCCCCGCCTTTCCCAAACTCCCCACTGCCGCATCACAATTTAGTTTGACCAAAGGATCAACGGGCCGTTGTCATCGTTGTGCTCCCCTCATTTCGCTTTTCTTTTCCAGCCTGGTTTTCCTCTCACGTCGATGATCAGTAATGAGCTCTCTGTAAGTTCGTTTTATGTATTGTATTGCTCTTAATTTGTTGTCACACACCATATCACTGTGTCGAGCCCATATCGCCCACAAAGAAGCAAACATGTTGTCATCCTCTTCATTTCCTGAGTTAATGAGTTATTGAATCATGTCATTCGTTGCCCAGTCTTTAATCCTGAATTCTGTCTTGGGTTTTTTGGTCCGCCTTGCTCCACAGGTCCCAGGCTTTGTCGCATCTCAGAAGCATGTGAATGATAGTTTCCCGCTTGCGCTTGCAGAGAACGCATATTCCGTCTGGGTGACAGTGTTGGTCGAACAAGCATCTCGTCGTGGCCAGCGCACCCGAACAGCAGCGCCACAGGAAGTATGTTGCTTTCCGTGGCCAGCCTCGCTTCCAAACAGTTCTCAAGTGATGCTATTCGTCCTCATTTCTATACTGCATCAGCTCATTTGCATCAAGGCGCCCCGTCCAATACCCGGATTTCACAGTATTGTCCATTGGGGATCGACACCAATATGCCTCGTCCTTTTGCGCATTAATGCTTAGCGGGATTGAGAGGGTGTGTTGTGCCACATGGTCTTTGAAGGCTTGATTCACAATGGTCATGTTCCACCCTCTCCCATCTTTGTGTAGGTGCTCGTTCCCTTGCATCCTATGCTCCTCCAAATTTGCGACCATATTTGGTACCCAGCGATCCGTCCAAATATTTATCTTTGCACCATCTCCCACCGTCCATTTCAAAACCTCCAACAACAGTGACTCCGAGTTCCATATGCTTCTCCATGTATAACTCGGATTGTGTCCCCTTCTTGCCTCCGAGATACGGGTGTTTGGGAGGTATCTAGCTTTTATCACCTTGTATGCCAGTGTATCCCTTCTATGATAGAGTCTCTATACCTGTTTTGCTAGCAATGCCTGATTGAAAGTTTGCAAATCCCGAAACCCATACCCCCACTTTTTTTCGATCTGCATAGATTCTCCCAACTTACCCACGACATTTTCCTCTCTGTGCCCTTCACACCCCACCAAAATCGAGATATGCAGCTATTGATGGCATCCAACACACCTACTGGAAATCAGAACACACTCATGACATAAGATGGGATTGCTTGTGCCATTGCTTTAATACAGACTTCCTTTCCTGCCTTCCAAAGCATCTGCTCTTTTAATACAGACTTCCTTTCCTGCCTTCCAAAGCATCTGCTCTTTCCATCCTTGCAGTTTCTTCCACACTCTTTCATGTATGTAACTAAAGACTTGTTTCTTTGATCTACCGATTGTAGTTGGCAAGCCCAAGTACTTTGCATGACGATCCACCTGACGTACTTTGAGAACACCCTTCAATTCCTCCCTCTTCTCCATTCTGACTCCTTTGCTAAATGCAACTTCAGTCTTTGATAGATTAATCTTCTGCATAGATGATTGTTCATATTGACTAACAATCTCAACTACTTTTAAGCATTCTTCTGGTGTTGCTCTCGCAAAAAGATGGAATCATCTGCAAAGAAAAGTTGAGATATTTTAAGGCCATAACGGCTCGCCCTCACTCTGTGAATTTTATTTTCCAGTACAACAAGGGTAAGAGAAGTGGGAAAAGGTTCCGCACATAAGATGAAAAGATAAGGTGAGAGGGGGTCTCCTTGCTTGAGTTCGCACATGGGCCTTTTTTCTGGTCTGATCTCCATTAATGGCAAGAGAATGGGAAACAATAGCTATGTAGTCTTGTACTTTCTTCCTCCATCTATTCCCATAACCCATCTTTGTCTGCACATAATCCACAAACTACCACTCTATCCTATCATACGCCTTGGACATGTCCGGTTTTAAAGCTATCTGACCATGTTTTTTCATTTTATCACCCTTCATCGTATGGAAAAGTTCATAGGCAATGAGAGCATTGTCTTTGATCAATCTTTCCGGTATAAAAACACTCTGGTTCTCTGAAGCAAGCATGTCCATCAAAGGCTTCAAATGGTTCGCCATCGCCTTCGAGCTATTTTATAAATCACATTATAGAGTCAAGCACAATAAATAGAGTCAAGCACAATAAATAGAAAAAGAGGAAGATCTAAATTAACATGGGATGAGCTTATAAAGAGAGATTTTGAAGCTCTACATGTCAATCAGAATATGGCCCGTGATAGAGCTGAATGGAAACGAAGGATCCATGTAGCCGACCCCAACATAGTTGGGACTGAGGCTTAGATGATAATGATGATGATGGTGATGACATTACAGAGGTTGAAAGGTCTGAATTCCGCCATCTCAACCAGTTTCTGCACCTTTTGTATCATCACCACTAATGTTTCATATACATCCTCTATGCTATTATCTGACTTCCACCATCCTTTAATGTAGTTGGCCACATCATTTCCAATATATTTTTAGTATTTTTTTTTGATTGCCGGGGGAAACCCACCCCCCTAGACGGAGGCCCAGATAGCAGGGATGGTAAACCCGGGAGACCCGTGCGCCCGCACACTGGTATCTCAATAAGTCGCATCAGAGGCCGGCTGACGCTGCGGGAAATTCATTTCCGAGCAGCGCTTCCAGCGAGAGTCGAACCCGAGACCCTTCGTGAGGGGCCCCGAGCTACGACCAACTGGGCTACTGCTCGCCGGCTATTTTTTAGTATTTTTGAAAGAACATTGCCTTCATTCCATCCGGTCCCAGGGCCTTGTTTGGGTGCCATCTGAGATACTGCCACCCAAATCGTCTCATCTGCCAGGTCACTATCAAGTTGTTCCTTTTTCTCTTATGTCATTTTTTTTCCCAACACCCTTTGTCGCTTCCTCGAAGCCAGAAGAGTACGACGTCTGAAAAAGCTCTTGAAAATAGCTTGTAATGATATTATCCACATCCTCATCTTCTGTTCTCCAAACTCCCTCCTTGTCTTTTAAACTGTCAATATGATTGTGCTTCTTTCTCTGTGATGCTTAAAGTATGCTTCTAGAAACCGTCAGTTGTGATGGTCTTTCTATTGACCGCCTCCCGTATCTCTTTAATCCTAGCTCGTGTGTGCCAGTAAGATTCACTTCGAACGGTGCCAATATTGGAGGCTACTGGCTAATTATGAACACCTCTTCAGATTTTCATAATCGGGCCGTAATTTTTGGTGCTCCCCCAATTCAGCTTCAATATTTTTTATTTTTCTTTTCATGTCCCCAAAACTGATCTTCAGCCCACGCCTTGATTCTGGCTCCACATGTGGCGATTTTATTAGTCATATTTGAGCACCTTGTCACTTTCCAAGATTCTTTCACCACCTCTTCACATTGACTCTCATCTAGACACATCGGTTCAAATGTGAAATAGTCCTTTTTGCTTTTCCTCGACTTCCTTCTATCAGCCATGACAATGATAGTTGAGTGGTAAGACTCATATATAGGAAGATGGAGCACCCGAAAGAAAGTAAACAAGTTCCTCCACTCTATACTCGCTATAGTCCTGTCCAGTCTTTATTGAATATAGGTAGCAGGAGTTAAGCCTCTGTGCCAAGTGAAAATATATCCACTGTACCCCAGATCACACAAATCACAATCATCAATAGCTTCTCTGAAATCATGTAAGAATTTGTTTGGTTTAGGTGGCCAACCTTTCTTCTCATTATTCGAGACTATCTTATTAAAATCCCCAAGAAAATATATGGTATCTCTGATTCCCCTTTCAGTTTCCGCATCAACTCCCAAGTCTTTGCCTTTTGCTGCTGATTTGCCCAGCCATAAATGCCTATTTGCCCTCTCCACTGAATATCGGATCCTTCTTCAGTGACCTTACATGCCAAATGGTGTTGTGAATATGATAGAATATCCAGATTGATGTCCTTCTACAAGAGACCCACCCCACCACCTCTCCCGACGCTCGGTATGCATATTCCCTCCAAGTATCCATACCTCCTCTTCACATCTTCTAAATCGATTGCGGACACCATAGTTTCCATAAGGTAAACTATGTTCAAGCTCTCCTTCAGCACTAAGATCGGAGAGCTCGCATAGTGTCAGGATGGTCCGTGCTTGACAGTCCCAACTTAGGATTTTCATTGTCCTTCACGGGGTTGGACTGTCCCAACCTCCGCTACTTGAGTAGGTAAGGCTAAAAAAAACTCTCATGTATCAGTTTTGATTTTTCCACCGAGTCTCCACCCTCTTCTAGCCCGTCTAGCTCCATATCGCACCTTCTCAACTCTGTTTCCCTCATCCCCGTCAGACTCAACCAATTCACCTCTTCCTCCGCTATACCTAGCCAAGCAACTCTCCCCATCTTATACTCCCACACTGGCTTTTTTTCCCTTTGTTTCTGACCTCCTCACCTTATTCTTACCCTTTCCTCCATCGGCCTTCTTCCTTGGTGCTCTTGTCAATACTGTCCCATGTACTGTAGTCCCCAATGTGTGCTTCTCAACTTTGTCCTACTATCTCCTTTGTTCTCAGTCCGGCCTCTATCAGGTGGCCTACTGACATTGTCATCATCTTCTCCCTCACAGGGTGCCTCTTCATTTATTTCCAGTTATCACGTAAAGCCATTAAATCCTCCCTACCATGTCGGATCGTCGAGTCTTCGATTCTTTCCCATCATCATCTTTTTGTTTTCCAGTAGCCTCAACTTGCCCTTATTTTTTGCCATCTCTCCTCTGATTGGCTCTCGCGGCTTGTGTATTGCCTTGCGGTTGCCACCTTGCCATCAAGGATCCCGTCTGACGTGCTCAATATGTGTTTTCACCCCCTTGTTCATGACTTGTTCAACTTCTACCTCCCAGCTTCCGTCCTCACTGTTCCCTCTCTGACCCCTTTGATTCGTCCTCTGCCTTCCTTCCCTTTTGCCCCGCTCAGTGTCTGATTCCTTGCTTGTCACCAGACTCACCTGTGAGTCTCTTGCACTCTCCTTTGATGTTGATGACATGAAGTTTGGTCGGTTATGGAACTAATTTTTTTCTTTTCACTTTGCCTTCTCCTTAGATCTCTTTGTTTACAAAGATTCTTGCTTTTCGTGGTCACGACTTAAGCCATGCTCCCCATCTCGATCCCTTCCATCATCGTCCTTCTCCTGGACTGTGCAAGGAAGTGTTGTTAGTTAGTTTGAAACGCGTTTTCCATGGTTTTTAAGAGGGAAGCCAGGAACTATTTTTTGTGTATATGCATGCAACTCTACAAGATGATTGTGGCCGAAATGCGTATGCTGAGATGGATGTGCGCGAAGACGAGAAAAGATCGTTGAGGAATGACTATAGCAGAAACAAAGTGGGGGTCGTGAGCATCGAGGACAAGTTGTGTGAAGGTCGTCTAAGATGGTATGGACGTGTGCAACACAGACTGAAAAATGTACCTATTCAAAGAAAGGTTATTAAGTCAAACACAACTAAAAGAAGCAAAGGCTGACCTAAATTCACTTTGGAAGAGCTTATAAAGAGATATTTTGAATCTTTACATCTTGATCAGAGTATGACCCATAACATAGTTGATTAGAAAAGAAGGATCCATGTAATCGGCCCCAATATGGTTGGGATTGAGGCTTGGATTATGATGATGACGACGACGATGATGTATGAAACTCTCCAAGTCACCAAAGCTCGTGTTACCCATTTATGTATAACCAATCAAGAAAAATTGTATACAAACTCGAGGTCATAAGTCTTCCGGACCAGTTACGACAAACCTATCAGAGCCTTAGAGAAATATCATATCCTCTATAGCGGCCCCAAATAGAGGAGGCACCAGCCAACAAGTATAGTTACCTTTTATTTGAGATGAAAACAAATACTGAATGACGTTGGAAGACATTGCGGGCGCTCACACAAAAGCACTTGCTAAGATTTGTGCAAAAATTACAAATAAGAATTAACTAGCTAGCAAGGAAGTGAACAAGCTAAAGTTCTCATTGTTTTGTTTGAGTGGTACCAAGTCAAATAGATAATGGCATGCCTTTAGCTCATCCTAGAGTCTTAGCAGTTAAGAGAAAGTAGCACTTCATCTCTCCTCTAGGTGAAAATCTAAGTGTTGAAAAGTAGGAGGGAAACTCGCTTGTGTTCTATTAGATAACACACCCCTGTCTTAGATATAGGAGAAGAGGGGGAAACTTTATAGACTTGGGACTCAAGTAAAGCTATAAGGGTTGAGACACTTAAGCCCATATACTAATTAACCTATTAACTAAATAAGGTAATAATACTTTCTAACACTCTCCCTCAAGCTAGAGCATGAGTGAAACATATGTCCTAGTTTGGACTTACAAGACTCAATTAGACGATAGATGTAAAATTGTCACTCTCCATACAAAAATTGTTACTCCCCCTTACACAATACTTCCCAACTAAACATATGCTGATGCCTCTTTTGAGCTGTGTTCCGCAGGCTGGAAATGCTCGAGCTTTGGAGAAGGTCTCTTAAAGTGCATCTGAAATGAAAAACATCTTATAAATGGAATCCAAATGCCACAACAAAAACTCGCCGCAATCAATCTGAAGCAGACGATCAAAAGCACCATGAACCATCTTCATTGGAGAGGAATGTGTGAGTGGTATAAGCGCATAGTCAACACATCCCACATACATAAATGTCGATGTAGTAGTAGACGTATCTTCCGATCGTCTGAGAAGTGTAGCCAACTGGAATTAGCACATAAGACCACAAACGTACATAATGTGACACAAACACAAATTGGACGAGGTGTTGATGGTGGCCATACTAGTTCCATAAATCTGGGGCATGAATCTTGGTGGCTTTATAGGAATGAATGGTGCCATTAAGGAGGAACCCAAGTAGATCAAACAAAGATCCATGTCAACAGATGCAACTGGGAGAAGACGTAATGAAAGTAGCTCAGTGAAGATTAATGTGGATGAATCTTTACAGATACAGAATTTTCCGGCTAGAAAGACGAGCTTTGGAGGAGTCTAATGTGAAGAAGCAATTATTTGTCTCATTGAGAATGCAACAAGAATGATCAATGGAAACATCATTAACACCAGAGAGAACAAGAGGCTAGAATTAGTGCAACAAGCTCTTGTCCTGATGTACATAATACGGTATGACGAGAAAAGCTTGGTGTCAATGTTGCAATTGAGATACTTCAACGTCTTCTAAAAGTAGTGGGAAACTAGAAATAGTACAGATAGCCAACTCACATTTAAAGTGATTCTTAGTAGGAATGACGCGCTACAAAGGCATCGAAGAGAAGATGTGTTTAAGAATACGAAGCTCCATGAAGATAGTCTGGAATATATCATCTCTCATCTCTCTCATATGCTCTCTCATGCTCTCCTCATACTCTCTCTCCTTGATATCCCCCTGCACACCAAATACAAAGAGAATGAGTAGGTGGTGTGGAAAAGAGACATATGACCCCCTGGCATGTGGAAAGAGACACACACATGATGGGTGGAAGGGCGAGAAAGGAAAATGTAAAATGGGAAGTGTAGTATGTAGAGAGATGTGGAAAACTATGTGTAGGGAAGATCCCGTTTTGTGTAGGGTTTTTGTTATTGCTTGATAGATAAGAGGCAACCACCCTTTCCTATAAATAGAAGGGGGAAGCATACATGCACTTATACAAACCCTAATGGGCCAAGGACACACTTGGGCCCATATTACAAAATTTTTAGAGTGGGTCAAAAAATTTAGAAGATAGAGAAGAACAAAAAGAAGACTACCGGAATGTAAACTTCGGTAGAAAGAGGAGATACACTACCAGAATGTTACTCGGTACTCGGTAGGATGAATAGGTTCAAAAAGGGGTGGAACAAGTATTGAGGAGGTAGGCAAAAAGTTATGTAGGGTTGGAAGACCGGGGGGTGTAAACAAAATTATATAAAAAATGTTGAAAACGGGAAGATAATTGCTGCAGGTAAGAGAAAGAAGGGACACACCATGTATAGATACCTCCTCCATATGATAGAATCATTGTAGCACGCCAAGATGTTACAAAAGGTAGCAATGGACACGTCGTGTCGTTGAAGAGACACGTCATGTCTGGTAGACAGTAGCAACAGTCAGCGCCAGCAAAAGCCGGTGACATGCCGTGTCGTTGAAAGAACACGCCATGTCAGTTGACAGAAGCTCGGGGCAGAAACAGGCGACACGTTGTGTCTCACACCAGCGAATCACCGAACACGTCGAATGACACGCAATGTCCAAAACCGGCGAACAAAGTCGCGAAGAAGCAGAACACTGCCTACACGTCGTGCCCAAAAAAGACACGTCGTGTCGGTGGCGATCAACAGCAGAAAAAGCCCCAAAACAGAAGCAAAGGAAGATGAAATCCTTCCAGATCTCCACTAAAGCAGTAGAGGATGATGGATCCTCAATATTAGCAGAAATAGGAGATCTTTTCCTTGATTTAAGAGTAGATCTCAATAGGGGTGGATGCATGGATGAGGTAGGGCAGCAGTGGCGGGGCAACATGGAAGGTGGTGTAGATCTATGATGATGGCAGCGAATAGGATAGAGGCGGCTTCATTAGCTAGTAGGATTGACGGAGGCATGGCGGCCCTTTGTAGATCTGGATACCAACAACTTCATAGAATAATTTTAGTGATGAAGATGGAGACGGCTCCATGGAGACTGCTCCAAAAAGAGGCGGGGATGGGAAAATCCCTGCGGGCAGCCATCAACAGCGCTTAGCGGCGGCCGCCCGGGGAGGCACTCTCCTTTTGTGCTCTCGCTCTCTCTCTCTCTCTCTCTCTCAGGGTTGGGGGTAGCAAAGGGTCGACTGCTCTGATACCATGTGGAAAACTATATGTGTGGGGAAAATCCCCTTTCGTGTAGGGTTTTTGTTATTGCTTGATAGATAGGAGGCAACCACCCTTTCCTATAAATAGGAGACGGGGGAAGCATACAAACACTTAGACAAACCCTAATGGGCCAAGGATACACTTGGGCCCATATTACAAATAGACTAAATGACTTAAGTAAATAGACAAAACAACACAAGCAAATAGACACTCTCACAAGAGAGAAACGGTAATCAGAATCAATATGCAAAACGTCCTGATTATAAGATCGTGAAATAAAAATTAAATGGATATTTTTCTTGATCCGAAAAGGAGATTTGTCAGGCCCTTAGGCCTATAAATTTGGGGGTGTGGGGCGGATCCCCGCAAAATATTTCTTGAATAGGCCAACAAAAATATGATCTGATTTTTATCAGGTATTGAATGTTGGAAAGAATGGATGGACAATAATATTCACAGTATTGTGTTATGATGATATGTTTACAAGAGAGACCCCTCTCCTTTATATAGGAGAAGGTGGGCATGACTCTAGAGACTTCCAAACCCGACTAGACTTGACTAGACTAGACTAGACTCTATATGGACCTATAGACTCTGACCCATATATGATATGACTTATATTTCTAACACCCCCCTGCAAGCTGGAGCATGGGAGAATAACATACCCAAATTGGATGACAAACGAAAATAAGACATAGGGAAAAAAGGAGTTATGACTAAAAGATTATAGATTTCCCCTTGACTTAGAACGACATGTGTACTCCCCCACACTTTAATATCTTTGGCATCTTTGACTTCAAAGCTTCCCTTGAGATTGATAAATTGCTTCACTTTTGCACGTTCATATCTGTTTTTGCCACTTGTCTTTGGATAAGCTAAGTATCGATGTTTAGGTCCAGGGAGAACAACAAAGCATGGTCTGTTTTTTATTTAATTCATTTGTGATGTATGGGGTCCTTGTCGTATACCATCAAAACTAGGTTAATGATATTTTATTACTTTTACAGATGATCATTCTCGTGTTACCCATAGAATTTAATGTCCAATTTTGACACTGTATCCAATGGACAGAAACAAAAACTTACATAAACTTCGACCAAATTTTTTGATATTTACGGCCCTGACATTTTCGACGCCAAAATGAGTGAATTTAATCATGAAAATTTATCAGGAGAACTAAACACCAAGATACACTTATATATGCAGTAATATTTTGAAGTGGATATGTGTGTGTGTGTGTGGGGGGGGGGGGTTCCCACGTTTCTAAGTGAAGGTAGCTGAACTGTTTCAATAGTCATTTCAGTGACAATTTTGGTGGTAAAGATCAAAATATGAAATTATGTGAACACAATGCTTAGACATAAACACTATATCTATTAATAAATTTATTATGTTGAGAGGCCGGGGTGGGATCCATGTCTTGATGAGTGAGTGCACAAGTGAATAGAACTGTCAAGTCCATTAGACTGTTAAAAACTTAGAAACCCACGAGTTACAACTTAGCACTTAAAAATTAAAGTTGCAAGTTACACATTTACAAATTACAACTTGTATAACATACATTACTAACTAGTAGCTACTAATTTAGTTAAGTAATAAGTACTAAGTAGTATAAACTAGTAAATAATTAGTGATAAGTAATAACTAACAAGTACTAAGTATTTAAGTTTTATCTGTCGATCATGTAATTTTCAAAACATATAACACTTATAACTTTGGAGTATTTCTTTAGATTTCTATAGAAGAGTGTACGAATAGAAGGTGTGGACGGGCTAGGGATAGGGGAAATACCTTAAAATCAATACAAATTGCCTCTAGAAGCAAGAGAATCAAAGAAAATTGCCAAAATACCCAAGATGTAGTAGCAGCAGCCCTAGGACAACATTTCTCAAAATACCAGTTGTGTTTCTGTGCCATTTTGCAAAATTATGGCTCAAACTGGGCTTTTTGCTGCAAAATTCTCCTTTTTTTGTGAAATTTTGTACCTTTGCTAAATTACACTCCATTCCCTGTGTTTTTGCGTTTCGGTGTTCAATTATACGTTTCGATTTCCGAATTGAAATTAGAAATTTTGATCAAAATTTTGCAATTTCCATCTAAATTGTGTTCCATGCCGAGAACTTGTTTTACTTGGTACAGGATATATCTAATTATTTCTATTTCAAATCCTTGAGCATGAAAGTTGAGCCTGTGCTCGGCAAACAAATTCACTATCTTAGTCTTGATAACCCCAAGAAATATATCTGTACAATTTCACTCATATTTTTCTCTCATGGGGTATTTTTATTCATCAATATTCCTGTTCTAATACTCCCCAACAAATTGTAGTTGCAGAGACAAAAATCCCCACATAACTGAGATATCACAGACCCTATAACATATATATATGGTTGGCCACCAATGTATTTTTGCTTTCATGTACCACCATACATTTCAGTGGGTTTACAACATATATGCCGAGCTTGATTGGCACTTCATTCTGAAGAAGATATTCATCAGGTCACACAAACTACTATATTCAAGTTTAAACACCAGCTCACCGACCTCTTCACCAAGTCATTATCAAGAACATGGGTGAAGCCAATGAAGTCCGTGGTTTCGATGCTCCAGCTCGAGGGTGTCGGAGTATATATCTGTACATAAATGTTATGAAGCTATAGTGCTGTACTTGTAAAACACGTTTATCATTAACTTAACATAGACACAACTCTAAGGATTTGGTTGTTTGTTTTCTACAATGATCAAATTCTTTACTAAAAATTACCCTGTATTTTAAAAACTGAACAACGTCTATCTAGAAACAACAAAAATGTCCCTAAAATCGATATTGAACAATACTCACCAATTCTTTCCGCTATTTGTTTCTATCACTAAGACTGAGTACAGATATTACTAAAAGTCACATGCGGTTGACATGGATATATTCATCACATATCCAGTGTATATGTGAATCACTTATGCTGTCATAGACTGCATAGTGGTTTTACACACACATGTGATCTAAATGCTATATTGAATCCAATAGGCTACCTTATCCAGACTTTGTATGCATTTTGGGAGCACACATTCAATTGATGACATGCAGACAACGAAGGAACAAATGTGTAATCATTTCTTGTAGATCTCTTTTTTTGCTAATATATATAGATGCAGCTTGCGGTGACTGTACTGGATCTAAGCCATTCAAGAGACTCCTAAGAAACTCGGCATTGGTTCGAAATCTCAGCCAAAACCTTTCCAATAAAATCAGTCCTTAGGAACAAATGAGACCAATCTATTGTTGATGTCACGTAGTTGTATGATGTTTCTGTTACCTTGTTAACTGTTTGTACAGAGTCATTACTGGAGAATGGGTCACTAACTCACAAAACCTAATGATTTTGCTACTGAAGGGATTCTTGTGAATCTGAGTTAGATCACAAAACTTGCGTTCTGTACACTTTTTGGTGATTTGTCTCATGTATTATTGACCTTAGAAGACCTTTCTGCTAATCATCTAGGGCATGTCACGACAATGATGGTATGATGAGAAATGCCAAATTAGAAAATACTACAATCAACTTCAAAGTCTTCAATTAATGATCAATTAGTTAATAGGACACTTTTGGCAAGTTATACTTCTACGTCAACTAGGAAAGTATTGTTCTCTCTTTCAAATATAGGGATCTTGTTTTCTTGCAATCATATGTTGTGAAAATTGAGATTTTTACCATTCTCGTATTTTTCAAAGTTGAGAACGGAATAGGTTACACGAAAAATAGATGTTCTGAATTAATGCAAACTACTGGACTTTGGAGACTGTATTATGCTTTTTTCTTACGTCTTTTAGTTATCTAGTCTTTTTATTTTCTTTTTCTTCAAGGGTGTAATGCAACTTCCTTTTACTCTATACATAAACTGGATTCTGACCAGAAAGTAGTCTTGCAGCTTAAGTCCTTGGGTTTCTCCTATGACTGGGATAGAGAACTTTCCACTACAGATCCAGAGTATTATAAATGGACCCAGTGGATTTTCCTTCAGCTGTTGAGAAAAGGTCTTGCTTACCAGGTATGAAAAGATCACCTGTCTGTTGGCAGTGGAATCACAGAACCATTTGTATTCCAATCTGCATGTCATTCATGATTCTTTACTGCTTTGATCTTATTTAAATTAGAGTGCATGCTGCATGACAAAACTGATGGTAGTTTATGAATGAAGGCTGAAGTACCGGTTAACTGGTGTCCTGCACTTGGTACTGTTTTAGCAAATGAGGAGGTAGTTAACGGTGTCAGTGAACGCGGTGGTTATCCTGTCATAAGAAAGGTACTCTGTTGAGGGGAAGGAATGATTTTACGTTGTTCCTTCTTGAATTCCGCCTCTTAGCCTAATTTCACATTTGACATGGATACAATTTTCTTGATGCTTTTCACTTCCTATTAGCCCATGAGACAGTGGATGCTCAAGATAACTGCTTATGCTGACCGGCTTCTTGACGACTTAGAAAGCCTAGATTGGCCAGAGAGTGTGAAAGAAATGCAACGCAATTGGATTGGGAGATCTGAAGGTGCTGAGATAGAATTCGTTGTAGTTGCTGAGGATTGCACAGAAGTTTTGAAGTTGGTTGTTTACACAACCAGACCTGAAACAGTTTTTGGTGCAACGTAAGATATTGCTTCAATCACAGACATCTTTTCTCTTTAATGCAGTTTCATACATGATATTTCCTCCTTTCTTTTTTCTTAATTTTAAAGTTCATTGATGATGACTTTTTTGTCATCTTGATGTTTTTAGTTATATAAATGGTTCGACATATGTCTGTAGGAAGCTTCTTATTTATGATTGAATACATAACATACAGACATTCTGTCATTCAGGTATCTGGTCCTAGCTCCTGAGCATGATTTACTGGCATCATTAATATCAGAAGCTCAAAGAGATAGAGTAAGCCTTGTACTTTTATTTGTTTAAAGCATCCTTTTGTGACTTGTGAGCAAGGAGATCAACATGCAGGTGGAAGAATACTGTGATATTGCGTCAAGGAAAAGTGAACTTGAGAGAACTGACCTCCAGAAGGAAAAGACTGGTGTATTCATTGGCTCATATGCAATAAATCCTGCCACTGGGGAAGCTATTCCACTCTGGGTGTCTGATTATGTCTTAGGAAGGTTTGTACTTTGCACTTTACTATATTTGGCAACCTGTACTGGCAAAGTTACCACTTGATTGCACTGGGCCTCCTGTCTAATCGGATGCTTTTACGGAGTACAGGCTAAAAGTTTTTGTAAATTCCTTTTGTTGTTGAAAAATTTCTCTCTGGATTTATTTTCTTGCAGTTATGGCACTGGAGCAATTATGGCAGTACCAGCTCACGATTCACGGGACTACGAATTTGCAGTAAAATATGATCTTCCTATCCATGTGGTTGTGAAACCCACAGATAAGGGTGGCAGCGAAAGTTGTGTTCCTTACACAGGTGATGGTGTTGTTGTAAACTCATCAACATCTAACCTTGATATTAATGGTTTGTCTTGCAAAGAAGCTTTTTTGGAAGTCACAAACTGGCTTGAGAGCAAGTGCCTAGGCAAGAAAAAGGTTCTCGAAACTTTTCTTTAGTAGTATTTACAACTTATAACTGCCACATACTTTCATTTTATCAGCTCTGTTTCTGTTGTAGGTCAATTACAAATTAAGGGACTGGCTTTTTGCTAGGCAAAGGTACTGGGGGGAACCTTTTCCAGTTGTCTTTTTGGACGATACTGGTGAAATGGTTGCTCTTCCTGAAAATGAACTTCCAGTTAAACTACCAGAGTTGGATGATTTTAATCCTACTGGAACTGGAGAACCACCATTATCCAAAGCAGAGACCTGGGTAACATATCATTTTCTAGTTTACATCCATAGGTTGTATTCAATAGTATTGCTCGTTCCAAAATATGTCCAATTTTCCTCTTATTTTGTTCTTTTTACTTTGTAATTCATATCAGTTATCTTTTATTCCCATTTATGTGGAATCGATAGTTATTCATATGGAATTTCTGATTCCCTTTTGGATCCTAAAATCAGCTGAAATAAAGAGAATTTTTGAAAAACTGATAGCTTTGAGATGTAAAAGTTGACATTGCATTCCATTGTAAACTCACCCTCAATGGACAGTCCGTCCCACATCTTGTAGTAGGGTTTTCACACATCCCCCAGCATGTATAAGTAGGGCATGGGTTCTTTTATTGGTATTCGGGTCATTAATGAAACAAAAGCAACTTGTGGTCAATTTTGCATAGGAGCAAGTAATCTAAACCCCAATCTCCCCAACCACCTTTTTCTGTCTCCTCTCTCCCCTTTACTGGATGCCACTAGAATACTTTACTGTACTTAAGAGGGCACACTTCTGGCCAACTTTTGCTTAGACCCAATGACTTCTGGAGCCTCCCCCCCCCACCCCCCCCCCCAACAGTTGGAGCAGCTCATGTGTGGGGAGAGCTCTCTTCTCATGGCTAGGTAGGGGTCACAATCCCTCCTCTCCCTACCTTAAAAATGTCTTTTATAAAAGCTCCTCAAACTTCGCTCCCCCCAACACACCCTATGCATTGGTGAGTGCATTTTTTCAAAGGGCACAATCTATTCCCGCTATAGTGCGTCCACTTTGTTTCGGGTTTTTCTTCTTCCTACCTTGGTCCACTCCAGTAGTGTTGTGTATTGGCAGAGGCATATTCTTCTTCATCTCGACATAGAAGACATGCCTGTGACTTAGTCCATAATTGTCTGCCATAATTGTCTATCATGATCAGGTTGCTGTTACTTCTTTTGGCTGGAGAGGGTGGTGGCTAGGTTTAGAGGGCGGTGGGCAGGAGCACAACCCTAACGGAGGTTAGAGTTAGGCTCTGATACCACTTAATGTATATCTACCGGACTAAAGAATAAAAGATGCTAAAAGATTAAGGAAATAATTCTCATTCATTAACTGTGTTTCAACAAAGACACAATAGAGCCTTTATATAGGCTTCTAAAAGGAAAACTAAAGGGGCGGTAGGCAATGTGGGACTAAACCACGTGACTTTTACAAAAGCCCAAAAGAAAGAAAAGCAATATAAAATAACACAAGCTAAAAATTAAGCCTAACTAATGACACGACGATGCCTGCACTTGTAGGTGCGTAAAGGCGGAGCCTATCCTACATCAAAAGATGATTTCTCAGATCAATTGGATGTCATCGACACTCTACATCAAGCAAAACACAATTCCTCACTGGCCATGTCTTGGTCATTCTACTCTGGCAACACTTCAGTCTTCTAGTATTGGAGCATCTTGGATGATTTGCACATTTGGTTGTGTGCCGGTCCGACACACTTGTCTCTTATAGAAGATCATTCAGTCCGCTATGTCAGCAATGTTTCCCCCTTGTTCATTGGTGCCATGTCAAGCATTCGTCGTTGGTGCTTTGTCAAACACGTTGATGTTTTTCCGTGTCCTGTCAAACACGTTGATGTTCGTCCGTGCCCTGTCAAGCATGCTGATGTTCGTCTGTGCCCTGTCAAGCATGTTAACGTCCGTTCATGCCCTGTCAGGCAAGTCGATATCTGTATGTACCCATAAAGCACGTTGACCGTCTACTACAACCTAATCTTCATGTGGCATATCTCCTGGAAACTACTTCAATAACAATAGCAACTGAGTTCGTGACTCAAGTGGTTTTCACACGTTTCTTCAACATACTCCAAGATACAATCTCCAACATAGTCAAGCTCTAGATGCTTGAAAGATTCGACGTTTATTAATCTCTCTTAAAGATCCGGTGTTTATCAATCTCAGGGGAGGCTTTAAAGTCAAAGATGCCAAAGATATTGAAGTGCGGGGGAGTGCACATGTCGTGCTAAGTTAGGAGTTATGATGTTGTAGTCATAATTTTTTTATTTTTCATCCAAGCTGGGCATGTGATTCTCCTATGCTCTCCAGCTTGCGGGGGAGTGTTAGAAGTATAAGTCATCATACATGGGCCGGATTCCATAGGCCCATAGAGAGTCAAGTCAGCTCTGGATGTTTCTAGAGTCATGTCCACCTTCTCCTATAAAGAGGTATCCCTTGTATCAAACACATTGTGTATGTATCGTCTATTCATTATTTCCAACACATCAGAAGTTTGGTCCCACTGTTAGTTTCATCTTGGCAACTGACAATTGACAAGATCTTATGCCTAGAAGAGGCTTACGCTCCTATTGAACAAGTTGTGTTCGAGTTTATTCTGTCTTCTCTAGTGGTTCTGAAGCCCAGTCATCTCTTGTTGTGGTTGTTAGAGGTGGACAGGAGGACACAATTGAGGTTAGGGGCCACATCCTAAGTGTACCTTTTGTGGGAACATTGAGCATACTGAAGACCGCAACTACCAAAGATGTGGTCATCCTCAATAATGAAACAAGTCTAATACTACTTACTTTAGTCAAACTCCTAATGCTCATGTCTTTTTTGTGTTCTTGGTTAACATTTATAATCCTAAAGGTAATGATGAGGCACTTAGAACTTAGAAGCCCTGGTTAGAAATTTGCGGTGGATCACTGCTCTTATAAATAATGACACTGTGGAACCCATGGGACTACCACCTCAAAAAAATACTGTTGGGAGCAGATGGGTATTTACAATTGTTAAAGAGTATATATTAGCCTATTTAGTTAATAGGTTAATTAGTTAGTGGGCTTTTGTATCTCAACCCATTTAGATTACTTGCGTCTTAAGTCTTAGGGTGTCTCCCCTCTCATATAGAAAGGAGAGGGCGTCCAGTCTTGTACCCATCCCATTGCGTTCAATCCAATCTTATTTTTCACATGGTATCAGAGCGGTAAACAGTAATGACGGCGTGAATAGTAACTCCGACAGTGAACAATACGCAGCGTGAACAATACTCCAACGTAAACAGTACACGCGCGTGAATAATAGTTCTTGTGTGAATAGAGCGCGTTCACTCCTGAGGGAAACCTAGCCGCCGCCTCTCTTCCCTCTCCTCTCCGACGCGCACGTAGCCCTAGCCGCCACTCGTCTTTTCCAGAGAGCAACAGAGGGGGAGAACCCCCGCCTGCGGGCAGCCGCCGCCATTGCCATGGCTTAGGCCGGCTGCCCGCTAGGCAATTCCGGCCTCCATGGCTCTCCTTCCACTTTCACATAGATCAGAATGTCGGTGTTAATTCCCGACCTGCGATCTATGTTTTCCAAATCCAAACCTTACCGCCGGTAATCTCCTTTCCGGCCATCACATATCCACTGCCATCGTTGCATCATTACCCACCACCTTCCACCTCTGCTGCTCGTATTCCACGAACAGCAGCAGTTCCACTATATTCCCAGCGCCTCCGATCGACATTCGTCCAACAACAATCTTGCCGTCGGCCAACAACCATAACCGCCGGCCTCCAAGCAGCCAACTCCGTGCCTTTGGCGCCTATCGACGTCACTATCACCATCTAGCAGCAGCCATCATCGCATCAAGCAGCAATCAACCGCCGCCAATCTGCTACCCGCTGTCCAAAAAGATCTCAATACTACCGACATCAACTCGGTAGTACCGAGTTCTGTACATGCCATCTCCTGACATCCTCATCATCAACCTTCTTTGTCGCTCGTGGAGAGGCTCTGCCTTTGGCTCCGCTTGCATCCTCTTGGCATGCAATATCTCTGGAGCCGTGCAGGAGACCCTTTGTCATCTCCTCCGTTACGACCAAGTGCTACATCAACTGAGTGACATAATCTGACCATTTTTTTTGCTACATCCCGCAAGCTGCTGCTCTTCATCACCTTCCCGGCTATCTTCATCACTCCACCATCACCTCCCATCTATGTCTACTCCCAGTTATTAATTTCCCCCATATTCATTTTGCCTATTCGGATCCTTAACCGGTCATATTTTTGCTAATCAGATCCAAGTTTTAGCCAAACAAATCCCTTTTCGGGTTAGGATTAGACCCATTTAATTTTTCTATCCGGATCTTGTATTGACCCATTTAGCATATTCTAACCAATTATCGGTTTCATTCTCCACATATTACACATCTCCATGTACACAAATTTCTCTCAAATCCACCAATTCCCTTCCCACCCACCCATATCATGTGCGTATCCCTTTTCACAGTGCAGGGGGGTCATATGTCCATTTCTCCACACCAAACACTCACTCTCGCCGTATTTGGTGTGCTAGGGGGATAGAGAGGAAAGGAAGAGATGAGGAGAGAGAGAGAGTGAGAGAATATATATGAGAGAGAGTATGAGAAGAGTGATATATGTATTCGGGCTATATATGTTCCAGGCTATTATCTTCATAGAGCTTCACATTGTTCAGCACATCCGTTCTCTACTTCCAGACAACAATGAAAGATCTTCATTCAGCATCAACACCGAGCTATCCGTGTTCGTACCGCGTTATGTACGTTAGGTGTTGATGGTGTACTTCAGCTGCATTCACATGAGACAGACGGGTGCTTCTTCAGATTTTCAGAAGCTCAGCAAGCCTGCCAATCTACTTCTGCAAGGTTGAATCATCCAGTTTATCTTCACCGAGCTGCTTCATCACGTCTTCTCCGAGCCGAATCTGCTATTTCGACATCACCTGTTGTTGATCTACTTGTGACTTTCCTTGATGGATGATCTCCTTTCCATCAAGCCCCCAAGGTTCATGCGTCAGAGTTTTATGGTACCTGCATCGTATCACCAACATATCGTCCGTTTGTGTTTGTGCCATGTTATGCACGTCTTCTCAGACAATTTGAAGATTCCTCTATTGCTACATCGACATTGGGCATCCACACTCGTGCCACGTTAAGTATGTAATCCAATGAAGATGACGTCGTGATGGTGTTGAGGATCGTCTGCTCTAAGTGGCGAATTACTGTTGTAGTATCATGTTCCATTCTTTAGATGCTCTTCATTCCAAATGCACTCCAAAGACCTTCATCAAAGCTCGAGATCTCCAGCCTGAAGAATACAATTTCAAAGAAGAGAGGCATTGTCACCACATGGTTTAGGGGGAGTATCAATTTTGTATGGGGAGTGATATTTATCTTTTATCTTTCATCTATCATTTCTTTTATCGTTTTATCGAGTCTTGTAACCTCCAAGCTTTGGACATGTGTTTCACCCATGATCCAGCTTGAGGGGGAGTGTTAAAGAGTATATACCTATTTAGTTAATAGGTTAATTAGTTAGTGGGCTTTTGTATCTCAGCCCGTTTAGATTACTTGCGTCTTAAGTCTTAGAGCGTCTCCCCTCTCCTATATAAAGGAGAGGGCGTCCAGTCTTGTATCCATCCCATTGCGTTCAATCCAATCTTATTTTTCACAACAATTAAGCACAATACAGATTGACCCATTCAATAAATTCAAATCCCAATTAGTCACCAGAAGGTTATACTCAAATTTATGGAGTAGATTTCTTCAAGATATTCTCTGGTTACCTGAATAAGTGGTGTATGTGTTCTCAAATTTATGGCAACACATCACACTGGCCTCTATTTCAGTTAGATGTAAAACTTGCTGTTTCCCGGAAAATTCACTTGAAGAGGCATACATGAAGCAACCTCTAGGGTACTGTTCCAGGGGAGTGTCAAACAAAATTCTTCTGATTAAAGAAGGCAATCTACTGCTAAAAACAATCTCCTCCGACATGTTTGGATAAACTGAACATCTTTTGTGAGCAAATTGGATTCAAATGTTGTACTGGTGATCATTCGTTATTTATTCCCACACATAGAAAGGATCAACAGTTCTTTTTGTTTATGTCGATGATGATGTTGTTCAATTCTTTTTGTTTATGTCGATGATGACATTGTTATCACTGGTAATGATTCTCATGGAACTACTAATTAGAAAGAAGAATCCATTCAAACTTGGAGACAAAAAACCTTGCGAGGCTACAATAAATCCTCGAAATTGAAGTCCTAATGTCGAAGAAAGGGATCAACCTGTCTCAATAGGAAAATGCTCTTGATTTACTAGAAACTAGAATGAGCTATGCTAAATTGGTCTCTGCTTCTATGGATTGTCACAATAAACTTTCTAGTGAGGAAGTTGAGACAGCGATCCAGGGTATTAAAGAAAATACAACTGATGTATATAACAATCGCTCAGCCCAATATCTGTTATCGGTCGGAGTATTTACTCGATTCATGAGCTCTCCAAAAGCCTCTCACTAGGCTGCTGTTCAAAGAATTCTTAGATACTTGAAATGTGCACTTGGTTGAGGTCTCACCTACACCAAGTAACAAGCAAATTTGGTATTCAATTAATTAGATTTGCATATGCTGATTGAGTGGAGATGCGACAGGCACATGGTCTACATCATGATTGTTTATCTTTGTTGGGCATCTAGTATCTTGGAAATGTAAGAAGCAATTTTCTGCTCGACGATCCTGCAGTAACCCCTGCTTGTTATGAATTACAGTGGGTGCAGTCAATTGTGAGAGTACTAGGCTTCTCAGTTGACTATGTAATGATTGGCATGTGTGATAAGGAGGCTGCCATTGATATAGCTAAAAACGTACTATACCATGAATGGTGTCAAAGTAGACTGCCATTTTGACTGTAACATAGTCATGCCAGAGAAGATGGTCACACCCCATCTGTGATGTGTGCAGAAGAGATCAAATTGCAATTTTTCTTGTCAAGCCCTTTTGCTTTTCTCTCTTTTTCACCATGTAGGTTGCAAGATGGGTATGCATGATGTCTATTTACCAACTTAGGGGGAGTGTTGAGATATAGCAGTTGTTTTTGGGCCCCATTGTAAATTCACCCTTAATGGGTGTTTAGTTTTGTATCGCCCGTCTATACTCAACATTCCTCCATATTCAATATATGTAAAGAGATATGTTATTTCTGTACTCTACTCTTCTTGTTATTTATCCCATATTACTGAGCTTTGCTTATTGTTATATTCTCTTGTCCTATAAAAGAGAAGGCATTGTAAACTCTTTTACTCACTTAATAGAAAAGACTCCTTTCTCTATATGGTATTAGATGGCTACGATTCACCCTAATGCTTCCCCTCCCACCCTAACCCCAGCTGCCGCCACCCCCGCTCTCCCATCCTTGCCACCACTGCCTCCCCTCTTCCCTACTGCCCGATGCCACCACCCCTCCTCCATCTCACCCTCCTGCCGCCTACTGCCCCCCCCCCCCCCAAACCCGTAGCCTCTGCCCTCCCCTACCCACGCCGCCACGACCCTCCACTAAAGCAGCCCACCGTCCATCTCTCCTTCCCGTCCTCCCTACACCACCCTTCATCCTTGCATCCATCACTTCACTATCCTTTTCCTCCTACGTCTTCCGGTGACTTTTCCAGTATAGCACGTTGACGGTCTAAACAGGCTACGCCTCATGGTAGAGTAGATCTCTCCCTATGATGGCGTAGGTCTATCTACACTCTGTTCTTCCCCTTGTCTATGGGTTTCTGCGATCTGATGCGTCAAATCTACTGCTGTTTGGTTCTTCCTCGTTGTGGGTGACTAGATTTTGTCCAATGATCCCCTGCTGCTGACCCTTCGGGATGTAGTTAAACGTGTTCAACGTTTACCATCCGTAACTCCTGCCCATGCTGTTGAGAATCCTGTTCTTGCTGTACGCACTGTTGATTATAACCATGGCCGTGGTCGTGGTCGAGGACGTGGTGGTCGCCCTCCTAATGCACCGAGCCGCACTTCTATTGCACCATGTAGTATTCTTTGAACATTTGCCTTTCTACTCTGATAAAAGGGCCTCCTCATCCAATGACATTTTAGCACCGACCCGTTGCCTGACATTGTGGATTTTGATCCACCTTCTGAACTGCCAACTGAAGAACGACCATTGCAAGTCTACAAAAGAAGGCCCAAGCCGACTATCCCCTCCATGACCTCGCAACAACCAATTCCTCTTTCAACGGATGATCACAACACAACTCAGATACATTCCGACTTACACCTTCCTATTAGTCATCGGAAAGGTGTCCACTCATGTACTCAAGATCCGATTAGTCATTTCTATTCATCTAATCTGGGTGCCAATTTTGCGTGCTTTACTGTTGCTATCTCTGCTGTGACTATTCCAAAAACTGCTAAAGAGGCTCTTCTCATTCCTGCATGGTGACAAGCAATGGAAGCTGAAACGAGGGACTCTCTCATCGCAAGACTTGGGATCTTGTTGATCGCCCTTCTGCATGTCCTACGGTTGGTTGCCGCTGGATCTTCACTATCAAGTATCAACCTGACGACACTATTGAGCGATTGAAAGCACGCTTGGTAGCAAAAGGATACACAAACTTATGGCGTCGACTATTTTGAGACCTTCTCTCCAGTCACTAGGCTCAACTCTGTTCGTGTTCTCATTTCTATTGCTGTAAACAAAGATTGGCCGCTGTTTCAGTTGGATGTCAAGAACGCTTTTCTCTATGGAGACTTGTAGGAAGAAATCTACATGGAGCAACCACCTGGCTTTGTTGCTCAGGGGGAGTATTCCTTGCAGGTTTGCAAGTTGAGGAAAGCAATCTATGGCCTCAAGCAAAGCCCTCGAGCCTGGTTTGACATGCTCAGTCAGATTCTTATAAAATTGGGCTTTCGTTGTTCTCTCTCAGATCACTCTATATTTATTAGGAAAATTGCAGCTGGTTTAGTCATTCTTATTGTATATATTGATGACATTATACTATATGGCAGTGACACCTTGGGCATTTGGGCTACTTTGCCACCAAGGATCTTGGCAAACTGAGATATTTTTTGGGTATTGAAGTATCCAGATCATCTGCATGAATATGTCTCTCATCGTAAATATGTTCTAAATCTCTTGCAGGAAACATGTATGCTTGGCTGTAGGCCTGCCAACACTCCTCTAGACCCAAACACTGACGGGGATGATGAACCTAGACAGTTTCACTGGGACGCTGCATACATGTTTCCTGGATGGTAAGCTCATTTACTTATTGTCACGAGAGCGGACCTGACTACTGCTGTATGGTTTGTAAGCAGATACCTTGATAAACCTAGACAGTGTCATTGGGACGCTGTCTGTCACATTCTGAGATATCTCAAAAGCTCTCCAGGGAAAGGACTATTGTACAAGAAAAATGGACATTGCAATCTTTCTGGATTCTCTAATTCTGATTATGCAAGGAGTAGATGTGATCGCAAATCTATCTCCGGATACTGCACTTTTGTTGGTGGCAACCTGGTTACATTGCGTAGCAAAAAACAAACTATTGTACAAGAAAAATGGACATTGCAATCTTTCTGGATTCTCTAATTCTGATTATGCAAGGAGTAGATGTGATCGCAAATCTATCTCCGGATACTGCACTTTTGTTGGTGGCAACCTGGTTACATTGCGTAGCAAAAAACAAACTATGGTAGCTAGGTCAAGTGCAGAGGCAGTATATCGAGCCGTGGCTCACACTGCTTGTGAACTTCTGTGGGTGCAAAGTTTGCTGAACGAATTTGATATATCTGATTCTAGTCCTATTCCGATGTTCTGTGATAACAAGACTTCGATTTTTATTGCGAGCTGCCCCACTTTTCATGAGCAGACAAAACACATCGAGGTTGATTGCCACTTTGTTCCAGAATCTGTTCTTTCTGGCTGCATCTGTACCCCACATCTCAGCACTTACAAGCAAGTGGAAGACATCTTCACCAAGCTTCTACCTAATTCTCGTTTCTGGACTCTAGTAGACAAGCTGGGCATGTTCGACATCTATGCTCCAGCTTGAGGGGGAGTAAAGAGATATGTTAATTCTGTATAATTCTGTACCCTACGCTTCTTCTTATTTATCCCATATTGCTGAGATTTGTTTATTGTTTTATTCACTTGTCCTATAAAAGAGAAGGCATTCTAAACTCTTTTACTCACTTAATAGAAAAGACTCCTTTCTCTATAATATGATTATGCTTAAATTACTGTGCTTTTGTCTATACACTGTGTTTATGAAATTGGATAGGTTAATCCTTTCATTTGGCATTGGGATAACCAAAAATAGTAGATTATATATTAATAATATACTACTATCTACACTCCTCAAGTCTCCCTCACACATGATTCCATGATGGATCTCCCCAGTATTCAATATAAGATATTATTGCTTAAATAACTAGTTATGTCTATTACTTGTGCTTGAAAATTCATACAGGTAATTCCTTCATTTCACCATCAAAATCCTCATTTGAGAGTTTGGTCTCTTTCACTAACACATGTAGATCCCCCATCTGCGACTTTATTGCGTAAATAAGTGTAGTTATGCCTATAAACCATTTTAGTAAACTTAAAAAAATTGTTCTCTCATTTCCTTTTTAGAATCATCAAGCACGTAATTGCTGAACTTTGTCGGCAAGTCTGTAAATTTCTGTGTCCAGACCATAGGAAGCAGCATCAAAATCAGATTTTCTTATCAGTGCTTACACTTCCTCTTCTTCAATGGTTGAAAAATGTTGTGTCTTGCAGTTCTTGTGAATTGGCTGCCAGGTGATCGCTGGTCAATTTATTGTTAGTTAATACGTTAGTCATTATCTGGTAGCCTGTAAAATGCTAGAATTATTTATTACTACATTGTTAACCTTGGAAGCTGAATATAGGGCTGTACCACTTGTTTGTTGTGAATTTGCTATAAGTGCAATCTATTCTGTATGGATTTGGCTTTCTTGTGTCTATGAGCTTTGTGTGTGATATTCAAGGTAATCTATCATGTGTATACCAGGGTTGTCAAATCAAGCCGGTGAGGCTTGGTTCTCAGTTCATTGGTTCAACCAGTGGTTGGACCGGTTGAACCAGTAACATCAACATGACGCCATAAATTAATACAAAAAATCATATAATATATGAAAATTCAAGGAAACGTAAACATATCAAGGAGAATATCAAATAATAGCTCAACAGTAACTCAATCAAACAGATCTCCTATGCCAAACGTGGAAGAGCAAAGGGCGGGGGGTAAGAACATGCAAGGAGCAAGTAGGAACGAACATAAAATTGGTCTAGGGTTCAAGGTATACATAGGATCAAGAACCGGCCTGTAGGAAAAATTTAGGACTGGTTCAACTGGTCCGTTGACCGGTTTGAGGTCGTTGATGGGTTTGTGAGAGAACTGAACCGTCCCAGCCACTGGTTCCTGGTTCAACCGGCTGTTTCAGTTCGGTTCGACAACGATGTCAATATACCAAGCATGGAACTAAACTTCGGTGAAGTTGGGCGAAGTTTCGCCGAAACTTCGAAGTTCGACCATGGGAGAAGTCGAATCCCCAATACTCCGGCCTCGTCCAAACTTCGGGGTGAAGTTTCCATGTTTTCATCAAAGTTGGATTTTTGTGTGTATTTTCGTCCCAACTTCTCCGAAGTTGTCGAAGTTTCCTCAAAGTTGGCGAAGTTCGGGCGACCCAGAACATTAATTCTAACTAGTGCCTTAACGTACATATAAGGCATAAGTGTCGCCTCCAACCCTCTTCACAACTTCTAATATCAACTCTTATGTTTGTTGTTGACACTCTTTCCTAGAGAGGGTCTTGTAACTACTTGTTGGTTGTATATTGTATATAATACATACGTTCAACACTTGAATTGTATTTGCATGTGTATTACACGTTTGACCATTGCAAGCAACACATTGTATTATCAACCTACGTACGGCTAGAGAGTCATGAATCGTGTTTTTGTGTTAAATTAACAATTATAAGATAGTGGTATGACATAATTAATTTTTTTTATATCAAAGTTTACTTCAAATTCACATCATTTTCTTCAAAAATCGGCATTGAAGTTTCTCGAAGTTTGCGTCTAAACTTCCTCGAAGTTTCCACAAACTTCCACTTCTACACCTGGCAAAGTCGACACAAAGTCGGTCTTGCACCATGATACCAAGTGTATTGAGGTGGACTATCACTTTATTAGAGATCTTTTTATGTTCAAGAGGATAGATACTCTTCATGTTGGAATTAAAGGAGAAGTAGCTAATGTTTTCCATTTAAGGCTAGGTGTTCCAAGTGGGTTTTGTATTGTAAGAAGAAATGAAGGGGGAAGAAGATGGGAACACCAATCACATGTCGGCTGCTAGGTGCAGCAAACGTGAGTAGGGCTTGAGCCTACACACTTGTATTTATATATTAGGGTAAATACATGAGGTACAAAGAGAGAAAAAGCATAAAAACAACATTCCATAAATAAAATAGGTCAGCCGCCGGTTTGCCGTTCCTCCACTGTGCCGGTGTCGATACCATCGACTTGTGTCGATGGTATCGACGGAGTATTCTCTTGCGCCTGAACCAATCTCGATACTATCGACCTGTGTGTCGATAGTATCGACCGAGATGCAGCTGGCTTCAACATGAACCTGGACAAATCTCGATACTATCGACAGAGTGTCGATAGTATCGACCGAGATGCAGGTTGCTTCACACTCCCCCTCAAGCTGGAGAGTACACATCGTGGATGCCCAGCTTGCCACAGAGTTTCTGAAAAATTGCTGAACCCAAGGGCTTTGTCAGAATATCTGCTAGTTGATCTTCAGACCTAACATATGGAGTCACAATAGTGCCGTCTTTTATTTGATCACGAATAAAATGGCAATCAACCTCTATGTGTTTTGTACGCTCATGAAAGATAGGATTCCTGGCGATGTGCATGGCAGATTGATTGTCACACTTGAGCTCCATAGAAGGTAGAAGAGAAATTTGTAATTCAGATAAAACAGATTTGACCCATTTTAATTCACAGCATGCATGGGCCATAGCACGATACTCAGCTTCAGTGCTAGATCTAGCAACCACATGTTGCTTTTTACTTTTCCATGTGATAAGATGATCACCTAGAAAGGTACAATAGCCTGATGTAGATCTCCTATCAGTATGATCACCAGCCCAGTCAACATCTGAATATCCTGTGAGAGACAGAGTAGATGGAGGTGCCTTTGGTCTAGAATATGTGATACCTTTACCGGGAGCACTTTTTAGATACCTCTGAATTCTGCAGACTGCTATCCAGTGTGATTGTCGCGGAGAATGCATATATTGGCTGACGACGCCCACACCAAATGAAATATCCGGTCGGGTGACAGTTAGATATATCGACTTACCCACTATTCTCCTATAATATTCTGGATCTGGATACTCAACATCATCAACCACCTCTTTGATGTGATAATCCATTGGAGTATTTACCGGTTTAGATTCAGCCATGCCTGTCTCCTGTAACAAATCAAGCACATACTTTCTCTGAGATAAATTGACACCTGCATGAGATCTAAGCACTTCAATGCCTAGAAAGTATCTCAGTTTGCCCAGATCCTTTGTATGGAAATGTTTGTGCAAACCCTCTTTGACACTAGATATTCCCATGGTGTCACTGCCAGTAATCACTATGTCATCAACGTATACCAGAAGAATAATGGATCCACGGGAAGAGCTGGAGTAAAATAAGGAATGATCAGTCTTGGAGCGAGAAAAACCCATCTGAAGAATAACTTCACTGAACTTGTCAAACCAAGCTCTGGGTGACTGTTTCAGCCCATAAATAGCCTTTTTTAATTTGCATACTTTCTGACACTCCCCCTGAGCAACAAACCCAGGAGGTTGCTCCATATATACTTCTTCCTGTAGATCACCATGGAGAAATGCATTCTTTACATCCAGCTGAAATAATGGCCAATCAAAGGTAGTAGCAAGAGAAATAATGATCCGCACAGAATTCAGGCGAGCAACAGGAGAAAATGTTTCAAAGAAGTCAACACCATAGGTTTGGGTGTAGCCCTTTGCAACCAATCGGGCTTTCAACCTTTCAACTGATCCATCCGGATTGTGTTTAATCGTGAAAACCCATCTACAACCTACTACTTTCTTTCCTGCAGGAAGATCAACCAGATCCCAAGTACCATTATTCAAGAGGGCTGACATTTCAAGTTGCATTGCCTGTGTCCAGCCACTGTTCTTCATTGCATCAAAATGGTTTCTTGGTATAGACACAGAATCAATCCCAATAGCGAATGCACGGGCCTGCTTAGACAGATGAGACAGGCAACATACATTTGTAATAGGGTGTTTAATAGTACAGGACCTAGTACCTTTCCGAACAACAATAGGAAGGTTGAGATCAGATGTCTCTGTAGGATTCTCTTGAGTAGAAGGCGATGATGAGGGCTCAGGGACTGGTGCCGCTACTTCTTCTGGATCCTGCCTGCCTCGCCTATGATATACATGTGTGTAATGCTCAATGGTAGGTCTATCTCCTGCTTGTTCATCCGGAATAGAAGTAAAATCCGGAATGATAGGTGGCCCTCCCTCACTCTGCACTGATGGTGGCAGTCTCTCACTATGTATTTTTGGTGGCTCTCCCTCTCTCAACTGCTCCCCCTTGCTAATAGCATTGGAGAAATATGGAGTGGTCTCATGGAAAGTGACGTCCCTAGACACAAACATGCGGCGAAGACTAGGACAGTAACACTTGTATCCTTTGCTCGTAGTAGAGTAACCTAGGAACAGTGTTTTAATGGACCTAGGAGACAGCTTGTCGGTCTTAGGGTCAAAGTTATGGACAAAGGAAGTGCAACCAAACACTCTAAGAGGAATAGGATAGGGAGAGTCCTTGGGACGCAAAACAGAAAAGGGAGTCTGTCCTTGAAGAACATATGAAGGCTGTCTATTGATCAAGAAACAAGCAGTTAAAAGAGAGCTTCAAACCAAAACTTCTTGGGCACATTAGATTGAAACATAATAGATCGAGCAATATCAAGAAGATGGCGATTCTTCCTCTCTGCCACCCCATTTTGCTGAGGGGTGTGAGGGCAAGAAGTGCGGTGAATCATACCAACCGAGCTACAAAAATCAGACATAGCCTTTTGAACATACTCCAAGGCATTATCAGACTGAAGACTTTTTATATTGCAATCAAACTGGACTTTAATTTCAATATGAAAATGTTTCACAATGGACAACACGGACTCTCTACTTTTAAGAAGGTAGATCCATGTCATGCGTGAGAAATCATCAACAAAAGATATAAAATAACGAAAACCATTATAACTTTGGTCTTTTACAGGACCCCACACATCAGTATGCACTAACTCAAAGGGACAAGAAGCCCGCTTATTGACCCGACTGGGATAGGATAACCTATGATGCTTTCCCAGTTGACATGACTGACACTCTAAGGAGGATAATTGGGATAACTCTGGTTCCAACTTCCGCAGGTTCTCCAAAGAAGGATGTCCATATCTGCAATGCCATAGTAAGGGGGAACCACTCAACAGGATGGATGGAGCAGGAGTAGGCATTTGGCGAGGTAGACTGTCACCGTTGAAAAGGTAGAGATCACCCTTCCTAGACCCCCCACCAATCGTCTTCATACTCTTGAGATCCTGTAACATAAAACAAGAAGGTCCAAATATTACCCAACATTTTAAAGTGTCAATCAGTTTTGCAACCGAAAGAAGATTAAAAGGAAATTCAGGCACAAAGTGAACTGATTTAAGATCAATCTTGGGTGTTAGGGAGACAGATCCACTAGCTAAAACTCTTTTCACTGAACCATCTGCCAATGTAACAGATTGGTGAGGAATTGATGAGTCAATAGTGTGGAGCAATCTCCTCATACCAGTCATATGCTGTGAGGCGCCAAAGTCAACCACCCAAGATGAGGATGAGCCAGATGCTATGAAAGATGTAGCCTGATTACCAGCTGTAGATGCCAAATTTGCCGATGAAGAAGAACCTGATTAACCCATACTCATATGCTGTGTCGCCTGAATGAACCAATCATATTCTTCTTGAGTGAGAGTGATGCCGGTGCCAGAAGATGTACCCACAGCTGTAGAGGATGAGGATCCTGTAGTGGTGGCACAATGTGCTGCCCCCACAGGTGGTGCAGTAAGTCTTCCATGTTTCTTCCAACACCTCTCCACTGTATGTCCTGGTTTATCACAAAAGGTACATTTCGGACGTGTCCCACGCCCTCTACCCATACCAGGGCGTCCTCCTCGTATTGCAGTGGCAGTGGCAACAGAAGCATGAGATTCTCCAGAAGGTATATCAGGCACAAAGGAAGCAGACTCAAACAGTGATTGCTGGATTCTTGAATAAGCCTCCACAAGAGTAGGTAGTTTATCAGTAGCCAAGATAACACTCCGAGCGGAGCTACAAGTCGAGTTAAGCCCAGATAAGAATTTGGCCGTAACAAGATCATCTCTGTCCTTTATCTGTTCTGCAACAGTCACAGGATGATAATAACTTAGCTCTTGAGAAAGAGCCTGAATAGCCCCAAAATACTCCTCAAGAGATCGGTCACCCTGTTTTTCAGCAAACTAACGATCATAAATCATAAACTGACGGAGAGCATTCTTCTCGTGAGAGTAATGTTGCTTCACGGCGTCCCTTATTTCCTTGGCCGTAGAGTAGAACATGAACCTTGCGGCTATTGCAGATTCCATACTATTCCACAGCCAAGTCTTCACAAGACTATAATGTCGCTTCCATTCAGCATATCCTTCGCGAGTAGATGCCTTGGGACCCGAGTCAACATGCCTTGCTCTGTCAGGAGCCTCCAAGACGGTGTGGATGGCGTTCATCCATAGAAGATAATTTTTCCCGTTGAGTTTGATGGAGGCGATATGTGACACCTCGTTGTAGATCATAGGTGTCTTGATATCCTCCATTGTAGAACGGAATATATGACAGATTGATACACGTCAAAGAAAATGTGGTGACGGAGAGATACACGTCACACACAGACGAAAAGAAAGAAGAAATGCGTTACTGACGCATTCACAGCCTCCAAAGAATATTCCTAATCACACATGGAGGAGGTGTGACTAGGATGATGATTGAGATGAAACTAGTCCTCCGGCGGTGTTTTTAGATGATCGTTGGATCACCTGGAGATCCTCAACTACTCTGTGATAGTGGCTACGGTAGAGTTAGATATCTACCGCAGACCCAGAGTAGCCAACGGTGGTCCTTTGCAGCAGGTGGATTACGCCAAGGAGGCAGATGGGAAGCAGTCGGCCGTCAAGGAAGGAGAGACCTGGAGAGATCCTCCGGAGAGAGAGAGAGGAGAAACCCTAGATCGATCTCCGCTCTGATACCATGTAAGAAGAAATGAAGGAGGAAGAAGATGGGAACACCAATCACATGTCGGCTGCTAGGTGCAGCAAACGTGAGTAGGGCTTGAGCCTACACACTTGTATTTATATATTAGGGTAAATACATGAGGTACAAAGAGAGAAAAAGCATACAAACAACATTCCATAAATAAAATAGGTCAGCCGCCGGTTTGCCGTTCCGCCACTGTGCCGGTGTCGATACCATCGACTTGTGTCGATGGTATCGACGGAGTATTCTCTTGCGCTTGAACCAATCTCGATACTATCGACCTGTGTGTCGATAGTATCGACCGAGATGCAGCTGGCTTCAACATGAACCTGGACAAATCTCGATACTATCGACAGAGTGTCGATAGTATCGACCGAGATGCAGGTTGCTTCACATGTATGATACGTAATTTCAGCTTGACGGGGAGTTTTGAAAGTAGTATATCTGTATATGTTTGCTGTTTTTGTCTCCTTAGATTTATGTAATCTTTTTAACTACAGAATAACACGACCTCTTATAACTAAATCCCCTAGACAGATAGAAAGAGCCTTATCCAGAAACAACAGGGGCAATATATTTACCTAAGTTTGTGCTGTACTTATTTATTAAATATCCTTCTTAAACTTATATCATACAATTTAATTTCAGGTGAAGACCATAGATCCTAGAACGGGGACATCTGCAACTAGAGAGACAAATACCATGCCACAATGGGCTGGTTCCTGTTGGTAATACATGCATTTTTCATGTTCTTTATAAAATTTATATCATCTATGCAAGGACGAACTTGTGAGTTGTAACGGGATTCTTTCTTAATCAGGCCAGATAAAAAAGTTTTGAGACTGGGTTAACGCATCTAATTCCTGGATTGGGAAGTGTTTATATCTTGTTTGGAAAGTTTGATGAATATCAATGACATCCTACCCTCTAAAGTTTTTATTTGCCATACATGTGAAATTTTGTAGGAAGCAAAAATAATATTTGACTGTGAAATACAGATGTTCACCTATTTTTTTTCCTAATGACATCTGTTAAATAAAGACTAGACATGCTCAGACCTGGGATGTTATGTTGTCTAATAAAGCTGTATTGTTGTGTGATTTAGTTTGCTTCCATGCACTCAAGTTATGAGTACAGACGTTTTGAGCCAATATATGCATCTTTTCGCTCCCATACAAGTGATAAGTGTTAAAGGTGTCTTGAGATTAGAAAAAGGCTATCCCGGTTCAAGTATTTGGTGTACAGAAATGGTGCACCTTGATTAGGTATTCTTTATGAGGATAATATGTTTATCTTGGTGGCTTCCTTGTGTTGTAGATGGGAAGGAAATATTATTGTTTATATCAGTGTCCTCGGTAAGGATGGTTCACTAGCGGACTGTGTTTATTTTGGAAGAAACTGATAGTTGTCAATGTTTTAAGGGAATTCACTGGATTTGGCTAACGGTCTAGGCAATCGCCTATTTCTTTTTTTACAATCTTTTATATACTATTTATAGAAATAATATATTATTTACTTATTCTGCTGTGTTTTTTCTCCTACTGCTTTATTGTATTAGTCCCATATTGCTCGCTTGTATATGTGTCTCAACTCTCTGTAGCTATATAAGAGAGTACCCTGTAAACCTTTTTACTCACTGAATAAGCAACTCCTTTTCAGTCTACATGGTATCAAGAGCAGGTTCTTCTTTTCCCCACCCATCATCCCACCCATGATGTGAGCATCCCCCCGATCTCCTCCTGCCCCCCCCCCCCCCCCGCCCAACCCTCCCCTCCCGCTGCCGCCCCTCCCTCCTCCTTCCACCCCCACCGCCGCCGCCCTCCTCCGTCCTCCCTCCCCACCGCCTCCTCTCCTCCCAATTCCACCCGCAACATCCTTCCTCCTCCAGGCTTCTAGCCTTTCGGCCGGCTACCACTGGTTTTTACCTCCCGTCTCCATCTATGTCTGGGTGCTCTTCGGATCTACGATCGGACATCCACTGGCCGGCTAAGTTGAGAGTCCTTTCGTCTCTCCACTCTATCTGCCTGCGCCTCACGAAGGAACGTTGAGTTTTTCTCATGACGGCGTAGGTTTCTCTATGCATATTCTGCCCGATACGGGTTTTCTGATCTGACGCGTCAGATCCCTGCTGCTACTGTATGCCCTTTGTGGGTCTCTACTCTGTTTCTGCACCAACTCCTGCCTCTGCTATGGCCTTCCCTGAGCCTCCACGCTCCCTGTGTGTCACCACGGTGAAGCTCGACGACGGCTCCAACTACCATCTCTGGTCGGCGTCCTTTGTTCTATATGTCAAAGCGCAAGGACGATATCATCACCTTACGGCAGAGCCTCCTGTTGATTCGGATGACAAAACCAGACAAAGCTATGCCCAATGGTCCAAGGATGATTCCGACGTCATGTCTTGGATCCTCAATAGTACCGAGCCTCGAATCAGCCAATCTCTTCTCTGCCTTCATGATGCTAAGGCTATGTGGGATCAACTGTCCCGTGTCTATTCTCATCAGGAGAATCCCAAGCGTGTCTTTGAAATTTTCAAAACTCTGGCAAAGAAGGAGTTCTCTACTGATACTTCCATTGATGACTTCTACAATCAATGCTCGACTTTGTGGAATGAGTTTGAACTCTACCACCCTTTGACGGCGGACATCAAAATTGCCCAGAAGCAGCGCAACGAACTACAACTGGTGCAATTTTTGGCTGCACTTCCTGCCTCTTTTTCTGGAGTGGTTGACCAGATCCTGTCAAGTGACCCCCTGTCAACCCTTCGAGATGTTCTGAAACGTGTCCAACGCCTGCCGTCCATGACTCCTACACTTGCTGTTGAGCATCCTGTGCTTATTGCTCGCTCTGCTGATGCTGGTCGTGGTCGTGGTCGCGACCGTGGCCGTGGCGGTCGCCCTCCTTCAGGAGGTCGAGGCACTTCTACTCCTGGACGTGGTACTGTTCCCGGCCCTCGCTACTGCAACTGGTGTGGCCGGGACAATCATACTGAAGATTGCTGCTGGATTAAGCACGACAAGCCAGCTTGGGCTAACCAGGCTGCTACAGAAACTGCTGCCGACTCTACCCCTGACACACCTGCTGCTCCAACTAACACAGACTGGTTACGTTCGGAGTTCGAGAAGATGTTCCAGGAACGTCTCGCACAGATGCCATCCTCGTCTACACCAGGAGCCTCTGCCATGCTTGCCTCTCCATCATCTGGTAACAAACAGTGGTGCATTGACTCAGGTGCATCCACTCATATGGCTGGTGATCTTCATCTTTTTTCGAGTCTCCATAAAACTACTCCTATATCATCTGTTACTGTTGCAAATGGATCCAAAATTGCTGTTCATGGCACTGGCACGGTTCCGCTTTCACCAAAATTGCACTTGAATTCTGTTTTATATATTCCAAAGTTTGTTGTTAATTTATTGTCCGTCAGTAAGATGATTAAACAACTCAAGTGCTCTATTAAATTTGATCCTTCTGGCTGTATTTTGAAGGATCTCCGCACGAAGACGAGGATTGGTTCGGGCCGTGAAGGACCAGATGGGCTGTATTATCTGGATGGACCTCCTACTACTGCGGCTATGCTATCTACTTCAGTGATGGGATTACAGTGGCACTTTCCCTGGGCCATCCATTTGCTGTCAAATTAAAGCATTTATTTCCTACTTTATCTGAGAATAATTTTTCCTGTGAAACTTGTGTTTTGAGCAAACATACTCGCTCTGTTTTTCCTGCTAAGAAAGTTATTGCTTCTAAAGAAAATTTTGACCTGGTTCATGCTGATATTTGGGGACCGTGCTCTGTATCCAGTCACTCGGGTGTGAAGTATTTTATGACCTTTATTGATGATTATTCTCGCACCACATGGTTGTTTTTGCTTAAAGGTCGGGATACTGTGTTAGATACTATTCACACCTTCTTTGCTGAAATTCACACTCAATTTAATCGACCTATTAAAATTTTTCGTACTGATAATGCACTGGAATTCATGCAACAATCTGTTACCTCTTTTTGTGCTGCCCAAGGAACCATACATCAGTCCACTTGCCCTTACACCCCTCAACAAAATGGCGTCACTGAAAGAAAAAACCGTCACCTTCTTGAGGTTGCTCGCACCCTTCTCATACACTACAAAGTTCCCCATCACTTCTGGCCTGAAGCTGTCTCTACGCCATGCTATCTTATCAATCGCATGCCTTCTTCTGTTTTGAAAAATTAGGTCCCGTACGCCATTTTGTTTCCTGATAAACCCTTATTTTCTCTGCCTCCTCGCATTGTTGGGAGTACTTGTTTTGTAAAACATCTTCGTCCTGGCCTCACCAAACATGATGCTCGCTCAGTCAAATGTGTGTTTTTGGGATATTCCCGTACTCAGAAAGGCTACCGTTGTTTTGATCCTGTTAAAAAATAGTGGTTTGTTAGTGCGGATGTGACCTTTTTTGAGCATATGCCTTACTATTCTACTGATGGTGACAAATTGTCGGCTGTTTTTATGGCTACCACACCATTACCATTAGTTGTTGAGGAATTACCAGCTCCTGATGTGCCTCAAGAACGCCCATTGCAAGTCTATTGGCGCCGGTCAAAGAACATCAGTGCGTCTGAAGCCCCGACCGAATCAAATCCTGCGTCTGCGGTTGATCCACCATCCAATGAGGTATTTTCTGACTGGATCTTCCTATAAGTTTAAGGAAAGGTGTTCGCTCCTGTACTCAACATCCTATCAGTAATTTCTGTTCATCTGACAATCTCTGTGGTAGCTTTGCTTGTTTCACTTCTGTTTTGTCTGCTGTGACAATTCCTAAATCAGCCGAAGAGGCACTTCGCCATCCTGCCTGGAAACATGCTATGGAGCAGGAAATGCATGCAATTTGTGATCAACAGACATGGGATCTGGTTGATCGTCCCTCTTCATGCCATACTGTTGGATGCCGCTGGATTTTTACTATTAAATATCAATCGGATGGTACCATTGAACGCCTGAAAGCCCGATTGGTTGCGAAAGGATATACTCAAACATATGGCGTTGATTATTTTGAAACCTTTTCTCCAGTTGCACGCTTAAATTTTGTTCGTATTATGATATCTATTGCTGTGAATAAAGACTGGCCTCTGTTTCAACTTGATGTTAAAAACGCTTTTATATATGGAGATCTACAGGAGGAGGTCTACATGGAGCAACCTCCGGGATTTGTTGCTCAGGAGGAGTCTGCTTCTAAAATCTGTAAACTACAAAAGGCAATCTATGGTCTGAAACAACGCCCACGTGCATGGTTTGACAAGCTCAGTCAGATTTTAATTACCTTTGGCTTTCGACGTTCACAATCTGATCATTCTGTATTTATTCGTAAAACTGCAGCAGGGCTAGTCATCCTTATTGTGTATGTTGATGATATTGTTCTATCTGGCAGTGATAGTGTAGGGATACAAGCAACCAAAAAGTATTTAGCACAACACTTCATCACCAAAGACCTAGGGAAACTACGATATTTTCTAGGCATTGAAGTTGCTAGATCTTCTGCAGGACTATGCCTGTCACAGAGAAAATATGTTCTTGACCTTTTGCAGGAGACAGGCATGTTGGGTTGCAAGCCAGCCAACATTCCTCTGGATCCCAATATGGATTGGGATAATGATACTTCTCCTCCTTATGTTGATCATCAACAGTTCAGGAGACTGGTTGGCAGACTTATCTATTTGACTGTTACTAGAGCTGACTTGGCTGCTGACAACTGTTGTAGGATTCATAAGCCGGTATCTTGATAAACCCCGACAATGCCACTGGGATGCTATTTGTCACATCTTACGATATCTCAAAAGCTCTCCAGGGAAAGGTCTTCTGTACAAAAAGCATGGTCATTGCAATTTATCTGGATTCTCTGATTCTGACTATGCAGGAAGTCGATCTGACAGGAAATCTACATCTGGATATTGCACCTTTGTAGGAGGAAATCTGGTTACATGGCGCAGCAAAAAGCAAACAATTGTTGCCCAATCTAGTGCAGAGGCAGAATATAGAGCCATGGCTCATACTGCATGTGAGCTCCTGTGGGTCCGTGGTCTTCTGAATGAGTTTGATATCACCTCTTCTAGCCCATACCTATGTTCTGCGACAATAAGGCTTCCATTTTCATTGCGAGCAACCCCACCTTTCATGAAAGAACAAAACATATTGAGGTTGATTGCCACTTCGTCAGGGAGAAAGTTATGTCTGGACATATCTGCACTCCATATCTCAGCACTGAGAAGCAGCTTGCAGACATCTTCACCAAAGTTCTACCTAAAGCTCGCTTCCAGACTCTGATTGACAAGCTGGGCTTATTCGACATCTACGCTCCAGCTTGAGGGGGAGTATAGAAATAATATGTTATTTACTTATTCTGCTGTGTTTTTTCTCCTACTGCTTTATTGTATTAGTCCCATATTGCTCACTTGTATATGTGTCTCAACTCTCTGTAGCTATATAAGAGAGTACCCTGTAAACCTTTTTACTCACTGAATAAACAACTCCTTTTCTGTCTACACTATTAATATATACACTTTACTGCTTTTCTATACTTTGTGTATTTTGCTTTATGCTTTTTCTCTTTTTCTATTGTGTACTCTTTATCCCACATGGGTTATCTTTATACCATGTGTACTCTCTTGTCTTATAAAAGAGAGCCCCCTGTACTCTGTTTAATCATCCAATAATAAGCAATCTCGTTACCGACTTCTAGATGGTATCAGAGCGGGCCGATCCACCTTAAACCTAATCCCTCTCTCACCCCAACCCTAGCCGCCATCTTCCCTACCAACCCTAGCCGCCACCACCCCCCCTCTTTTTTTTTTTCTGCCGCCGCTACAGTACTGCCGCCACTATAGTATTGCCGCCGCTACAGTACCACTGCTACAGTACCACCGTCCACCCCTCCAATCTCTCCACCAACCTCCTATCTCCTAGCTATACCCGCTTTTGTGGCCTAATCTATCACAGACCCCTCCGTCTAGCTCCGTTTCTATTTCAGAAATCTCCGGACAGCCCCGACGTTTTCCAGTTCTGGCACGTTGACGACGTAAACGGAGTTTCTCTCTCTTTCTGCCTGCGCCTCATGGTGGAGTGATTGATCCTCCATGTTGGTGTAGGTTTTTTTATCTCTATCTACTGCCCTACGTGGGTTTTCTAAGATCCATGCGTGGATCTTCTATCTGCTACTACTAGTCCATGCGTTGGACTTCTGCTCCTTTCTGCTGCTGCTGACTTCTGCTGCTCTCTGCGCCCGTGCTTCTGGCCCTTCCAATGGCGACACCTGACCTTCCACGCAACTTATGTGTCACTACTGTAAAGTTGGATAACTCCAACTATCACCTCTGGGCGGCTTCCTTCGAGCTATATGTTAAAGCACAAGGGCGCTATTCTCATTTGACTACCAAAGGACCGGCGGTCCCCGCTACTGATGCTGATGAAAAGACTAAGCAGGCCTACGATCTTTGGTCCAAGGAGGACTACGGCGTTATGACATGGATAGTCAACAGCGTCGAGCCCAAGATCAGCCAGTCACTTCTTCGCCTCCAAACTGCGAAGGAAATGTGGGAGCAACTCTCTCATGTATACTCTCATCAGCAAAATCCTAAGAAGGTTTTTGAGATCTTCAAGCAACTTGCCAAATAGGAATTTTCTGCCACTGATTCTATTGAGGACTACTACACCACCTGCTGTGCTCTCTGGGATGAATTTCAGGCCAGGTTGAAAAAAGCGTGAGGCGTAACGAGGCGTTTTTGTCTTGGCGAGGCGAGGCGTAAGCCTCAGAATGTACCGAGGCGTTTATATATATATGTTTATATATATATAATATGTGTCTATATATGTTATTCATATAGTATATAATATATCATATAATGTATAATATATCATATAGAATATAATATATCATAATATTATATATGTATGTGTAAGTTATACTTAAAGATAGACAACTAGATAATAATCAAATCACAAAACACATGCTAATTACATTCCAAATTTGAAGCACAAGTGAGACATTTCACAAGTCACAAGTCATAAGTCACAAGATAAAATTCCACACAAACAACATACTAGTTGCGTAGACACGCAGTTTATAAAAAGTACAACTACAATAACAAAGAAAGGGTTATGATTTCATCAACATGAGTCATCAGACTCATCACTCATCAATCATCATGCACATGATGTGGCTTCATCCATCAAATCATCATCACTGGAGCTACTAATTGGATCATCAAAAGAATCATCCATGTAAGGAATCTCAGCATCATCCCCAACTCCTTCATCATCAATATTCTCTATCTCCTCTTCCTCGCCAACATGTTCTTTTCCTATTTTAAATGAAAACATATATGTGTAACATTAGGCATAGCAATTAGCAACCATCAATGTCTAAGGAAATATAAAACATTCAGGATACCTGCACGCCTCCTCCTTTGAGGTCTTTCTTCATGTCCCTCGTCTAAGTCCAATACATCATCCTCAAGTGCAACATTTGCATCCAAATCTTGTAAAACTTCATTGCCTTCAAATTCAGCTATCCACTCATCATCAGAATCTGGATACTCTAACACTAGAGGATCCTCCATTGTCTTCTTCTTCACTCCTCTTTGTTTCAATTTCAAGTTATACATGACATAGACTAGCTTGTTCATATTTTCTTGTGCCAAACGATTCCTTCTCTTAGTATGCACCTAAAGATAATAAAGAAAAAGGCTACATAAGAACTAGGCTAATTAGTTGCATATAGAAATCAGTTCTTATGTTTTTACCTGGTTGAACGAACTCCAGTTACGTTCACATCCAGATGCACTACAAGTCAAGCTAAGAACTCGACGAGCAAACCTAGTCAACTTTGGAGTCTCGTCACCAAATGCATTCCACGAATCAGCTACAAGACATTAAAGAATGAAGACTTAGATCTTATATACATTATCAACTACCATCTTATTAGAAACTTAAACTTGTTAAATTTTACCAGGACTTCTCAACTTCCTTGTACTGATTGCATTATGTCTACCAAATAGGCCACATGCATTAACAAATGCATCTAGTTGCAACTCAACCTTAGCGTTGTCCTCAGAAGTGAGCAACTTATCCATGCAATTATACAACCCTTGTTTCACTTCTACATGTCTTGAGAAAGTAGGCTCATACTGAAACTGAGGATTTAGAAAATATGCTGCAGCATGTAGATGTGTGTGCAACTGCCACCTGGTGTCTATTATGTCCCATATGATTTGGTATTTGTTCCTGTCATTGTTTAGACCTTTGGCAATATCTTCTTTTGCCCTATCCATGGCTTCATAGATGAACCCCATAGGAGGATATTTATCAGCATCAACCATCCTCAAGACAATGACTAAAGGTTGCAATGTTCTCACTGAGTATGCTATAGCAGGCCAAAAAGATGTGCTTTTCAATACAGTCTTCCTACACAACTTCCCAGCAGATGTAGATGCATACCGACTATGCGTCCAAGTACGAGAATCAAAGAAGGACTCAAGTGGTCCTTTCACAGATAGCAAACTCCGAAAAGTGAGAAACGCAGTAGCAAACCTTGTCATGGCAGGGCGAACAATGTCTCCCTTTATGTATTTCCGCACACCCGCAAGAACCCATCCATGTGCATATATGTAGTTGATGACAGCCTTGGATTTATTAAATACAGAAGCATATAATGGCAACTTAAGAATATCCTCCAGCATAAGATCAATGCAATGTGCCGCACATGGAGACCAGTACAACTTCTTTCTCTTTTGCTCCAAAAGTGAGCCTGCAAGCTTGTAGTTTGGTGCATTGTCTGTAATCACTTGCACCGCATTTTCTTCTCCTACTTCTTCAACAATGTCATCTAACAACTCAAACAACAGTTTTGCATCTTTTACTTTATCAGATACATCAACTGAATTAAAAAACCATGTACCTTGAGGATTGTTCACTAAGAAATTTACCAAAGATCGGCCTTTCACATCTGTCCATCCATCAGACATAATGCTACATCCAGTAGCCCTCCAAGAGACAGCAGCTTCATCAACAAAGGCTTTTACAGTTTGAACTTCTTCATTTAGAATCCAAGTCTTCAACTCATAAACACTTGGAGGCTTCAAGTTCCTACCATAATTCCCAACAGATTGTATCATATTCTTGAAAGATGGACTATTGCCAACATTAAAAGGAATACCATTTTCAAAGAAAAATCTGCCAATAGACAAGCAAGCTTGAGTTCTTTGCTCCCTCCAAGCATCCTTCACACTAGGCTGCACATCATCATCTACATTTGCATTGGCCACAAAAGCATCCATTGGCCCTCTATTTTGTTTCTCTACAAGCAACACTTTCTCCACCCCACTTCCAGTAGTTGGTTGAGAATTACTTGCAGTGTATAATGATGAAGGATCAAGTCTTATGTTGTATGCTGCAACACGACAAACCTCTTCCATTTCATCCAGTTGCCTCTTCTTCTTCTCCACATGTGCACCCAAATACAACTTCATCTCTAGCTCAACCTCTTTTGGAACTTTGTCACAAGCACCGGCATTCTTATGAGTTTTGGCTAAATGATCTTTCAACCTCCTTATCCATCCTGTAATCTTCTTGCCACAAAAATTACACTTGACATATACATAACCCTTGCCTTCAATTCCCTCAACCTCCTCACAATACTTCCATCCCGGGTCACTTCTAGCTTTTGAGGGTGCACTTTTCCTTGGCATATTTGAGAATTGGGAAGTAACCTTCCTATAAAATAGCTAAACAAAACAAACAAACATAATAAATACCCAAATTTGAGAGGAGAGGATCAAAGGACCCGAAAATTCAGAAAAACAGTAAAAAAGTAACTCAAAATCCCACTATATGATGTGTAAATCATCCAAGGAGGCAAGAAAAACTATGTTTCAGTACAATAGGTGCAAGAGGAGGAAGGGGCGACACCTTTGGTGGCCGTCGGAGATGGAAAAATGACCCAAGGAGCAGCAGCAGCTCGGCTCCTCTCACTGGCACGTCTGGCAGCAGCTAGATCAGCCACCACCGCCGCAACAAAGGCTGTAGCAGCCTAAGGATGGCAAAGGGTTGGTCGGCCGGAGGTGGAGGAGCAAGATTAGCCGGCGCTTCTCGCCGGAGATCGTCCTGCAGCAGGTGGCGGACCTTGGGCAAGCTGGCGGAATCAGCGGACGGGAGCGCAGCTTCTGTCGTCGATAGCCAAATAGTTTTGGGTTTTTTTCCTTTCTTTTTTCACTTAAACCCTATTGGGCCGGCCCATTTGCAGTCCAAATACCTTCTGTTTTGGGCGGAAGACTGAGGCGAGCGCCTCACAAGTGCCTCGACGCCTCTGCGCTTTTTAACGCCTCGACAAAATTGAGGCATCCGCCTCGTCAGAAACAGCTGGGGCGTAAGCCTCAGGGCGCTTTCCCATGCGCCTCGCCTCGAGGCGTGCACCTCTAACGCCTTGAGGCTCGCCTTTTTTTTCCATGATTTCAAGTGTATCATCCGCTTTCTGCCGACATCACTGAAGTTCAGCGTCAACGGAACAAACTTATGCTTGTTCAGTTCCTCGCTGGTTTGCCATCTTCCTTCGCTGGAGTTGTGGATCAGATCCTATCCAGTGATCCTCTGCCTACCCTTCGGGATGTTCTCAAAAGGGTTCAACGTCTACCATAAGTTTCGCAGCACCTTTCTGATATTTCTGATGGAGCAGCCCTCGCTGTTTGCACTGGAGATTCCTTCCGTGGCCGAGATCGTGGTCGGGGCCGTGGACGCGGACGTTCTACTGCACCTGGACGTGGCTCATACTCTGGCGCTGACTCTACTGAGCCTCGTTACTGCACTTTCTGCAAGCGGACAAACCATAATGAAGATCGCTGCTGGATCAAACATGGCAAGCCAACCTGGGCGAATCAGGTCACGACGGATCAGACTGAGACTGCTACTACCTCTGCTCTACCCTCTGCTGACTGGATACAGTCTGAATTCGAAAAGATGCTCCAGGCTTGTCTTGCTTCCTCTGTTGAAGCTTCTACTGATGGTAGCACCGCCCTCCTGACACAGTCTAGTAAAAACTCATGGGTGATTGATTCTGGTGTGACATCTCATATTTCTGGAAATCCTGCTTTATTTTCTAAACTACACAATACTTCTATTATACCTCCTGTTACTCTGGCTGATGGCTCTAAGACACCTATTACTGGGATTGGTGATATCTGTACTACTGGTTGCCTGCCTCTGCGGTCTACACTTTATGTTCCTAAGTTTCCTATTAATCTGCTATCTGTAAATAGAACTGTGAAGAGCCTTCGTTGCTCGATTACGTTTGATCCGGATGGTGTTATTTTTTAGGATCTGCGCACGAGGATGACGATTGGTTCAGGCCATGAGGGACCAGACATGCTATACTACCTGGACGTTCCGAAGACCGCAACATACTTGACATCTTCTGTGACAGGCATCCAGTGGCACTATCGCTTAGGACATCCTTCTGCAACAAAGCTGAAACAATTATTACCTGATGTATTATAATCTGTTTTTCATTGTTAGACTTGCCAACTGGGCAAACAGATCTTTCAAAAAAATCATGTATTAGTTCTAAATAGCCATTTGACATTATTCATGCTGATGTTTGGGGATCCTATTCTGTGTCGAGTACTTTTGGATTTGGATATTTCTTGAGTTTTATTGATGATTTTTCTAGAACCACCTGGTTGTTTTTGTTTAAAGACAGGTCTACCATTCTTGACAGTATCACGACTTTCTTTGCCGAAATTCGGACCCAGTTTGCTAAACCCATTAAATTTTTTTGCACTGATAATGCCTTAGAATTTGTGCAAGCCTCTGTCAGCAACTTTTGTCAAAAACAAGGTACCATACACCAAACTTCCTGTGCTTACACACCACAACAAAATGGAGTCGCTGAACGCAAAAATCGCCATCTTCTTGAAGTTGCCCGCACTTTACTTTTTCATTATCATGTTCCCCAGTGTTTTTGGCCTGAGGCTATCTCTACTGCTTGTTACCTAATTAATCGAATGCCCTCTTCTGTGCTTGGGAATCAAGTTTCATATCAGATTCTGTTTCCGGATGCGCCCCTTTTTACTGTGCCTCCTTGTATCTTTGGGAGCACCTGCTTTGTCAAAAACCTTCATCCCGATCTCACCAAACTTGATCCCAGAGCGACTAAGTGTGTCTTCCTAGGGTACTCGCGCACTCAGAAAGGGTACCGTTGCTATGATCCTGTGTCAAAGAAATGGTTTGTATCTGCTGATGTTATTTTCTTTGAGCACATGCCCTTTTACTCTTCTGCCGGGTCGACTCTTACATCGGATTTATTATTGGATACACCTTTACCTGTCATGGATGATACCGCTGATATTACTGATATTGCTGATACTACTACTGAAAAGCCGTCTCTAAAAGTATATCAAAGAAGACAGAAGACAACAACTCCCTCTATGGCCCCTCCAACGTCTTCATCTTCCGTGCCAGATCAAACACCACTGCAGGTATTCTCTGATCTTGATGTTCCTATCAACTTGAGGAAATGAACTAGACCTTGCACTAAACATCCTATTGAAAATTTCTGTACTACTGATCATCTGGGGACTAATTTTGCTTACTTTACTGCTGCTCTTTATGCTATATCTATTCCTAAAAATGCTTCTCAGGCTCTTAAACATCCTGCTTAGCGTCAAGCTATGGAAGCTGAAATGCAGGCTCTTACTGAACGCAACACATGGCAGCTAGTTGATCCTCCTACAGATTGTTCCCCCGTTGGTTGTCGCTGGGTGTTTACTGTCAAATATGAACCGGATGGCACGGTTGAACGGCTAAAGGCGAGACTCGTTGCTAAAGGCTATACACAAACTTATGGGGTCGATTATTTTGAGACTTTCTCTCTTGTGGCTCGGTTGAACTCTGTACGGATTCTTATTTCTGTTGTTATTAATTCTGATTGGCCCTTGTATCAACTTGATGTGAAGAATGCTTTTCTGTATGAGGATCTACATGAGGAGGTCTACATGTAACAACCCCCGAGATTTGTGCTTCAGGGGGAGTCCTCTAAAGTCTGCAGGCCGAGGAATGCGATTTATGGTTTAAAACAAAGTCCCCGTGTTTGGTTTGATAAACTGAGTACTATTCTTCAGAAATTCTCTTTTAGACGCTCCCAGTCAGATCACTATGTTTTTGTCAAAAATACTACTGCTGGCATTGTTATCCTTATTGTATATGTTGATGATATCATTTTCTCAGGGTGTGATCCTGCATGCATTCAGGCTACCAAGTGCTATTTGGAGAAAAACTTTGTTACCAAAGATCTTGGCTCTCTGCGGTATTTTCTTGGGATTGAAGTTCGCGGTCCTCTTCTGGTCTTAGTTTGTCTCAACACAAATATGTTCAGGATCTGCTTTCTGAAACTAGACTTTTAGGTGCTAAGCCTGCTAGCACACCTCTGGATCCAAATACTGACTGGGATGATGAGAACTCTCCTGCCTATCCCGACCATCATCAGTACCGACGCATGGTTGGTAAGCTTATTTATCTGACCGTCACACGAGCTGATATTACTTCTGTTGTCGGGCTTGTTAGTAGATACCTGGATAAACCCCGACAATGTCACTGGGACGCTGTTTGCCACATTCTTAAATATTTGAAGAGCTCTCCTGGGAAAGGCCTGCTATATAAGAAACACGGTCACTGTAAACTCCTTGGTTATTCTGATTCTGACTATGCTGGGAGCAAGCTCGACCGGCGCTCCATTTCTGGCTACTGTACATTTGTGGGAGGAAGCCTTGTTACTTGGCGAAGCAAGAAACAGACTGTGGTTGCTCGCTCAAGTGCTGAAGCTGAATATCGCGCCATGGCGCATACTACTTGTGAGCTTTTCTGGATTCAAAGCCTACTGAAGGATTTTGGTATTTCTGACTCCTCTCCTATTCCGATGTATTGTGATAACAAAGTTGCTACGTTTATCGCCAGTAATCCCACTTTTCATGAGCGGACTAAACACATTGAGGTGGACTCCCATTTTGTTCGCAAAGCTGTATTATCTGGCCAGATATCCACTCCCTACATCCATACTTCTGATCAGGTGGATGACATCTTCACAAAGATTCTTCCAAAGACGAGATTTGCTACTATGACATCCAAGCTGGGCATGATTGATATCTACGCTCCAGCTTGAGGGGGAGTATTAGTATATACACTTTACTGCTTTTCTATAGTTAGTGTATTTTTCTTTATGCTTTTTCTCTTTTTCTATTGTGTACTCTTTATCCCACATGGGTTATCTCTATACCATGTGTACTCTCTTGTCTTATAAAAGAGACCCCCTGTACTCTGTTTAATCATCCAATAATAAGAAATCTCGTTGCTGACTTCTAGATATACCATATATGTCAATAATATAAATATCTTTAAGATTGTTCATGCTGTTAGAATAGATGGGCATAGCTTGGTTGGGCCTAGTAGTGGTACAACTTACTTAGCTTGTTCCCCAAGTACATTGTACCTCAGTCCACTCCTCCATTTAGAACCTCATGTAATCGCTTTCAACGCAAAGAATGAGTCTTTGTTCATAGAGCCTTAGACCTAAACCTGGAACTAACAACCCCCCTTCTCGTCTCTTTCTCTACCTCCCCTCGACTCAACAATAACAATAACAAAAGGAGCCGACGTCACTGGCCAGTGACAACAGTATGAGGCACCACTCCAACACTGCCAACTGCCGTGGCAGCAGTAGAAGCAGGATCTTTTGTCGCCGCCAACAACAATGAATGTAGCAGGAGTAGAGGCTCCTGCAGCCAGCAACATGTTACCGACAAGAGATGTAGTCACCAAGCCGTTCATAGAAGTAGTGAATCATGCGTCGCCGACCACCACAGGGAGCATAGTCACAAAATTCTCCAAAATTTTGAATTGTTCACATATGATCATGATTTTTCATGTGATGAATGCTACATCCGAATTTTGCAAGAAACCCATACTCCTAAATTTAACAATTTGTTCCATTTTTTGAATTATCGCTTATTTTCACAAATCGTTCCTGATTTTCACGAATTGTTCATTTATGCAATAAAAACATGTTACATGATTTGGCATCCGGGAATAGAGAATCAATACGTAAATCTGTGTGCATATATAATCATATATCAACGTGTTTATCATGTGTGTATATGCATTTATATGTAATATTTTTATGTATATATACGCTCCTATTGTATTGTCCAAATTTATCTGACTTTGCCCGAATATTTGACCGATCGAATCTTTGTCAAAATTTATCTGAATTTTCTGCATAATTCCCAAATGTTGAATTTTTTCAACCGCGCTGAATCAATCTTGAATCTTGAATTTGTGATTGACAGGGAGCAGGAGGCTCATCCCTCTCTGCCTGCTAGTCATGATCAGTCCGTTGAAATCCTCTAGAAACCATGCTCGGAATTGGGACACCGTACAAGTTCTTGAACGTCTTCTACCTTCCATTGTGAACAACCATGGTCTCCCTCCTCTACCTCCCCATGTGCCTTCTCTACGTGCATGCGTGAGCACTTCATAGTTTAGGGACTTGTCTTCTGCCTATCACAATGCATCTTAGTATCTTATCTATGATAGCCTCCCTCAAGCCATGCATTATTCTGGCTATGTATGTCCACCTCGCCATGCATCTTACTAGTGAGTATCTGTCTCCATCATGGCTGAAGAGAAGGTTCAAACCATTGTCTATTGTGAAGCTATTTGGGTTAAAGTGATACTGGCTAGAGTGGGTTCTCCTTTATTATATAAGTGAGAACATTTACATAATAGAACCAAAAGAAAAACAAAATAGGAAAGAAGTACATAAATAAAGAAACTTATTTTCTAACACTCCCCCTCAAGCTGGAGCATACACACTATGCATGCCCAACTTGGAATTCATATAATTGAAAGCTGAAGATGGAAGTGGCTTGGTGAAGATATCTGCCACTTGTTGTCCAATCTGAACATGAGGAGTTTTAATCTTCTTGGAAAGCACTAAGTCACGAACAAAGTGTCAGTGCACTTCAATATGATTGGTCCGCTCATGGAATACCGTATTACTGGAAATATGAATAGCTGCCTGGCTATCACACATGAGAGAGATTGGTGTCTCAACAGACACTCCCATTTTAGACAATATAGTCATAACCCACTACAACTAACAACAATGCCATTGCTCGATATTCAACCTCTGTACTGGATCGTGCTGCCACATTTTATTTCTTCCTCCTCCAAGTCACCAAGTGTGACCCAAGGAACACACAATAGACGAAGTAGACCGTCTATCTTTAACATCGCCTGCCCAATCAATATTAGTGAATCCAACAGGAGCTTCAAGGATGTGTGTACGAGATCTTTCCCTATAAAGTAAGGCTCTTCCTTGGCAATCTTTTAATGTAATGTAGAATCCGGGTGACTGCCATCCAATGTGACATCTTAGGCACACTCATGAACTGGCTAACTCCCACGACATATGGGATATCAGGATGAGTAACTGTCAAGTGAATCAGTTTCCTACATTCCTTCTATACTTTGCAGGATCTGAAAAGTCACTGTCATAAAAAATAGATGCCTTGGTATGATAATCCATATGCGTGGAGATTGGTTTGCACTGTGCCATGTCTGTCTCTGTAAGAAGGTCTAGAACACGTTTCCGCTGAGAGAGGATTGTGCCCTTCTTGGAACGTAGAACCTATATTCCAAGAAAATAACGGAGATTACCTAAATCTTTTGTTTGAAATTGTGTTCGCAACTAGTTCTTGAGCTGCAAAATGCCAGTAGAGTCATCACCTGTGATGACAATAGCATCTACATAGACAACCAGAATAATAGTGCCACTTGAAGACTTATACACAAATAAAGAATGATCAGTCTAGGGCCGAGTGAACCCAAACTGTATAAGTGCAACACTAAATACATCAAACCATGCCCGTGGTGACTGCTTCATACCGTACAAGGATTTCTTCAACTTGCATAACTTCTGACACTCCCCCTGAGCAACATATCTAGGAGGTTGCTCCATGTATACCTCCTCAAGAAGATCACCATGAAGAAAAGAATTTTTGACGTCCAACTGAAGAAGAGGCCAGTCAGAATGAGTAGCAAAAAAGATAAGGATCCACACAAAATTGAGCGGAGCACGAAGCAACTGGAGAGAAAGTCTTAAAGAAGTCTACACCATGTATCTGAATGTACCCCTTTACCACCAAACGAGCTTTCAAGCGATCAATAGAACCATTTGGTTTCTATTTCACAGTATATACCTAGTGACAACCTACAACGGACTTGTCAGGAGGAAGATCCACCAAGTCCCAGGTGGAGTTCTCATGAAGAACTGCCATCTCACTTTTTATAGCCTGGATCCTTCCATCATGTCGGGCTGCTTCTGTATAGGAGCGGGGAACAACCGTAGAATCAAGCTGAAGAGCAAATGTGCGGGCTGCTGGTGGCAGATGAGACAAGCAACAAACACTCAAAAATGGATGACGTGTAGTGCAAGAACGAACTCCTTTACAAGATACATCTAAAAGGTGTAAGAATGAAATAGAAGCATCAAGAAAACTCTCAGTAGGATCAGTTACCTCAGGAGTGTCTAACGATAAGGAGGCAATCTACTGGATTGGTGACACTACATGCTCTTAGTGATGTCCTGCTTGCCTTGTGTAAACCAGCAGAAAAGGTTGAATCGATGGAGGTGTAGGTGATGGTGGTGGTAAAGTGTGGGTGCTATCTAGAACACCCTCATAACACGACGCATGGAGTTGTGGCTCTCTGTCATGCTCAAATATGTAGTCATACTCAGGATTGTCCTCTCCCTTACGTTTAACAGAGTCACTAAAGAACATAGTAGACACATGAAAAGTAATGCCAGCTGACACAAAAAGACGACGAAGATGAGAATAATAACATATGTATCCCTTATGTATAGAAGAGTACCCAAAAAGACGGTGCAAACCGCGTGAGGAGACAAATTGTCAGCATGTGGATCAAACACATGAACAAACACAGTGCAACCAAACACACGAAGAGGAACCACAAAAGTTTGCTCGTTAGTTCGTTAAACAGATAAGGGGCTAGCCCCATTTAAGACAGAAGATGGCTGACGGTTAATAAAAAACAGGCAGTGAGAAGAGCATTAGACCAATATTTCTTTGGCACAAACATCTGAAAAGTAGCGTACATGCTACATCAAGTAAATGACGGTTTTTGCATTCGACAACCCCATTTTGTTGAGGTGTACGAGGATAAGTTGTTTCATGAACCATGCCAAAAGAATTGCAAAAAGTGGAAACAACCTTGTGGACATATTTTAGGGCATTATTAATATGAAGAATCTTTATGAGCATCAAACTGAATTTTTATTAAGTGATGAAAAGTTTGAATGACAGATAAAACTTCACCCCAAGACTTCCCAAGTCATGCGGGAGAAATCATAATGAAAGATAAAAAATATCGGAAGCCATTATAACTTGGCTCTTTAACAAGATCAAAAGGACGCTTAGAGCACTTCACAGTGCGACTTTTGAAAATAAATGCGATGATGCTTGCCTAGTTGACATTACTGACACTGCAAAGACGGATGCCCATAGCGACAATGCCATTGTAAGGGAGAGTTGAAAACAATAGATGCGGTAGATGGAATCTGGCGAGTTGGGCGACCACCTTCAAAGAAGTAGTGATCACCTTTCCTAGATCCTCCACCAGTGTCTTCCAACTCCTGGGATACTTTAACATAAAGAAAGGGTCTCCAAATATTACCAAGCATTTCAAAGAATCAACCAACTTAGCAACAAACATTAAGCTAAATGGAAAGTCTAAGACATAATGTACAAACTGTAAAGTCAAATCAAATGATGCTTGTACAGTGCCACACGCCTGGACTTGCCTAATAGAACCATCAACAAGTGTCACAGAAGAATGTGGAACACATTACTCAAAAGATAGAAGTAGAGAGCATATACCCGTCATATGCTGAGAGGCCCCAGAATCCACCACCCATGTAGAGGAAACAAGTGAAGTTCCTTGGGTACCTGAATTTGAAACCAGATTGATGGGGGAGCCATGGGTAGCTTGTTGGGTAACCTTAAGAAGATGGTCATACTCCTTGGAGATTGTAGCATCTGATTACACTTGTTTCGAGGCTCCCACAAAGTAGTTGTATAATGTGCAGGCCCAAAATGGGGTCAACATGCTTAGAAGTTAGAATTGCTAGTATATTTGATTAGTTGGGCTTAGGCCCATGTATTTTCCCTTTTCTCTAGTTAGCCCATGTATACTGTGGCTCCTATATATAGGAGACCCAACATCTTATTTCATTTATTGGAACGACTCCTGTTTACATGGTATCAGAGCAATATCCTAACCCCAATCCTCCCCACCCATTCCACTCTCATCCCTTTTATTTTTCTTTCCCGCCCTACGACGGCTATGTAGCCGATCTCATCTCCTCACTGCCTATTTCATCCTTTTGATTCCGTAATACCACGATTCCGATGGGACCTTTTCCATGATGGCCTCGCATTCTGCTTCTGTGCACGTCGTGCGTTAGAGACAAAGTGGTCTCCAGCGTGCATTAGAGAAAGTAGTAACATCAATTTTTTGATTCATCATTACAACCACAATCATCATCTAGTATCGTAACTCCTTCACTTGCCCATCCACAAAGGTGCTACTTCTTGACTGCCGTGCTTGGATCGATACTACTATGTATTGACGCCGGTGCTACTTCTTGACTCGGATCCTGTGTGTACAACTCGTAGCCTACAACAATAACAAAGAAGTGATATAAAGACATTGTACTGATTTATAAAACACCAAAACAAAAAAAGGCAAAGCTTTACTTTTTCTTCCTCTCCATGTGGTTTCCCTAATCCACATGGTTGAATGCTTTTCTTAAAAATTAGGGATTTCATGTTCTTTATCTTACTGTGCAAGTAATCATGTAGAGCTTTTGTACCGTGCTACATTCCGGTACCCTTACTTTATGTTTGTACCGTGCTACATTCCGGTACTTTTTTATTTCTGTTTGTACCATGCCAATTCCGATACTTTTCTTTTTGTTTGTACAGTGCCATTATCTCCGGTGCTTTACTTACCTCATCATGGGTGATGCTGCTAAGCCAACAATCATTTAAAATGGTATGCCACACATATCTGGCCTTAAACTTAACGATAAGAACTTTCTTTTATGGATGAATGCTGTCCAAACATTTCTCGAGTCCCGGGATGGACTCAAATTTATCACCGATGACTCACCGGCGGTTCTTGACGATGCCTGGGTGACAGGAAATAGTCAAGTGCTCTCATGGCTCTAGGCATGCATGGAGCCAGAGGTGGCTGTCAAGTATATGTGGCATCGAAACCCCAAGACTATGTGGGAGGAGATGAAGCAGTTCTTCACTTACGATGACAACTGCCTGCGCATGTACAACATTATGGACAAGATCTTCTCTGAATAACAACGAGAGCGTCCCTTGTCTAAGTACTTTGACACAATGAAGGCCTTAGCAAACCAACTCAACTTCTTCTCTCCGACAAAGTCTGCTGAAGTTACCAAGGAGCGGGAAACTCTCCTCACTGGGCGCTTCCTCAACGGGCTCCATCCTCGCTTTGCTGTTGTTCGACAACTACTCCTAGTTGGTGCGGCCCTTCCATCCATGGACCAGACATATGCACGCCTGACCCAGTCTGAAATGCTTGCTCCTCGCATTTCTTCTACTGCTGAATCTGAACCTCCATCAACAATGGCTGCAGTGGCCAAAGGTCGTGGTCGTGGACGAGGCCAACGCTTAAAGTGCACTTATTGTAGCAAGCTGGGCCACACTAAAGATGTCTGCCACTCGAAGCATGGATATCCAATACACTACGGTAGAGGACGTGGAAGAGGCTCTGCTCATGTTGCTCAAACACCTGCCCCCATTGGTCAAACATCAACCTCGACAATTGGTCGTGCACCTCCACCATAGGCATCTTCTCAAGCTTCTCATGTCTCATTCTCTAATGAGGAATACAAACATGTTCGCCAAGCTGTCCAATATTATGAGAATTCTCCCCTCCACATTAGTATTACCGCTTCTTCCTCTTCAGATTAGCAAGTTGAGGATTTACATACAACCGGTTCTTCTGCCCATCTAGCCACCGCTTCTCAAGGTAACATTGGGGCGTCCATGCTTGCTGCCAGTTCTAACTGGATTATGGATTCAGGTGCGACTCATCATATGACTGGTATGCCCCATCTTTTAAGTTTTAACCACATCCAATTCGTTTATCCCTCACTCCTCTGTTACCATGGCGGATGGGTCGATTAAACGAGTAACAAAGTGTGACACTATTCCTATCTCTTCTAAAGTCAAGTTGACTCATGTCCACTTTGTTCCAAACTTTCCAGACAATTTGATGTCTGTAGCAAAAACTGTCGATGTTTCGTAACTTTTGGTCCGTTTGGTTTTATTTTACAGGTTTGGAGGAATTTGATGATGATTGGGCACATAGTACGCTCTAGGATCTCTACTACTCCGCTCCCCCCTGCAGTCGACCACAAGCCCTTCTTGCCTCCACGCCACTTCAGCTACATCTACGTCATGGCCATTTACCTTTATACAAACTTAAACTATTAGACAATTCTTTATCTTCATGTTCCTCCATTCAATGTAGTGCCTGTCCGCTAGGGAAACATCATCGCGTGTCCTTCCCGACCCGTATTTGTTGACAATCATCTCGTATGTTTGATTTAGTTCATACTGATGTCCGTGGTCCAGTCAGGACTACTAGTTACAATGGCTATAGATATTTTCTTACATTTTTGGATGATTTTTCTAGAATGACATGGCTTTACTTACTTCCTACTTGTGACGAAGTCTTTACAATAATCTGTGAGTTTTACAAGATGCTTCGAACCAACAACGCCCTTGAGTATACCTAAAAGGTTGTCGCCTCCTTTTGCCATGACGTATGGATGATTCATCAACGCTCATGTGCATACTCCTCCATAATAAAACACATTGCCGAGCGTAAACATCGTCATGTACTTGACATTACACACTCTCTTCTCATTCATGCCAACTCACCTAAGTCTTTTTGGTCTATATGATCCTCACTACTTGCTTTCTTATTAATCGCCAACCTTCCTCTGTTCTTGGGAAGCACACTCCTTTTTCCATTGTTTACACTCAATCTAAACCGTTCCCCCTACCGCTTGAGGTTTTCGGTTGTGTCCCATTTTTTCATAATTTTGATCCTAAGGCCGACAAGCTTCCCCCCGAGCTATCCGAACGGTATTTCTCGGTTAGCCTTGTTCTAAAAAAGGATACAAATGTCTTGAACCTAACTCTGGCAGAATCTTTATCTCTGTAGACGTCACCTTTAATGAGGATGAAATGTTCTTTTTATCCAGCTTACCCGTTGATCATACTGATACAATGATCTCGTTGCCTGATCCATTCATCCCACCAACACCACAATCATCTCCACCATCCCCAACTCCAAACCGGCACATGGAAGATGAATTATCGACTGCATTTGCTTCATCATCGTCAGTTCTGGATCAATCCAATCTACCGGTGGCACTACACAAAGGTATACACTCTTGCACTATCAAGCATCCCATTTCCAATACTTGTTGTTTGACACTCTTTTCTTCTTCTGCATCATCTTTTACTACTGCCCTGAACATAACATATGTTCCTAAGTGTCTAGTAGATGTTTTACCCCATCCTGGTTGGAAAGCTGCTATGATGGAAGAAATGCGGGCTCTCCACGTAAACAAGACATGGGATCTTGTGACCTCACCAACAGACAAAAATATTGTAGGTTGCCAATGTTTTTTTTTTTTTGTAAAATGTAAGTCGGATGGTTCTGTTGAATGACTCAAGGCGTGCCTGGTTGCCAAAGGATTCACCCAAACCTTTGGAGTAGATTACTTTGAGACATTCTCTCCCGCGACAAGAGTTGCATCTGTCCACATCCTTATCTCCCTTGCAGCTCATCTTGACTGGCCTCTTTACCTGCTCAACATCAAGAATGCATTTCTTTACGAAGATCTCCTGGAGGAAGTCTACATGCAACAACCACCCATGTTTGTTGCTGAGGGGGCATCTTCTCAAAAAGTATGTCGTCTCCGACGATCTCTCTAGAGCCTCAAGCAGTCTCCATGGGTCTGGTTCTACAAGTTGAGTGATATCCTAACTCAACTTCACTTTCTAAGATCAAGCACAAATCACTACTTGTTCTTCTCTAAGTCCTCCAAAGGCCATGTTCTTGTTACTATCTATGTTGATGACATTGTCATCGCCAATGATGATGTGATGGGGATATCCCAGCTTAAGAAATCTTTACATGCACATTTACAAACAAAAGACTTGGGCACCCTGCGATACTTCCTCAGAATCGAAGTCCTCCGCTCAGCCTTAGGGATAAGTCTATCACAACGACGCTACGTCTTGGACCTGCTTCAAGAGGCCAACATGGCCCCCATGGACTATCATACATAACCTATGCATGAAGGAGAACTCTTTGTTGATCCAGAGAAGTATCATCGTATAGTTGAGAAGCTGATTTACTTAACTATTACACGACTAGATTTTACCTTTACTGTTGGTGTAGTCAGCCAACACATGAGTGCACCGCTCCAAGTCCAGTGGTCTAGCGTTCAACGCATTCTTTGCTACCTAAAGAGTGTTCCAGGACAATGATTGCTCTACAAACGTCCTAACTCCAAGGTAATCACCATCTCGGGATATGCAAATGCAAGTTGGGCTGGTGATTCTAAAGACCGACGATCCATTTATGGCTATTTTGTCATGATTGGCACTCACTTGGTTTCCTGGTAGAGTAAAAAATAGGATGTGGTAGCTCGCTCTAACACCGAGGCAGAATATCCGGACATGGCTCATGCATTTTGTGATCTACAGTGGGTCCGGTCCATCTTGACTGAATTTGAAATCCCTTTTCAAACTCCAGCTACTTTATATTGTGACAACCAGGCGGCTATACACAACTAATAATCCAATCTTCCATGAGCGCACAAAACACATTGAAGTTGACTGTCATTTTGTGCGGGACCTGGTCAAAGCCAAGCAGATCGTCACACCTCACATTGGGACAAGTGATCAAGTTGCGGACATCCTTTCCAAACCTCTTCCTCCTACTTTATTCAAGTATATGGGCGTCAAGTTGGGACTTCACAATGTTTACTCTCCAACTTGAGGGGGTGTGCTAGTATATTTGATTAGTTGGGCTTAGGCCCATTATATTTTCCCTTTTCTCTATTTAGCCCATGTACTCTCTGGCTCCTATATATAGGAGACCCATCATCTTATTTTATTTACTGAAACGACTCCTGTTTACAAGAATAACATTATTCTGTATGTCCAAGTTTCCCACATAATGTACATTTGTGTCAAGGAGGATTGCTTCGTCCCTGACCAACACCTCGTCCAATTTCTTTGGCAGTAACAACAAGAGAGGCATGATTCTCAGAGTGTTGCTCTCCTAGAGTAGCAGAAACAAACTCAAATGAAGACTGTTGAATCCTCACAAAGGCTTCTTCAAGGCTTGGAAGTTTGTCTGTGGTAAGAATAAAACTCCTGGATGAAGCATAGACATGATTTAAATTGCATAAAAACCTTGTTGTTCCTACATCATGTCTATGTTTTATCTCATCTGATTATCAGTCTTCATCAGTTGGTAAAAATTAACTTCCTGAGAAATGGATTGTATAGTACCCAAAATAATCCTCTAGAGAGCGACTATTTGTCTTTATGCAAAGAGACAATCATAAACAATATAAAGACGGAGAGCATTCTTCTCGTGAGAGAAGTGTTTCTTTGCAGCTTCCCAAATATTTTGACTGTAGAGTAGATCATAAATCTAGAAGCAATCTGGGGGTCCATGCTATTCCATAACCGGGATTTTACTAACCCACTGTTTTTCCGCCAAGTAGTGTAGTCTTTTTCTACTTTCATCAAGATGTTCTGACTCAATAATATCCACCTTCTCTCGAGATTCAAGAACAATGTGAATAACATTCATCCATAGGAGATAATTCTGTGAGTTAAGCTTCACAAAATTTATCTGAGATTGATCTTTGTAGATGATTGTGGCGGAAGCAGCTGGCTTTTCGTCTCCCGTATTGAGATTGGATCAAGATAACAACAATGGACAAGGCAAGCAACACGTAGTGTAGAAGACTCGACACGACATGTATGACAACATGTCGTGTTGAACACTGGACACGTCGTGTCAGTTGGTGAAAACGGAAGACAGACTTTCTGAATATCTTCAACACACCATGTTGAACTCTTAACTCGCCGTGTCTGTTGGTGAAGATAGAAAACAAACTTTTTGAATCTCTTCCACACGCCGTGTAAGCAGGAGACACGCCATATACTCGTTGGAGGCGTAAACTCCAGTTGCCATCAACATGCCGTGTCACGGATGGGACACGCTGTGTACCTGTCGGAGGCATAAACTCCAATAGCCGACAACACCGCCATGTCACTCGGGAACATGCCGTGTAACGTGCGATCAGAGTGAAGATTTGCGCCTTCAGAACGAAGTCCGGGCTGCAACACACCATGTTTCTTGGAGAACACGCCGTGTCAGCAGCAACTTCTATCATTAATTATCTTGGAGAACACGCCGTGTCAGCAGCAATAAGAAGACATGTCATCAAAGGGTCCAGCATAAATCTTGAGAGGAAATAAGTAATGATACAGAAACCAGACATGTCATAAAGTATTTTACTCTAGATTGAGATGGAATTCCTGTAGTTTTTCATTCTTTTTGTAGCTCCGTTATTCTTTATGGACTTACTACTCTTCTGTCATTATTATCCTATGTCACGATCTAAAGTTTTATCCTATCTCCACACATCTTATAGGAGGTTTTTGGTGCCAAGATATTTTATAGCTGTTACATAGTCTAATGTTCATTAGATATCCCTGTGGACTTGTTTGTCAAAAATGTCCATTATATTGATTGTGCTTTCCAATGGTTATACTGATAATATGCTTTTATCACATATAGTATGTTTGAGCTATGCAAAACTTTCTTATAGTGACTATGTAGTTTTTGTGTAATTCTTTTGGTCCAAGTTTCCTCCTATCTCATATTATTAGCTTGTGATTGCTAATTTTACTTGAATAATTTTAGGTTATATCTGTTTTGTTACTTCTGTAATCTTTTGCACAGGACTGCAGCAACGCTTTCAACACATACATGCACGTGCACACACATGCACGGGCACATGCATACATGCGCACACGCACACACACATGCACACCTGCACATGCACGTGCAAGTGCGTGCACACACACATGCTATGACAAGGAACTCCTAGTGTCCAACAATTTAGCAATCCATGCTAGGACATACTTTATTCAGAAATAATGTATGTAATTGTTTTTGACCGTAGATATTTGAGTTGCCAATACTGCTCTCACTTCAGCACAAAGTTAATTGAATTTTTTTTATGGCAGGTATTACTTGAGGTTTATGGATCCATGTAATGAAAATGCTCTGGTTGATAAAGAGAAAGAAAGGCAAGTGTTTTCTTCCTTGTCTATGATAAATTATTTGATGTACTTCACTGTGTTAGTTACATCTTAGTTGAAGTGTCCACCTAGGTGCTGAAGGGAGGCCAAAACCTGTACTTTTATTTGATGTACTTTGCTGTGTTTTTCATTTTGAGAGCTGTGTTTTTTTTTTTAATGTACTTTGCTGTGTTAGTGCCATCTTAGTTGATGTGTCCACCTAGGTGCTGAAGGGAGGCCAAAATGGTACATGGCAGCGGTACCGTTTGTATATAGCTCAAATAAATTGAGTGGTCAGGAGTGGCGCCTCACATCCTCGCACATGAATTGCCTCGCATATAATCATGTCTCTCTCTCTCTCTCTATATATATATATATATATATATATATATATATATATATATATATATATATATAAACATTACACACACACACACACACACACACACATAGACACACACACACAAGTGGTCAAGCACGGTGTCCCCTAACAAAGGGACCCGGGTTCGAATCCCAGTTGCCGCCTTCATTTACCACCCTCCCGGGCGTTCGGCCTCCGTCACGGGCGTGGGAGAGGGGGGGGGAATCTCTCTCTTAATCCCATACACACACACACACATATATATTTACCAAGTTTTTGATATATATATATATATATATATATATATATATATATATATATATATATATATATATATATATACAATGATTTCATGGTAGTCCCAAATCTCTCAAGTTTTATTGAAAGCCAAGAAAGAAAAATTAAAATAAACATAAAATTAACAATAGCGATAGGCTCATAGTGACAAATTAAATCAGATTTACATCTATGATTCTTTATCTATTCTTTTCATTATTTATATTAGTATTCTATTTCATTTTAGTATTCGATTATTTCATTTTATTAAAAAAAAAGTAAATAAAATAGAGAAATAATAAATATATAAATAAAATATTCGAAAATCGAATGAAATTCCAATTTTAATGCATCTCTCTCTCTCTCTCTCTATATATATATATATATATATGTATGTATGTATTGATACATATGTGTATATACATACACACACATATATATATGTGTGTGTTTATATGTGTGTATATATATACACATATGTATATGCATACTCACATATGTATATATATGTATGTATGTATATACATATGTGTGTGTGTGTATATATACATATATATACACATATATATGTATATATATGTATGTATGTATATACATGTGTGTGTGTATATATGGGATTAAGAGTGAAATATTTCTCCCGCCAACAAGTATATGTACATATGTGCGCGCGCGTGTGTGTTTGTGTGTGTATTTTATTGCTCCTATGACCATGATATATATATGTTGAGATTTTTCACAAATAACTCAAAATAAACTATCAAAATTATCAATAAATACATTGAACTTTGTCAATATTGATGAAATTTCATCAAAATGTCTAGAAATTTAAAACAGGGCAAAATATGTCCCAAGTTTTCACAACTAGTCCATGTCAATATAGTATGTGCCTAGAATCCTTTATATGAACTATAGCATATCCCTAGGTTTCAGGAATTGGGACAAATGTGAAAGAGGGAATCATACTAAATCCTAAGCAATGTAGCTGCCTTCCATTGTTTATCCTCTTGGGTTTAGACCAATCAATTCCTTCATGATCAATATTTCACTTACAGTGCAATTCATGTGTTGTTTTGTAAAGAAAAGTATTGGTATGGTTGCTCAATATATCAAAATTCTTACTATGCATATATAAGGCTCATATGATAACCGTTGCCTCTTCACCTTGCGTAATCTTGCATTCTTGTATCACATTCTGGAATCTTTTCTAGGCATTACCAAATTTCTTATTTTTCTACCAGGTATTGGGGCCCTGTGGATGTATATGTTGGTGGGGCTGAGCATTCTGTTCTGCATTTACTTTATGCTCGTTTCTGGCACAAGGTTTTACTTCTAATTATTAATTAAATTTTAAATACAATAGAAGTTACAAATTTATGTGTTCTGCATAAATCATTGAGCGGGCTTCATTTGTTTTACCTAACTTACTCAGGATTTTTGTGAAACAATATAGGAAAAACCGTAAAACATATATTTCTTGATATTAGCAAATCCTTATATATAGTTTAACGTATCTTTCATCACTTGTTAAATTTGACTTGAATGTGGTCCCCATGTACTTCACTTCTGGCTTTCTATATGATATGTTTGGATTATTTTTGTCATCTCTCTTGTATTTTTTCACGTGGCTTATAGAGTGGTAAATGTATATTTGATATCCCGAACAAAATACAATGCTCTCTCTTTTATAGGATAAGAGAGTAAGACTCACAACAGAAATAAGCAATATGGGATAAAAGAAAGGCTAATAGACAAGTCTAAAGCCCATAACGCAACAAATAACACAGTATAACAAAACCAATAAAGTATATATTACTAATACTTCCCCTCAAGCTACAACATAGATAACTGTTAAAGTGTCTATATTAGTCTATTAGTTAAATAGACTAATTAGTTTAGTGGGCCTTTATATTCCGGCCCGTCTAGTTTAGATTACTTGGGACACAAGTCTCAGGGTTTCTCCCTTGCTCCTATATATAGGACAGGGGTGTCCAGTCTTTGTATCAATCACAATCTATTCCTATTCAAGCAATCTTATATTTTAACATGGTATCAGAGCGGGTTCCATCCTGAGAGAACCCTAGCGCCGCCGCTTCCCTCTCTCCTTCTCCTAGCCGCCGACTTCCTTCTCCCTTGCAACAGCCGCCACTCCTCTCTCGGAAGAGGACAACCGGGCAAGCGCCCGCCTGCGGGCGGCCGCAGCCGCCATCTCCATGGCTTGGCCGGCTGCCCGCTAGGCATATTCCGGCCTCTATGGTCATCTCGATTCTTTATTCTTTCATTCTTTCCATACAACGCCTCCGCTGCCTATCATAGCAGCCGTCCTCCATCATCATCCGCAACAATCGCCGCCGTAGGCATCCGCCGCGGTAATCTCCATCCGCCATCCGAAAACAGCAGCACCACCCGCCGCCTCTATTAGCAGCAGCACCAGCGGGCGCCGCCGCCGCAGCCAACAGGAGCAGCACCGCCCCTAGCAGTCGCCATCTCCAGCAAACGACCATCATCCAAGCCGCCATCCCAAAGGAACAGCCGCCGACCATCCGTGACGCGACCTGCATCGCCGGCGTCGGTACTATCGACAGGAGGTCGATAGTATCGACTTTATCACAGCGACGGAAAAGTATCGGCGTCGATACTATCGACTTTATCACAGCAACAAGAAGAGCGTCCGTCGATACCATCGACAGTCCTGTCGATGGTATCGACAGTTGATCAGTGGCGATATAAAAAAGGATACACCTATCAATCGGCACTCCATCTCATGAAGTCTTCAGATCAGCCTTCATCGTCGCTTTGGAGAGGGTCCGCCTAGGCTCCGCATGCATCCTCTTGGCATGCAATATCTCCGGAGTCACACAGGAGACTCTTTGTCATCTCCTATGTTGCGACAAAGTGCTTCATCAGCCGAGCGTCATATCCAGCCATCATCCGCAAGCTGTTGTTCCTCCACTTCATCATCATCCCAACGATCTTCATCCGCAAGTTGCTGCTGCGTTGTGCGTCATCATGCTACTGCTGCCATCTACAGTAGGCGATCACCCATCACCTTCCACCGCTACCAAACAACCATGTTTACTACCCCCATATGCATTATCCCTGTCTCTATTCGGATCCTTAATCGGTTCTATCTTTTGCTAATCATATCCTATTTTGACCCTAATCGGATTTTCGCGGGGGCTCCGCCCCCGCACCCCCGAATTTGTTGCCCTAACGGGCCAACAAACCCCCTTTTCGGGTCGGGACTAGATCCATTTATTTTTCTACCCGGATCTCATGTTGACCCATTTAGTATACTCTCTTTGGCTATCAGTTTCATTCTCCACACATTACCCATCTCCATTTCACATATTCCTCTCTTTTTCCACCATTTTCTTTCCCACCCACCCATATTATGTGAGCATCCCTTTTCTACATTACGAGGGGGTCATATATCCAATTCTCCACACCAAACACTCACTCTTGTCGTATTTGGTGTGCGGGGGGATAGAGAGGAGAGAAAGAGATGCAAAGAGAGAGAGGAGAGAAAGAGATGAGAAGAGAGAGAGGAGAGAAAGAGATGAGAAGAGAGAGAGGAGAGAAAGAGATGAGAAGAGAGAGTGAGCATGAGAATGCATGAGAGCATATATGAGAGAGAGAGTATGAGATGAGATGATGATATATGTATTCAGATTATATATATTCCAGGCTATCTTCATGAAGCTTCACATTGTTCAGCACACCGGTTCTCTACTTGAGCCAGCAAGGAAGACCCAACGTCGACACCATATCCGTTGTTGATGATGTATTCCTTCAGCTGCATTCACATGAGACAGATGGGTGCTTCTTCAGAAGCTCAGAATTTTATCTTCACCGAGCTGCTTCATCACGTCTTCTCCGAGCCGCATCTGCTGTATCGACATCGCCTGTAGCTGATCCTCTTGGGACTTTCCTTGATGGATGATATCTACGTTCCTGTCAAGCCCCCATGGTTCCTGCATCGTATCAAGCAGCAGATCGTCCATCCGCGTTCGTGCCGCGTTAAGCACGTATTCCAGTGGCGAATTGCTGTAGTATCAGGTCCATTCGTCCACACTATATCCGCGTTCGTGCCGCGTTCAGCACGTATTCCAGTGGCACATTCTTCAGCCTACAGAGTATCTTCAGATGTCTTCATTTCAGATGTACTTCAAGGAAGACCTTCTTCAAAGCTCGAGTATCTTCAGCCTGCAGAGTCATCATTACTATTTGATTCAGGGGGAGTATTGATTAAGGGGGAGTAACATATTTTGTATGGGAGTGATATTTATCTTCATCTTTCATTATCATTTCTTTTTATTGAGTCCTGTAACTCTTCAAGCTTGGACATGTGTTTCACCCATGCTCCAGCTTGAGGGGGAGTGTTAAAGTGTCTATATTAGTCTATTAGTTAAATAGACTAAAGGGCCTTTATATTCCGGCCCGTCTAGTTTAGATTACTTGGGACACAAGTCTCAGGGTTTCTCCCTTGCTCCTATATATAGGACAGGGGTGTCCAGTCTTTGTATCAATCACAATCTATTCCTATTCAAGCAATCTTATATTTTAACAATAACAATCGTGCCCAGCTTGTCTACCATGGTAGTGAATCTGGCCTTGGGAAGAAGCTTGGTGAAGATGTCTGTTACTTGATCATAAGTATGTGTATATGGAGTAGAGATATGGCCAGATAAGACAACTTCTCTAACAAAATGACAATCCACTTCAATATGTTTGGCGCACTCATGAAATGTAGGATTGCTGGCAATGAATATAGCAACATTGTTGTCACAATACATGGGGATAGGATCAGACTCAGAAACATCAAACTCTATCAGAAGACCGCAAACCCATAAGAGTTCACAAGTAGTATGAGCCATTGCTCTATACTCGGCTTCAACACTAGAGCGGGCAACGACTGTTTGTTTCTTGCTATGCTAGGTAATAAGATTACCTCCTACAAAAGCACAATAGCCAGATGTAGATTTGCGATCTATCTTGCTGCTTGCATAATCAGAATCAGAGTAGCCTACGATTTTACAATGCCCATATCTTGGTGAATTCTTCAATATTTCAAAATATGACATACAACTTCCTAGTGACACTGTCTGGGTTTATCTAGGTATCTGCTGACTAGGCCCACTATAGAAGATATATCAACCTTGATGCAGTTAGATACATAAGTTTCCCTACCACTCTACGATATTGTTGATGGTCATGATATGGAAGAGAACTATCATCATCCCAGTTAGTATTGGGATCTAATGGAGTAGCCACAGGTTTTGTCTCAAACATTCCTGTTTCAGACAATAGATCCAGACCATATTTTCTCGGTGATAAGCATATACCTGAAGAAGAGTGAGAAACTTCAATACCCAGAAAGTATCTCAATTTGCCCAGATCTTTGGTGATAAAATGTTTGTCCAAGTATTCTTTAGTAGCCTGGATGCCTGGTTGATCACTTCCGTAAAATATTATATCATCAACATAGACTATCAGAATAACAAGACCAGAAGGAGTTTTCTTAGTAAAAATAGAATGATAAGAATGAGAGCGACGAAACTTGAATTTCTAAAGAATAGTAATCAGTTTGTCAAACCAAGAACGATGACTCTGTTGCAGGCTATTAATAGCTTTGCGCAGTCTGCATACTTTGGATGACTCCCCCTGAGTAACAAACCCGGGTGGTTGCTCCATGTAAACCTCCTCATGCAGATCACCATATAAAAAGGCATTTTTAACATAGAATTGGAACATAGGCCAATCACAATTTATAACCACGGAAATAAGTACTTGAATAAAGTTCAGGCGAGGCATTAGGAGAAAAAGTCTCAAAATAATCCACAACATATGTCCGAGTATAACCTTTGGCAACAAGTCGAGCTTTCAACCATTCAGTAGTGTCGTCTGGTTGATACTTGACTGTAAAGATCCAGCGACAATCGATAGATGAGCAATCAGAAGGTGCATTGACCAAGTCCTAGGCTAGGTATGCCGATCAATGAATCATGAGAGCCTGCATTCCAGTTTGCATAGCCTGGCACCATGTAGGATGTTGTAGGGCCATGGGCAACATTTTTAGGAATAGAGACATCAGATAGAGCATAAGTGAAATTGGCAGAATTTGTGCCTAGGTTAGCAGTACAAGAGAAATCCCCAATGGGATGTTGAGTGCAAGACCTAATCCCTTTTCATAAACTGATAGAAATATCTAAATCAGAAAATACCTGAGGTATAGGTGGGTCTACCAATAAGGATTGAGGAATTGGAGGGGCCATGGAGGGAGTTGTAGCTTTGGGTCTTCTTTGATATACTTTCAGCGGTGGAGTCAGTGCAACAACCGTATCAGACAAGTCAGTGTCATCAGTTACAGGCATAGGTGTATCCACAATAGATCAGATGTCAGATTAAAACCTACTATAGAGTAGAATGACACGTGCTCAAAGAAGACCACATCGACACTGACCAACCACTTTTTTCATAGCAGGATCATGACAACGATACCCTTTCTGGGTCCGAGAGTACCCCAGGAAAACACATTTGGTCAAGCGTGGATCAAGTTTAGTCAAACCAGGGCGCAAGTTTTTGACAAAGCATGTGCTTCCAAAAATCCGAGGGGGTACAACAAAAAGAGGGGCATCAGGATATAAGATTTGATACAACACTTGATTGTCAAGCATAAAAGAAGGCAAGCGATTAATAAGGTAACATGCAATAGAGATAGCTTCCGACCAAAAAAATATAGACACATTATAGTGAAAAAGGAGGGTGCAGACGACCTGTAGGAGGTGTTGATTCTTACACTTCACAACCCATTATGTTGGGATGTGTATGAACAGAAGGTTTGATGAATATTACCCATTTTTCGACAAAATTGACTGACAGATGAGTGCATCAGTGCGAAAGATCTTTATAGGCTTATCAAACTGGGTACGAATTTCACCAAAAAATGATATGATGGTATCTAGCATGTAAGATCTATCCTTTAATAAAAACAACCATGTAGTTCTAGAAAAATCATCAATAAAACTCAGAAAGTATCGAAATCGAGAAACACTAGGAATAGAACAAAGATCCCAAATATCAGCATGCACAATATCAAAAGGCTGTTTTGTACCAATACAAGTTTTCTTTACAAAAGTAGAACGAGTTTGTTTGCCCTATTGACATGTTTTACAATGAAAAACAGAATCTGAAATATCAGGTAGTAAATGCTACAATTTAGAAGGAGATGGATGTCTCAATCTATAATGCCACTGTAGGCCTGTCATAGAAGCAGTTAGTAGAGCAGTAGACTTTGGTGTATCCAAGTAGTATAAGCCGTCTAGTCCCTCATTGCCCAAACCAATCCTCATCCTCGTGCACAGATCTTGAAAGGTAACACCATCCGTGTCAAAAGCAATAAAGCACCTTAGGCTCTTGACAGTTCTACTAACAAATAACATATTAATTGGAAATTTAGGAACATAGAGAGTTGAACGCTATAAGAGTCAACCAGGAGTGCATATATTCGAAATTCCAAAAATAGACGTTTCAGAACCATCAACAAGGGTAACAAGTGGAACAATAGAAGTCTGATGAAGTTCAGAAAATAATGCAGGATTGCCAAAAAAATATTGAGGTGGCGCCAGAGTCAATCACCCATTTATATTTGCCGGAAGGTGCTGAAGAGGCAAGGAGAGCATAGCCTTCATCAGTAGAAACTTCAGTAGAGGAAGCTAGACAGGCCTGAAGTAGATTCTAAAATTCAGAGCGGATCCTATCCGCAGAAGGCTGGGAGGACGAGGATGGGGCAATATCAGGCGGATCAGAAGTGACTTGATTGGCAAATGCAGGCTTGCCGTGCTTGATCCAACATCGATCTTCATTATCATTTGTGCGCTTACAGAAGTGGCAATAGCGCTGTTCAACTGGAGATGGGTCGGAGCTAGATGAGTAATATCCTTGACCGGGCCCAACAACAGAGCAACCACGACCATGACCGCATCCATGACCACAACCACGATAAAAATCTCTAGAGCGGACAACAACTGCAACTGCATTAGAGTGGTCGGGAGATACTAGAGAGACAAATGGCAAGCGTTGAACCCGTTTTAACACATCACACAAGGTAGGCAACATGTCGCTAGAAAGGATTTGATCAACGATACCAGCGAAGGAAGCGGTAAACCAACAAGAAACTGGACCAGCTGAAGTTCATTACGCTGACGTTATATTTCTTTAATATCAGCAGAGAGTGGGTGATAGATCTTGAACTTGTCCTAGAGCGCACATTATTGGTTGTAGTAGTCCACCACAGACTCAGTAGTAGAGTACTCCTTGGCCAAGTGTTTGAAAATTTCAAATACGTTTTTTTGGGTTTCACTGATGAGTAAATGTGGGAGAGCTGATCCCACATGTCTTTAGCAGTCCGAAGGCGAAGAAGGGACTAGATGATCTTAGGCTCAACACTGTTGACCATCTGGGTCATAACACCGAAGTCCTCCTTCGTCTATAGGTCATACGCTTGTTTAGTTTTATCATCAACGTTCTTAGCAGGAACGACCGGGGCAACAACTGTGAGATGTGAGTAACGTCATTGAGCTTTAACATAGAGCTCGAAGGAGGCAGACCAGGTATGGTAGTTGGAGCCATCCAACTTGACTGTAGTAACGCGGAGTGAGCAGGTTGAGTCAGCGGAAGCCATGAGAAGAAGGCGGATGGCAACAAAAGTAGACAACAAAAAGCAACAATAATTAGTAGTCCATAGGGAGCAGTAGGAACCCAAGGCATGGGCAGAAGAGAGCCGGGATCAATATATCCGAAGTAGCCCATAACGGGGCCAGAAGGAAGCAACAACTGATCTGAAGCATTGAATTCTGGAAACCCGCAGAGGGGTAATAGAGATCGGAGAAAAGCCTACACCATGGAGAGAAGGTCACTCCATGATGCATAGGCATATAACACATGTAGACTGTTTAGAACGTCAATGCGCTATTTTCAAAAATACCCGGAGACAAAGATGGACAAAGAAGAAGTAAGGAAGATGGATGCAGAGGATAGATGGTGGAGAGGGGATGATGGTGAAATGTTGGGTGGAGAGGACAACAATCGGAAGGGATAGAGCGGTGGTTTAGGAGGTGGTGAAGGGCAGCAGCGGCGACAACAGGTTGGTGGTTGGGAGGGCGGCAGCGAGAATAGGAAGGAAAGGAGGTGGCGGAAAGGGAGGGAGGGAAGGAGGTGGTGGGGGCAAGACATGAGGAAGAGAAGGGGCGACGACAGTAGGGAAACAAGGGGTGAGCTATGCAATGAAGCCCACCTACTAGGCACCTCAGTTTCGCAGAAGCAATTGGCTGATCCGTGATTTGGGAGTTCCCCTCTTTGCTGGAAAGTCCAAAACTGTGGCACAATTAGTACAAATTCTGTCATCAGCCAATGCGTTGGAATATTCCATTCTTGTAGCGGCCACCGCTTCGGATCCTGCTCCTGAACTTGACTTGTCTCCGATTGCCTTTCGCTCCTTATCCCGTATTATTTAAAAAATGAAGTTCATATGATTTAAACATTGCTATGGGCCCTCTTATTGCACTGAATGACGGATCACATGGGGTGGACGGAGGCAATGTTTTCTCCGTGTAGGAAGGCATTTTTCACATCTAGCTGGTGGCGGCGCGAGTGAGGGGGGGTTGGCGACGGCTAGGGTTGTTGGAAGGGTGGGTGGCGGCGGCTAGGGTTGATGGGGTTGGAAAGGCTAGGGTGGATCATCTCGCTCTGATACCATATAAAGTGGTAAATGTGTATTTGATATAGGATAAGAGAGTAAGACCCAAAATAGAAATAAGCAATATGGGATAAAAGAAAGGCTAATAGACAAGACAAGTCTAAAGCCCACAACACAACAAATAACACAACATAACAAAACTAGTAAAGTATATATACTAATATGGCTACCACGACATGTTCTCTTTATTCAAAACATACCTCTCTAAATTCTACTAGCCTATCTAATCATCTATTTTTCAAGAAACAGAGTTGGCACTTGTTAGAATAACAAAGCGCTAAAGGTGCCAAAGATAGGTGCCTCGATGCCTTAGCGTGCCCATAAACCTTAATTTTTTCAACGAGGATACTTTTGCTGCCATCCTATGATATGCAAGAGGGATCCAATGCATGATCTTTATACCGCTATCAAAACTCTTTGACACAATGCCCGGACATAGAAACCAGATTCAAGGAGGCAAGGTGCAGACCTACACATACCGAGCAATGGAATGTAGGTGTACAGATCTAATGAGTGCATTGGTCACCTAAATTCGACCCCAACCTTTAACTGAAACACGAGGTCCCTCAAAAGGTATATCAGGGGCCATTTGGACAGGATCATTGAGAATTCTGTAAGTTTATATATAAGATGTCAGTTCAGATATAGTCTAACATATATATCATATGATTAGACTAACACCTTCATAATAAGTATGTGGCATTCAGAGTCACACCATTTTTGGTTAAATTTAGAATGTCTGCATATCTGCTCTAGAATGAAATCTTTCTATTGCGCAGCTGCTGTTGTTGGCAGCTCGACCATACCGTTCTTGCCCGCTAGATGCCAAAACCAATAGCATCTTTATATATAACTACCAGGATTTTAAATGTCCCCATTGAGACGGCCCCATACTAACCGCATGTGAGCTTAAGAACCCGTAAGACGATCCAACTAACAATTCTTTTCAGACACATGCCGAAGCACCCCTAGGAAGCTTGGATGCCTAGGCAACCATGCAGGGGTGCACCTTGTCGAGTGTGATTGAAATTATGTTTAATAAGGTCTAACTTGATATTGTAAACTAGTTATAGCCTCAAGGCATTGTTTTTGTGATTTTATCTACATTGAGACTCTTGTTATTGTTTAAGTAGTTCATTACGATTTGAGTTCTCATAAGATTTGGTTATCTACATTTCCAGAAAAAGAAATTGTTTTAGAAGTATGCTATGAATTAGAATGGTACACTGTTAATGTCAAATACACTCTTATGAGATAATTGGCATAAAACATGAACTCAACATCTTATGTAGAAGGTTGCAACCCTCTCACTTGAAATGCACCTTGTGGAGTGTGATTGAAATTATGTTTAATAAGGTTTAACTTGATATTGTAAACTAGTTATAGCCTCAAGGCATTGTTTTTGTGATTTTATCTACATTGAGATTCTTGTTATTGTTTAAGTAGTTCATTACAAATTGAGTTCTCATAAGATTTGGTTATCTACATTTCCAGAAAAAGAATTTGTTCGAGAAGTATGCTATGAATTAGAATTGTACACGGTTAATGTCAAATACACTCTTATGTGATAATTGGCATAAAACATGAACTCAACATCTTATGTAGAAGGTTGCAACCCTCTCACTTGAAATAATAGACGTTCTTCCAAGCATGGTACAAGATGTGGAGTTGGACATCTGCAAGACTGGAGGCTTGCAAAAATTTGAGGAAGTTGGTGAATATAATTTGAACGCAAATTAAGACAAAAAACAGTGTAATTAAATATCAAAGTATGATGTACATAAAAGTGTATTCTGCTTATTTCCTTTAATACTAATATGTAAAACTCAGACAAGCTTGCAATTCTTTAATAAGTCATTAAGAAGTAACATAAAAACAAGAATGATAAATATTTTTTAATACAGAAAATTGATAACTACTCATAATTTATCATAACAAACAATTGAACAAGCAAACCAGTAAGTCAATGTCTAATACTTCATACCATGTTGAATGCCACTCATATTCTTCTATGGAACCATTATGTCTGAGGACTGCTATCATTTTTTGAACTCTCACAGCATATGACATCTGGGTACTTTTTTGAGAGTGGCTTAGCTAATAGTAGTCATCTAGATTCTGAAAATCGATATCAAGAAGCTCCCCATGATATCCAATCAAAACATAAGAAGAAAGATCAGCATGTATGTATGGTTTTGATCTTGGAAGAGAATCAAATACATGAGGTAAGGATGGCCGTGTCCTTATGTATTCAGACTGAGCATGGTGAGGGCTCTTTAATAAAGAGAAGAAGAGGACTTATGCCTTTCTATTGAGGTTCTATTCAAGATTTTCCACAGGAGTAAACAAATAGGATGTTGAATGATGCATGCTTGACTATGAGATTTACTATATGTGTAGTAGTTATTCCCAAACTCACTTCAATCCCCATGTTGCTGCTGGCCACGATCATGAATTCTCAGGTGTTATGTTATAAGCAGTTGCTGGTGTCAAAATTGTCAGATGTCATGTTATGACTTGTGGATTGTGAAATGATATAGGTCAAAAGTATTCTTTCTAAGCTTGGCCTATCTCCCTCTATACCTATACCTACGTAACATGATAATTCTCTTCCCATCTTCATTGCCAATAATCCAATTGTTTATGAGTGGAGGACAATGCACATTAAAGTCAAATGTCGCTTCGTGCGAAAAGCTTTACAGGAAAAGGCGATCTGCAGTCCCTTCACTACATCTGAAGAAAAAAAAATTAATATCATAATATGTTTACTAAATCATTGGGCAAAAAGATCTTTTCTACTTTAGTAGCAAGCTTGAGAGGGCGTGTATGTTGCCTCAAGTGTTTTGTATCTTTAGTCCACATTGACTAATCAGGGAGTAGTTAAGAGTACTATCATGACTACTTTCTTATTTATTTGAGGCTTGTGAACATATGTAACATCATCTATTTATCAATGAAATGACATTCTGCAATAAAGTTGTCTTCCTTCACTTTGCCTTTTTCTTGAAAAATGATCCCAATATCCTCATGTTTGGGGAATCTCATTCCCAAAGGAAGAAAATAAATATTAAAAGGGAAGGTCGAAACAATTCTAGCAAGCACACATTTTGCTGCCTCCGCTCTCCCACCAAATGAAAGTTAGGGAGACAAAAGTTGAAAGAGGGGCTTTCTTATTACAATTTGTGTGTTCATTCAGCTTACAAGTTCCTTTGTCTTACCTCTTGGTTTTCTTTTTCTTTTGTTACATATGCTCAGAAATATAATTTATTAGTACAAATGGGGTTATTGGGCTTAAGCCCATTATCATTAGTTAAATTATGGTTTCTATTTTCCTTGCTACACTTATGTGAGGATCCAATTACCCACTCAGGTGTATCCATGTAATCCCATGTACTCCTATATATAGGAGAGCCTTTGTACTCTATTAACAACTAATGAGAATTAGACCGTAATCTTGTTTACATGGTATCAGAGCAAATTGCTCTAGGAACCTACCCAATCCTAGCCGCACTCCCGCCTCCCTCTCTCTCTCTCTCTCTCATCCTCCCCTTCCTTCCTCTTCCAGTGCCTGCGCTAAGGGACACAATGGCTGCCTCTAGGGGACAGGAAGCCTGGATGCAGTCACTGCAGCAGCCGTTGTTGGCCACCAAGGTTGACCACGGACAGCAGCCGCTAGCCGCTTCAGCAAGTAGCCGTCGTGGGGCAGCCACTACAGGTCCAGCAGGCTGCAGTCGCTGCCATTGTTGCTGCAAGGTAGCCGTGGGGCAGTTGCAACAATCAGCTAGGAGTCTCTGCCATCACCAACTGATCATTCATTGACTGATTTATTCCGTCTTCTCCTCCCTCTTTTCCTCTTTCGTTGGATCCTGCTTGTAATAAAAAGGAGAAGAGACCTCCAAGGGTGCTGCTCTTATAAAGCATCTCCCAAAAAAAGAGAGCCAAAGCTTAACTTTTTCCTTCTTCTCCATCCAATCCCTGTAAACTGCCTGGTTGAGTGCCATGTATGACTCATTGGGGGCTTGATGTTTTCACATCTTGGCGCTATCTTCCTGTGATCTTTTTCATATTGCACATTATGTTCCGGTAGTCCCCATCTTTAGTATTTTCTTACTTTCGTACCGTGTTTCTATGTCAGTAGTAAAATTTCTGTATTTTCTTGTACTATGCCTTTATTCTGGTAGCACTACCTAGTTATTAAGGCTGACACAAAAGTCCTACTCTGCCGACTGTTATCTATAATGACATGTCGACAGTCTGCTATATATTGAATGGCGATAACTTTCTACTCTGGATGAATGCAGTCTTGATGTTTATTGAACCAAGCAACAAATTTAAGTACATCAAAGACGTGACACCAACAGAAGCCAATGATGCATGAGTCATCAGAAAGAGTTAGTCTTGTCATGGCTTTGGAGATGTATGGAGCTAGACATTATTGTCAAGTACATGTGACATGCAACTTCAAGACGATGTGGGATGAGATGAAACAATTCTACATTCAAGAAGGCAACTGCCTCTGCCTCTACAACACGATGGGCACAATTTTCTCCAAATAGTATGGTGATCACCCTTCTTGATTTGTCTGTAAGGGTTAGGGTGCACAATGTGTGTACACCGTATATTTATAGAAAGAACAATTACATATAGATCCACATAGAATAAGGAAATAACAGGTGAATATAAAGAGCTAACTAAAACACTATTTAACACCCCCTCAAGTTGGAGCATAGATATCAATCGTGCCCAACTTGCCCATAAGAGAGCTGAAATGTTTCTTGGCCAACAGCTTTGTGAAGATATCAACAACTTGATCCTCTGAGCGAGTAAAAGGAGTGCAAATACGACCAATCAAAATAGCTTCTCTGATGAAGTGGCAGTCAACTTCAATGTGCTTGATCCGCTCATGAAAAATAGGATTATTTGCAATAAAAATAGCTGCTTGATTATCACAATGCATGAGAATAGGAGCAAAAGATCCCACATCAAGTTCTTTTAGAAGAGACTGTACCCACAGAAGTTCACACGCTGTGTGAGCCATAGCCTGGTACTTGGTCTCAACACTAGATCTAGCAACAACATTTTGCTTTTTGCTCCTCCAGGTAACAAGATTTCCACCAAGAAAAGTACAGTAACCGGAAGTAGATTTCCTGTCTATCTTACTTCCAACATAGTCAGAATCATAGTAACCTTTAAGAGAGCAGCGACCATGTTTTCTATAGAAAAGGCCTTTACCAGGAGATTTCTTCAGATATCTCAGGATATGACACAATGCTTCCCAGTGACACTGTCTAGACTTGTCAAGATACCTGTTGATAAGATCAACAATAGTAGAAATATCAGCTCTTGTGACAGTCAAATAGATTAGTTTGCCAACCAGTATCCTATATCTTTTACTGTCAGGATATATGAGAGATTCATCATCATCCCAATTTACATTAGGATCTAGGGGCGTATCAGTGGTCCAAGCTCCAAGCATTCCAATCTCCTATAGAAGATCTAGAATATACTTTCTTTGAGATAGAACAAGAGTATTAGCAGTCCTGGAAACTTCAATCTCCAGAAAGTATCTCATCTTTCCCAGAACTTTAGTGACAAAGTGCTTGCATAAGTAGGCTTTAGTAGCATGAATTTCGGAGACATCACTGCCAGATAAAATAATATCATCAACATACACAATTAGAACCACAATACCAGAGGAGGTCTTCTTAATAAAGACATAGTAATCAACATGAGATCTGAGGAAGCCATAGGTAGACATAATCTTGCTCAATTTATCAAACCAGGCACGTGGACTCTGCTTGAGTCCATAAATAGACTTTTTGAGGTCACAAACTTTGTGTGACTTCCCCTGAGCAACAAACCCAGGTGGTTGCTCCATATAGAATTCCTCTTGGAGATCACCATAAAGGAAGACATTCTTGACGTCCAGCTGGATAAGGGGCCAATCCAGCTTGATTGCCACAGACAGCAAAACCCACACAAAATTTAGCCTGGCAACAGGAGAAATAATTTCAAAGTAATCAATACCATAAGTCTGAGTGTACCCTTTGGCCACTAGGCAGGCCTTTAGGCATTCAACAGTTCCATCAGGATGATACTTGATAGTATACACCCAACGACATCCAACAGGCTTGCAATCAGATGGAGGATCAACTAAATCCCAGGTATCTCTGTCAGTAAGAGCAGTCATCTCCTCAGTCACGACATGTGTCCTGGCCGTACTTTGTAAAGCATCATGAACATTTTTGGGGATTCCGGACTTGGCCAGTCAAATAATAACATCACCCATTGGCAAAGCATGAATGGGACTTCGAGTTGTAGCTTCTTATTCAATTGAGCCCGGCTCCCCCGCTTGGCTCCTCTTTGCTCCTAGTAGACTACTAGACATCTTGTCTACTCTGCTTTTCTTTTATGGAAGAGTCGCTCTCAAAAGTCAATTTCGAACTCGTCTTGAATCAGAAACAACATAAAGAGAAACAACAAAATTATTAATATGGACACTCAGGTATGTAGTAGAAACATAGTTAGCAATATTATGTGAGGTACATGAGCGAGTGCCTTTCTTGAGAGCAATAGGTAAATCTAGGTCAGAAGTTACCTCGACATGTGCAGGACCTTCTGAAGGAGAAGATTGGTGTTTTGTGTGTGGGGGGGTCTTGAGCAGGAGTGACTGCGGCGATCGATTCCTACGTTGGTAAACAATAAAAGGAGGAGACGTAGTCTCAGCAGGCTGCAAAGCAGAAGGGGAATCACCAATAATAGGCAAAGGCGCTGAAATAAGATCTGAACTCAACGTGTTCTCTTTAGTAGAGTAGTACGGAGTGTCCTCAAAGAAAACCACATCAGTGCTCGTGAACCACTTCTTAGTAACAAGATTATAGCAACGATATCCTTTCTGAGTCCGTGAATATACCAGAAAAATACATTTTCAGCTCGAGACAACTTGTCCTGAGGCGGTCCAAGCAAACGAACAAAACAAGTTGACCCAAAAATTCTTCGAGGAACAAAAAAAAGAGGAAGGTGGGGTTGTAGCACTTGGACAAGAATTTTATTCCCAATAACAGAGAAGGCATATGATTTATCAGAAAACAGGCAGTGAGAACCGCTTCTGGCCAAAAATGTCTTGGAACATTAGAATGCAACTGAGTGTTCTAGTAACTTCAAGTCAATGCCTATTTTTTCTTTCAGCAAAACCGTTCTGTTGGGGTGTGTAAGCACAAGATGTCTAATGAATGGTACCCACAAAACGAAAAAATAATTCAACATTTTTTTGAACAAATTCCAAGGCATTATCAGTGCTCAGAATTTTAATGGGCATGGAAAATTGGGTTTTAATTTCAGCAAAGAAGAACTTAATAGTAGGCAAAACTTGTGATCTGTCTTTCATAAAAAACAACCAAGTGGCAAGGGAGTAATCATCAACGAACAAAATAAAATATTTATTTCTTGACAAACTTGGAACATAACAAGGACCCATACATCAACATGAACTAAATCAAACATATTTTTGCTACCAATCTGAGATTTTTTGGGAAATACACTTCTGGACTGTTTGCCTAATTGACATGACTCGCACTGAAAACTGTGCGTTCCTACACCAGAAATAACATGTTTTAATTTATCAGCCGGTGGATGCCCAAGTCTATAATGTCACTGTTATGCAGAAACAATAGAAGACAATGTTGAAGCAAGAGCTATAGCGCCAATCTGTTTCAAATCATCCAAGTAGTAGAGTCCGTCAGGTCCTTCATGGCCCCCACCAATCTTCATCCTCGTGCGAAGGTCCTGAAAAACACAAGTATCCGGTACAAAGGTCAGACTGCAGTTCAGGTTACGTACAATTTTACTGACAGACAACAAATTTAGCGGAAAATTGGGCACATATAAAGCAAATCTCTGAAGAACTTGAGTACAGATATCACCAATCCCAGACATAGCAGATTTGGACCCGTCAGCAAGCATAACAGTAGATTTAGGACAAGGTTTAGATCATGGTGCAGGACTTCGACTTCGTTTCGACTTCGCCAGGTGTGGAAGTGGAAGTTTGTGAAACTTCGAGGAAGATTCAAGGAAGTTTATACGCAAACTTCGACAAACTTCGATGGTGTTTTTATTAGCAAAATGATGCATAACTTCGATTGGAAACTTTAAAATTATGCTCTAACTCTAATTCTCATGTATTAATTCAACACAAAATACAATTCATGACTCTCTAGCGCTAGATAGGTTGATAATACAAAGTAGTCAATGATGCGTACTTGCTAATGTTCTCAACTCTCAAGTCTCAATAGTCATGTGTTAAACCTTCAAATAAAAATATACGAAATTACAAATTCTTATACTATTCTCTAATTCAACAATCAACATACATTTTCCACGCAATATCCTTCATACTTCCATATATTACATACGAAATATACATTACAATTGTAATAATTCACTAAAATGAAGTGCATACCCGATAAATGTCTTCACTTCACTCTTCAGTAAAAAGGTGAATGCCTTCCAAAATCGTAGCCTGGATGTTGAGCAGCTTGAGTCTGCCTAAGTAGTGACATTTGGTTATCAATTCTCATTGCATATTACATCCAAGTTGTGTGTTGAGAGTGGTTGAGCTCATAATCATGCACATATGCAGCAAAATCTTCATGGGATATTTCTGACAAATATCCAAATCTTGTATATAATGCAAGCTGTGTTGGATACCTGGAGGCAAGAGATCCTGGTGTGAAGTTGTGAAATTCTGGTATACGAGACGGCCTTTCTGCATCAGAATCAGAAGGGGGTACATATATGTTAGGTTGTGGTGGGGCTCGGGTTGTGCCATTTGTGGATAGTATTGACTTTGAGCGCCTGATATAGTATCAGTTGTAGCTTCATTAGGATCAGGGGCATATCCAGGGCCTAAGTAACTATATGATTTATTATCACTTCTATGGGAAACCCGACTTCCATAAGTTCTTTCTGAATCACCACCATAATATCCAGGAACAGGTTCTTGTTGATAAAATCCTCCAGAAGTAGGCCCAGTAAACCCCAATAAATCATCCACAAAGGTGCTTGTTGTTGTTCCCGATTGACCTCCCAATGACAAACTTCCAATTGATTCTGTGATATTGTCAATGTTGTAGTGAGGTACCTAATAAACTGGTTGAGGCACATGTCCTAGGCCTTGTGGATACCAATTCTCATAGCATGTTGACAATGGATTTAGTTGTTGTGTTGGAGCTTTACCCTTTCCCTTTCTTTGGTAGGTTCGATCTGTTAGTCTTTGAGTACCACTACCACTCTCATATTGTTGTTGATGTTGAGGTTGAGGGCGAGGAGATGGTGTTCTATGTGGCTGTGTATCTCCTCTTATATAGCTATCAGGAGTGTTTCCCCCATCATCACCACCTGAGGGCTCTGGAGTGGTGGAACCTGATGAGGCATCTGGTTCATCCTCTGGTAGACCCTGCCAAAAATCATTTTTATCAATACATGTGGTGTCTTCCGCTCCAAGTGTGGTCTGATCTGCTTGAGCTCCCTCACTTTGTTGATATTCATCTACATCAACCCCCATTGCCCCTGCAGTTCTGGCATTAGGCCCCCCACCTGGACGCCCTTCATCAAGTAGAGGTTCATTACTGTTGTTCAACCATGCTTGTAACGGGTCTTCATCGTCACCCCTGTCAGTGTAGACATACGCCCAATCAAGAGGATCAATCTTGACATTGCTTGTTGGGTTTCTCAATGATTCTTGTGTGTGTCTCTGCTTCAACTTCATATTATAGTGTACAAACACCAAGTCATGAAGGCGTGATGCAGACAACCTATTCCTTCTTTTTGTGTGAATCAAGTTGAAGGTTGATCAATTTCTTTCACATCCACCTGCTGTTGCTGTTTGGGACAAAACTTTTACTGCTACAGATCTCAATTCCTCACATTCACAGTCATAATTCATCCACCAATCAGCTGTAAAAAATAAAGAATGTTTAATGATCAATCAATGGACAAGTCAACCATTCATTATTATGATATCAAAATTAACCAATCATGTAATTATTTACCAGGAGAAACTTTTTCCCTTGAATAGATAGCCGCCGGTAGCCCAAACAGACCAGATGCTTCTCTAAATGGTTTTATCTAGTAATTGGTTGTAGTTGGACAGTGAAAGAATTAGATTAACATTTTATAATAATTTGTAATAAAGAATTATGTACTATGACTATCCATATTTGTGCAACAGCTCGAATAGCGTCATCTTTGTTATCAAAGAGCTTATCTATCACTTCTTGGAGACCCATTACCAAGTCTCCTCTTCTCCCAATGTCATTTTTGTATTGAAACCTTGGGTTTAAAAAATAACCTGCACATATAAGGACACAAAAGTTAGAAAATATTAGATGACTAACAAACACTAAGACCTAAATGCAATGACACATCCTTACCCGCTTTATGCAATGGGTGTAGAAGCTACCATCCCATCGTTCATCCACAACTTTTAGGAATTGTGCCTTGGCATTAGTTGCAGCTTCTTCAACTTTATCTCTCATAAGGCGCATTGCCTCATAGATGTAGGGCATGGTGGCATTCTTATCACCATCCACCATGCACAAGACATGTACTATGGGATCCATTATCTTTACAGCCTTGGTCACTCTAGTCCAGAAGTAGTCATCATTCAAAATTTTCACTTCTTTAGCTCTGTCAGATTTACTATCAAGGTGTTTGGCCCACTCTTTAGAAACAAAAATCCTTTTTAAACCTTGTCGTCTTTGCTTTAAGCTTTGCAAAACGATATAGTTGCTTGCAAATCTTGTAATGCCCAGTCTTACTATGTCTCCTCCACAATACTCTTTGCTTCGCATCATTGCAAGTAGGTAAAAGCGATTATATATAAATTTTGTAATTCTGGTTGCCCTAGGCATTACATATGTAAAAAGATCTAATTTTTCAAAATCTTTCAAAATTAGATCAATGCAGTGTGCAACACATGGCGTCCAAAATAAGTTGTATTTTGAAGACTCTTCAACTGTTTTTCCAGCTTTTTTGAAATTTGGCCCATTGTCAGTGCAAATTTGTAACACATTCTCTTTTCCAACATATTTTATCGCACCTTTAATCAATTTTGCAAGGTACCTGTGGTCTTTGATGTGGCGAGATGCATCAACTGATTTTATGAAAAATGTATCACCGTCACAATATGCCATGAAGTTGATAATCAGTGTCTTTGTACCTCTTGTCCAACCATCACACATGAGTGTCAACCCAAAAATTGACCACTTTTTTGTTTCATCTCCTCAATCCACTGCTCTAGTTGAAGTTTCTCAAGCGGAAGATATTTGTTCATTAAGTCATGTGCAGTTGGTGATTTGACTCCTCGTCCATGTTCAGCGACAACATCTATCATATGTTGCATGTAAGGGCCTTGTGCCACATTGGGAGCAATACCACTAGCAAATATAAATTTTCCTATCGCCTGTCCCACAACATCTTTTGCATTCTTCCACATACCTGTCAAACTTTTCTGCTTATGACTTTGTTTACGAAACCTTGGTTCAGAAGAAGTATATCTCATGCTGTTGGTCCTCAAACCCTGCATTTCTATGCTTTCTAAATTGACAACATTTGTTGGACGGCTTCCACTGCCACCACCAACATTGAAATCAAATGGGCCAAAACCACGTCGGATTTCATAAAATTGTCTTTCTTCTTCTTGTCTAATTGCCTCCTCCATTCTCGATCTTTTCAGTGCATGTCTCATTGCATCATCATCATCATCATCTTCTAATTCAACTACATTTTGTGGTATCGATGCACCAAACATCAACTCTTTGAAACCTTGCATCTCTAATCTTGTCTTCCTTGTGTTTTAGATCTTTTTGATTGAGTTGCTTGGAAACAATTTTTCTTATTTGATCTGGGCAATCTCTACACTTTGCAACATTTTTAAAATCTCCCACCTAGTGCTTTTTGAACCTAGAAATCCCACCACTCATTATAGTTTTCTTGTAGAAATTGCACTTGGTTTTTTGCCTAGTTCCATCTACCATTTCACAATACATCCATGCAGGGTCAACTTCCCCCCCTGACTCACCACCTTCACCTTCACCTTCACCTCCACCATCACGACCTGAACCAACCATTAAAACAAGTAGCACCCACAAAATACCCATATCTCCAGTCACAAAAAACCTGCACACAATAAATTAAAAGAAACAAATATTAGATAAATAGTGGGATTAACTCATTATTAGATATTAGGCAAATAAGTGGGAGTGTGGGACTAAGTTAACTAACTGAGTACTACTGACTTGGTAGAAAATCATACATTTTTAGAACTGAAAATTTTTAATTAAGTAATAAATAATTACTAATAATTCCTGAAATTATTAAATATATTGTAAATTGATAGTATGGCCAGTTATTAAGTGGGATTAACTAGCTAAGTAGCTAACAAACTAAGTTAACTAACTAACCAGTGAACAATCTAGGTTGAAATTTAAAAATTATAATTTATTTATATCTGAAAATTGATAAATAATATTAATATTTACTGAAATTATTATATATGTTGCAAATATTGTAGTTAAAGTCAGCAAATTACTCATTAAGTAACTATAATACAATATTATGAATTTTCTATCTCTAAATCTAATTAATGAAAAATTAAAGTATATAATATTTATGTAAAAGGAAATTCATTAAAATATTATTTTTCATATTTGTTTTATGATATTTTGTTGTAATAATACAAGATCTAAGTAAATATTAGCTAGATATATGCTAGATCTAAGTAGATCTAAGCTAGATCTAAGCTAGATGTAGTTAGATTTAGGCTAGATCTTAGTAGATTAAGGTAGGATCTAGGCTATATTCACCTAAATATTACTAATTAACAGTTTTTGCATGTAAAAATACTAATTTCGGATCATTAGATCTACATATTATGTATATATGTATAGGGAAAGTAGTAGAGAATGGAGTATTTAAGAGTTAGTAGTAGTTGTTTTTATTTAAAATTGAAAAAACAAAGAAAAAGGAGGAGATTTGGGACTTACCTTCTCAACAACAGCAATGGAGCTCTTCAACAGCCACAACAGCTCGTCCAAAGTCTGCAAACAGCACATGAGAGGGACCTCGTACAAGGCATCAAGTTATAATAGCCAACTTAAGGCTTTTTTGCTTCATGGGCCCGACCATCCTAACTTCGGCCTAACTTCGGCCACTTCGGCGAAGTGTTGCTGACATCGACGAAGTTTATACCATTTTGTGTAGGAAAAAATCAACTTCGTCGAAGTTCATCATATGTCGCCTCAAAGTTGTGACGAGGCCGAAGTATTAGTGGTTCGACTTCGCCAACCTGCGAAGTTTGAAACTTCGCCGAAGTTTCAGCCAACTTCGTCGAATTTATGTTCCATGGTTTAGATGGTTTAGAAAAAAGAGAACGATTGCTAGAAATATGTGAAGAAGCTCCAGAATCAATCACCCATTTGGTATTACCCACACTAGAAGAGGGAGCACTCAGAAAGGCAGAATCAAAACCAGTGTAAGTTGTAGCGTGAGCTCCAGATTCAACAACAAAAGAAGAGGAAGCACCGTTCTTTTCTAGCAGAAGATGTTCCACCTCTGAACGGATGAATTCAGCAGTGGAGGAACTCGAGGTGGCATCATGAGACGTCTGAGAAGCACCCTCAAACGCAACATTGGCCCACACAAGTATGCCATGTTTCTTCTAACATCTGTCTTCAATGTGGTTGGTGCGCCCACAAAAGTCAGTATACCACTGAGCTACGGTACCTCCAGAGACATCAACAGATGAACCACGACCAAGGGATCCACGACCAAGGGACCCACGTCCCCGTCCCGAAGTAGGAGAGTGGTTGTCCGGAGGTCGACCTTGACCCCTACCACGACCTCGGCCAGTCATGGCAGCAAGAGCAGTAGTGTCACTAGTATCAGAAGGCAGATCCGAGGAGGAAGCCGACAGTCGTTGAAGACGCTGAAAAACACTCTCCAACGTTGGTAGTTGATCACTGGCAAGGATCTGATCAACCACTCCAGCATACGAGTCAAAAAGTCCGCATAATGACTGGACAACCTGGAGTTCTTGCTGTTGTCGCTGCATAGTGGCTAAGTCGGTAGAGAGCGGATGAAGATTCTCAAGTTCCGCCCAGAAGCCTTTGAAAGTAAAAAAATAGTCAACAATATCGGGCCCAGAGAAATGTAGACGGGTCAGCTGTTTGTTCAGGTCAATCACCTTCAGATTCTTGCTGTGAGAGTAGGTATTGGCCAGTTGATCCCACATATCCTTGGCAGTCGGAGACAAAGCAGAGTAACACTAATGTGAGTTTCACTGCTGTTCAGGATCCACGTCATCACAGTCGAGTCATCCTTGACCCAATCATCGTAGATCTTTTTATCCTTGGACTCGACAGTACTGGGCGGAGTAGGAGGCGGATCCTGAGTCAGATGGGAGTGCTTGCCTTGGGATTTTGCAAAGATCTCATGGAGCAGACCCAATGTTGATAGTTGCGCCCATCCAACTTCACAGTAGTCACCTGACGACGGAAATCACCATGGGAAAGCCATGATCGAGACCGAGTCCAATAGTAGAAAACAACAACTAAGAAGATCAAACCGCCTAGATCCTCCGACTAGGCAACAACAAGGAGAAAAGAGGAACTGGAAAGAATCAGTTTACTTGAAGACTATCCTCCTCTTCTCTGCCTCTGGTGCGCCTCGACGCACCAGAGAACCTGGCGGCTCAAAGGCCAACGCTGGCAGAGAAGAGGAGGGCTCCTGAGACCCTCAAGATGGACGACCGGAGACGGCAGGAAGCATGGCGTGCTGCGGCTAGAAAGCCAGCACCCGCACTAGGTGGCGATGCCGGCGACAACTACAGTAGCCGACCGCGGGAGAAGGCGGCGACCAGGTGCCGGCGGGCGGGCGGGGGGGGGGGGGAGAGGACGCAACGCAGGGGGTGGGTGGCGGCTAGTGAACCTGCTTTGGTACCATCTTGATTTGTCTGTAAGGGTTAGGGTGCACAATGTGTGTACCCCGTATATTTATAGAAAGAACAATTACATATAGGTCCACATAGAATAGGGAAATAACAAGTGAATATAAAGAGCTAACTAAAACACTATTTAACAACCCTCTATTAAGATACTAGGACTCAATAAAGGCGTTTGCAAACTAACTCAATTTTCTGTTGCCCACTACCACTACTGAAGTCACCAGGGAAAGGGATTCTCTCATCATTAGGTGCATCCTGTACAATCCCAATCCCCAACATGCTATCGTTTGTCAGCTCTTGCTCGTTGACACAACACTTCCCTCGATGGGCCAGGTGTATGCTCTCATGTCCTAATCTGAGATGGCACACATCTCACTGACACCTTCAACGCTCAAGCTGTGATTGTTGCAGCTGTGATCGTAGACGGAGACAAGGATCACAATGTAAATGCATCTACTGTGCCAAATTGGTCACATTGAAGACGTCTGTCATTCCAAGCATGGGTATCCAACTGACTATGTTCATGAAAGTAGCACATGCATTACACACTTTGCCCATACCCCACCAACCCATGATGGTCGGGCCTCGTCATGGTGAATGCTAATCTTGCACTCCATGGGAAGTTCCTCTCACGTCTCTTTGATGAACGAGGAATAGGAATGAGCACACCATGCTTCACAACTGTTTGATGATTCTCCTTTGCAAACATACTCTCCACAATGATTCGACTACAAAATGAGGGATCCACCAAACACCTCACTCTCGTCTCATCTCCCTAATTTCAATTTCAAGTTAAACCTGTGGCAAAATTAGTTGACTGTGTTTGATGTTTTGTAACTTTTAAACCCTATGGTTTTGTATTGCAGGATTTGCGGAATATGATGATGATTGAGCAAGGAGTGTGCTTTGGTTTTCCTTACCACTTCTCCGCCCATCCACAGTCTCAACCTACTGCTGTTAGCGCAGCCACACTTCTTTTTCTTCACCTTCGGTTTGGTCATCTGTCTAGACACTAAATTTTTTGGATTTGTTTGTTTCGTCATATTCATCAATTTTATGTGATGCATGTCAATCGGAAAAGCACCACCATGGGTATATTCCGGCAAGAATTACAAAACAATCTACAATTTTTATTAATATTATCTATAGCAGTGAAATGAAAAACGTTCTGTGCGGCCGCTTAATCGGTTCAGCAGTCCAGCCGTTTAAAATACCCCCTAAACGCCCGATTAATTTTTTTCAAAAAAACGGGCTTTTTATCCCGCTTAACCCGCTTAATCAGCCACTTAATCCGCTTAATCAGCCGCTTAATCGGCCGCTCAGAGCCGTTTTTTTAAGAAAACTGCTGCAAGCCTGTAACATTAAGTAATTTCTGAAAGTAAAATAATTATTGACTGTAATATATTGAACTTATATACAATACATGTTCTATGATAAGCCTTAGTTAATTTAATATGCATACTTTGTATGTAAGACATAATAATCGGGTACTGCTTATATCCAAGTAAATTACATGTAACTAATCATGACATAGATTTTAGAATGCATACTTTGGTTAAATGTACTGCTGTAATTTTTGATCAAGTGATGATATGTAAATGTAGCAATAAGTTAGTAAGGTATCAATGATAAGTCTGCTGTAATGTGATACAAAATAGTTATTGTATCATGCATATATACTTAATACTTTTTTGTTTTATAGTTGTATAGGGTGTTTTATGTGTGACAAGTCTATTGTTTAATAGTTTAGCTATAATCATTGTTTTATAGTTGTGTTATAAAGTATTTGGGTGTTTAGTATGGTTATTTAGGGTGTTCAGATATGTATAAAGGTTCCAAAAAGTATAGTATATATATGCATACATGTGCATTTTTTTTATAAAATTGTATAGAAAATCAAAACCCGTTTTTTCAAAAATCGGCCGCTTACCGCTTAACCAGTTACAAGGTGCTGTCCGCACGCTTACCGCTTAACGTTTTTTAAAACATTGATCTATAGTGATGTTTGTGGTCCTTTTGACACCCTGTTATGATGCGTTTAGATAATTTATTACTTTTGTGGATGATTTTTTGTGAATGACATGGTTGCATCTTCTCAAAATGCGAGATGAGGTTTTACCCGTTATTCACACTTTTCATAAAATGGTCGTTGTCCAATTCGACTCACATTTAAATTCTCCGTATCAATAATGCTCTTGATACAGTCAATGTACAGTTTCCTCTTTTGGTTGGGACCATAGAACTAAATGTCGTCGACATGGGGCGAAATTTCGCCGATAATGTCGATGTCAACGGTCGGCGACGTCGAATTCATGTAAACATCCTTATTCCACAATATCCTCGACATTTCGTCGAAGTTGTCGACATTTCCCCATATGTCGAAGAAGCTGACCCAAGTCCATACAAAAATTCCACAATGTCCTTGACATTTATCGAAGTCGTCGAAGTTGGCGACATTCTTCTGGTATTTTGTGGAGTTGTCTGTGTGAGGTGGAAAAAGTGTTGGAGCTTGAGGTAAGATGATTTTGATGTTATCTTTTACTATTTTAAGCTAATAGTAATAGACCAATCCTCTCTCTGCTAAATCTACCATAGGTTTACACTATTTTTATGTAGTTTGTAACTTTGTTTATTGTCACAAACTTTATATATGGAAGAACTCCGTAATTCGGAGACGACTGTATGTAAGCGTGCATTTATCTACGTACGTAAACCTGTATGGATGGCTATATGTAAACATATATTGTGTTTTTTAGCTAGATTTGATGAAACCTGTTGATTTTCATCACAAAATGGCTATTTTTAGCTTAATTTTTGTCGAAGTTGCATCGAAGTTTGGTTGTAAAAATCCTCGACATTTCCTCGACATTTCCACAAACTTCCATGTCCACACCTGTCGAAGTCGGCTCGAAGTCGAAGTCCTGTTCCATGGTTGGGACATGGGAATGACTCATCAATGCTCTTGCTGCTCTGGCATTTTCTCCCCACAACAAAATGGTATTGCCGAGTGTAACAATATACATCTCCGTGACAATTAGACGTTCACTTTCCATTCATGCAAATCTTTCCAAACATTTTTGGTCTGACATTGTCCTCACCACTTTCTTTCTTAGCAATGGCCAACCGTCATCTATTCTTAGAAAAGGATCACTCTTTTGGTGTTATATTCTTAAATACAACTGTTTCCTCTATCTCCTCAGATTTTTAGCTGCATAGTCATCCATAAATTTAACCCCAAGGATGATAAGCTTCCCCCTGACGCTTGAACGGTTTTTGTAGGATATTATTGTTGTCTAGAGGTCAATAAGTGCCTTGATCCGAAAACTGGTTGCCTCTATGTTTGGGTTGATGTCATCTTTCACCAAGACATGTTTTTCTTTGCTCTCTCTCCTCTTCTGTGATGTTTGGCGATGTGATGGTCTCTTTATTAGAAGTATTTCTTATTAACAACTAACACCACCTCTCCACCACCATCACCAACACCCACTTCACCTCAATTCTTTTCTTAGGTCTATCATCAACGCAAGTAAGTTGATTCACACACAGCTGCGCCTTTGTCATTGTCTATTCCAAATTTCCAATATAAATCGATCAACCAGTCTCTCCAGTTAGGATAGGTATATGCTGACACACTGTAAAGCACCGTATTTCTTACACTTGTTGTCTTGCTCGTCTTTCTCTTTCTGGTATGCCTTTGCCACGACAGTGGATATTACCTCTATTCCAAAACATAGTGACAAGTTCGGGATTCAACAATTTTTCGGCTGGCTGGAAAAAACCGGAATTCGGAAAAAATCGAGAAAATTCGTGAAAAGATAGATAAATTTCGGTCAAAGTTCGGTCAACTATTCGGTAATAATCGAGAATAAGTCGGCCATACAAGTATATATACATATATATAGATAAATGTATGTATGTATGTATGTATATACATATATATATGATGCATGTAACTATTAAGGTCACAAGACATACAATCTTAGTGAGTGAAAAAGTAGGAAAAGAAGTAAAAAATAGTTGAGCAATAACAATGAACTGTCCGAATGAGTGAAGAGTTGGAGGTTTAGTGTATATTAGGAGTGTTCTGTATATGGTTTGGTAAAAAAAGAGCAAGTGACTTAAAAGAGAAAAATCGTGAAAGTCATGACGAATCGTGAAATATCGTATAAATAGTGAAAACGCGGGATAAATCGTGAAAAGTTGTGAAAAATCGGCAATTGGCGTATTAATCACATAATGAACATTCGAGAGCCTATAACATCGTGAAAAATTGTTGATTTTTCATAACGTTTAGAGACTTTTGTTACTATGTTCCAAAACGCCCGGTTGATGCCCTTTGACACCCTAGGTGGAAAGTTTTTGTGATGGACAAGAGAAGGCACTGTGTTCAAATGGCAGTTGAGATCTAGTTGATCCCCCGCTTGGCAAGAACAGCGCTGGCTATTAGTGGCTCTTCTCTATCAAACACCAATTTGATGTTGTGTCGAGAGGCTCAAACCCCGCATGGTTTCCAGAGGTTTTACCCAAACATTTGATGTTAATTGCTGAAATGTTCTCCACAGTCACTTGGATCATTTCAGTTCATATCCTAATCTCCTTGGATGTTCATCTGGACCATGGTAATAAAAAACCCATCTTGAGGCTCTCGAGGCTTACGCCTCTTGGTGAGGCTATCCTAAATGCGCCTCGAGGCTTACGCCTCGGTGTCTTGGACTGAGGCTTACGCCTCACAATGTCTGAGGCCCGCTTCACAGCACTAAGGCTCTGAGGCTTAGCTGAGGCGCACGCCTCAATTCTGGATGATAATGTCTTATGTTAACCACCAAATTGTCTACTTTTAAGATTATTACAAACGCTCCTTTAAAAAAAAATTAAAGTTCTTATAGTTAATTGTAATTTTTCATTAATAAGCATTTAATTATCATTTCTTGAGTGACAAATTCAATCTTCATTGTTAAATTTCTCTTTGTTTTCTACCTTCTTATTCACTATGTCGGTGAATTTCATATCATTGTTAACTAGTTTTGGTTCCTCGTTCCTATTACTTTGAAATTCTATCTCTAGTTTTTCTATCGAAATCTTTTATTCTAATAGTATAAATAATTGATATCTTATTATTTTTTACATAGATATTTTTGTATTGTGGTGGGTCTTTATTCTCTATTATCATTATTAAGATTCAGAATTAATTTTTATTTCATATTTTTCTGCTTGTATATACCTTTTTTGTTATACACACATTCATATACATAACACATATGAAAATATATGTGTAAATACATGTATAAATTAATTTTTTATTACCGCCTCACACATATTTTGAGGCTTACGCCTCAAACGCCTTGAAGCTTACGCCTCGCCTCACTGAGACAAAAACGCCTTGTTACGCCTCACACATTTTACAACCTTAATCTGGACTGACCTCTCTTCTAATAGGACACCAAAAATGCTTTTCTCCACGTGATCTCTTAGAGGAGGTGTATATGCAGCAACCTCCAGGCTTTGTTGCTATGGGGGTTTTCCCACAAGGTTTGTCGTGTTCGTCACTCACTATATGACCATAAGAAATCTCCACTAGCCTGGTTCAATAAGCTAAACACGGCCCTTGAAGACCGAGCTCTAAAAGGTGAGCTGCAAATCACTCCTCTCACTCTTCTCAAGGTACACATCCTCGTTGCATATGTGGATGGCATTGTGATCATTGACAATTACACCGAGAACATCTCAAGTCTGAAGAGGTCCCTACAAGCCAACTTTCATACTAAAGGTTGGGTAATATGCAATTTTTCTTGACTTAGAAGTTCTTCTTTTCACCACAAGGACCATCTTATATCAAAGATGCTATGTCGTTGACCTTTTTCAAGAGACAACGATGACAAATGCCAAACCAGACTCTAGTCTAATAGATTACCAAAAAACTTCAAGTGGGGGAGCTTTTCTTGATCCAGAGAAGTATCACCATGTGGTTGGAAATTATTTATTTGACCATTACTCGACTAGATATAACCTCTCCAGTTGGAGTGGTTAGTTAACATATGGCTGCACCTCTTTAAGCTTACCGTTGTAGTTTACTACGTATCTCGCAATGCCTTACGAGTGCTCCAGGAAAAGGACTGTTCTACAACTGCCCGCAGTTAAAGCCATTACTATCTCTGAGTTTGCAGATGGAGACGAGGTAGGAGATACTCAAGACTGCCAATCCACATCTGGTTTCTGTGTCAAGCTGGGAAATCATCCCATTGCCTGAAGAAGCAAAAAACAAACTGTTTTTGGTCACTCTAGCACTTAAAACTAAATACCAGGCTATGACCCATGCATGTTGTGACCTACAGTGAGGAAAGTCTGTTTTGACCGAATTTGGAATTCTTGTTCCGACTCTAACGACTCTCTTTCGTGACAACCAGACCGCCATTCACATTGCCAATAATCAAGTTTTCCATGGATGCACAAAACACATTGAGGTGGGTTGCCACTTTGTGTGGGACCTAGTCAAGGCTAAAATGATTGTAACTCCTCACCTGCAGATTTGGCATCAGATTGCTGACATTCTGACAAAACCACTGCCGCCCTGCTCTTTTACAGCTTATGGGTGTCAAGCAGGGACTACACAATGTATATCCAACTTAAGGGGGAGTGCTAGTATAAGTGGTTATTGGGCTCAGACCCATTGTCATTAGTTAATATTATATTTTGTATTTTCTATTTTCCTTGGTACCATGGTTTAAAATGTTGGTCGAAATGTCAACTTTCGACCGAAATTTCAATTTTCGACGATCAGATGACGAAAATGCACCTTCCTATAGCCAAAATTTTCAATATATTTAAAGAAAATTGAAATGAATAAAAAATCTGAAAATGAGAAATATTGTGTATTACTTTATTGAATACAAAATTTAAGATATAACATTTAATTGCATATATATATATATATATATATATATATATATATAAATTGCATAATTAAATCCTGACGGAAACAATTATGTATCTTTTCACTCACACATGTAGGAGGCCTTCCACCCAATATCAACATATGATATTATTTCATCATTAGGAGTATTTATGTATTTAGATCATCCTGGCAAAATTTCATGGCTTAATTCCTTTTATTTGGTCGTCGAATTGCGTGTCAAAATCTAGTGTCGAATTTGTCAAAATTTTGGTAAAATTCTATATAATTTTTTGTTTCCGGACCATTGGAAACGGTGTCGAAATCGGACATTTGAAACTATGCTTGGTACACTTAAGTGAGGATCCAGTTACCCACTTGAGGGTATTGACATAATCCCATGTACTCTATTACCAACTAATGAGAATTGCACCATAATCTAAGTTACATAAATCAACAATCATTACTTCCAGTTTTTATTCCTTATGCATTAATTATGAAGAATAAATACTTTTCCTGAATCTTCAAATATTAATTGTGCAGTTCAATGTTGAAGACCTAGCAGTGATGTGTCATTTACATGTATTACAACTAAATATTAGAGATGGCTTTACTGTATCTGGAATCTGGATTGAACGGAACAATCTTCTACATCCCTTTCACCTTTTGACTTTCTGTTAGTGTTAGAAAACTAAATTGCACATTACTGGTTAGCATAATAAACGAGCTGCTAAAACTTTAAGTTAACAATGTAAACCTGAATCTTTGATCGATTTGTCTTTATAATCACATGGGGTTCAAAAATATGTTTCCTGTATACTAGGAAGCACGGATACGGATACGTTTCGGATACGGGTACGGGGATATGACAATTTTTGAAAATATAGGATATGAGTACGGCATGGATACGGCAATTTTTTTGATATTTATTTAAATATTTTCAAAATAAATAGTATATTTATTTTTAAAATAGACGAAGGCAGTCATATTTCATTTATAAAATACAATATATCTAAAGAAATTGGAAACCAATTCCAAAGTAACGAACAATGATATAAAAAGGGGTCTTTCATTCATATTAATGTCAGATTGAAGCTACAAAAAGACGTCATAAAATCATATTTTAAACCATTCACATTTCATGTATCATTTAATTTTGTGTTGTAAAGTGTGCCATGTCATCTGTGACACCAAACCATCTTCTTTCGTCTATAAGAAGTAATTTAATATTTTTGTATACAAGAAGTATCCAAATTCCAAAAAAAAAAGAACTGAAATATGAAACAGCAGAGGCAATTATAGACAAGTAGGTATATTAACAGCAAGACACGGTGAGAAAATCAGAACTACTAAACAGTAAAATTAGAGAAAGCAAGAAAGGTGTTAACATATATTCCTGTTTTACATATTCTATTAGTTGTTTTATTATTTCCATATTATATGTGGACCTCTCTGTAAATGTTTCAGTGTTATATATATGAGGGTGCACACATTGTGCAACCCTACGCTTCCCAAAACTGCTTTGTGTTTCACATGGTACCAGAGCAGTAGATCCAGCCGCCACCCTCCCACCCCTCTCTCTCTTCTCCGGCCGGCCGGTCCCCCCCGCCCCGCCCGCAGCCGCACAGCCGCCGGGCAGCAGGCTCGCGCCGGCCAGCCGCCGGGCTCGCCGCCAGGGCCGGGCGCCCTCTCCGCCGCAGGGGGCAGGTGAGCCTCCGCGGTCCGTAGCCGCCGGTACGTTGGCTCCGTGAAGTTCTGCAGCGGTCCGGTGGCTTGAAGTTGGTGTGACGTAGACCGTTTTTTTCGGTCTTTTGCCTGCCTGCCCGTGTAGGCCGTTGTGCCACCGGGTTCTGTTCTGCGCTTCGGCGTAGACCGTATGTGAGAGGTTCTTCTACGGTGCTTTGTGCCTGCTGTGCCTGTCTGACGGCATAGCCCGTCTCCTGCCTGCTTGTGCCTGCTTACTTTTGTGCCTACTGCTCACATGGCGTCCTCGAGTGATGATTTCCGCCGTCAGGTTACTACTGTGAAGCTTGATGGGCGCAACTATCCACATTGGGTATGCTCCATGACGATCTATGCCAAGTCCCAGGGCAAGTACTCACATCTTACCCGTGCTGGTCCGCCAGTACCCGCAGAGGACGCTGATGCTAAAGATGTGAAGGTGTATGATGACTGGGTTCGTGACGACTCGAATGTAATGACTTGGATTCTCAACAGCAGCATTGAGAAGATCAGTGTCACGCTTCTTCACTTGCCTACGGCGAAGCAGATGTGGGATCAGCTCGCCGGTACATACTCGCATAGTTAGAACCCCAAGAAAGTGTTTGACATCACCAAGCAGCTGGGACGTCTACAGTTCACGGGGGCGGACATTGCAGATTACTTTTCTGACTTTACTGGATTGTGGGGTGAACTGGAATCCTATCACCCACTCTCCACGGACCTGGCTACCATGCAGCGTCAGCGCCAGAAGCTGCAGCTAGTCCAGTTTCTTTGTGGACTGCCCGAGTCCTACGCTGGAGTTGTGGACCAGATCTTAGCTAGTGACCCTCTGCCGTCACTACAGAGTGCCTACAAGCGTCTTCAGCGCTTGCCTTCGTCTTCATCGTCTCTGACTACTGATGTTGGGGAATCTTCTGCTCTTGCTGCCGCGTCTGGTCGTGGCCGTGGTCGCTTTACTGACAGCCGTCCTCCCTTGGGTGGAGGACGAGGACGGACTGCTTCTGGTCGCAGAGCCCCTTCTACTGCCCCTACTGCTGGTGCGCGTCCTCAGTCAGGACAGCGCCTTTGTACCTTCTGTGGCCGGTCCAACCATATTGAAGAAAAATGCTGGGAAAAATATGGTAAGCCGGAATGGGCCAATGCAGCGGCTGACTCCACTACTACTGCATCAGAAGGAACGACGTAGCCTACTGACTCTGCCTCCTCGGGTGCGACTGCTGACTACATCCGTGCTGAGGTGGAGCGTCTTCTTCTTGAGCGTGCTGGTGCGTCGTCTACAGCTTCGACTAGTGGAGCTCATGCAGCCACTTATTCTGGTTATGACACTGCCTTCCTGAGCTCTTCTTCTACTCTTGGTAATACTAAGTGGGTCATCGACTCTGGTGCATCTTCACATATTTCTGGAAATCGTTCACTGTTTCACAAATTATATAAACCTGCTCGACCCTCATCTGTTATGTTGGCTGATGGTTCCAAGTCTGCAGTGTCTGGAGTAGGGGATATTGTTTCTGACTTTCTACTGAAATCTGCCTTATATGTGCCTAAATTTCCTTTGAATCTATTGTCTGTCAGCAAAATATTGAGAAGCCTACAATGTAGTCTGACTTTTATTCCTGGTTCATGTGTTTTTCAGGACCTTCGCACGAGGATGAAGATTGGTGGGGGGTATGAAGGTGCTGATGGACTATTCTACCTGGATCATTTGCCAAAAGCAGCTAAAGCAACTGTGACTCCTGCATTATCTACCTCGGTTTCTGCTTTACAGTGGCACTACCGGCTGGGATATCCATCATCTGAAAAGCTTCGACATTTAGTTTCTGATATTGGCATTTGTAGTTTTCAGTGCGAGTCATGTCAACTTGGAAAGCAGACTAGAGTTGTTTATCCTAGACGCAGTCATATTAGCAGTAAAAATATGTTTGATCTAGTGCATTCTGATGTATGGGGCCCTTGTCATGTGCCGAGTCTATCTGGTCATAAATATTTTATTCTGTTTATTGATGATTTTTCAAGGACTACTTGGTTGTTTATGATGAAAAGTAGGTCCGAAGTTTTGTCTATTATCAAGTTCTTTTTTGCTGAAATAAAAACACAATATGGTGTGCCTGTCAAAATTTTTCGTACTGACAATGCGCTGGAATTTGTTAAAAAAGATGTAGATGTTTTTTGTAAATCTGTTGGTACGATACATCAGACCTCCTGTGCTTATACACCTCAGCAAAATGGTGTGGCTGAGCGTAAAAATAGACATGTGTTAGAGGTGGCTAGAACTATTATGATGCATGCACATGTTCCTCGCTCTTTTTGGCCTGAGGCTATATTGACTGCTTGTTTTCTGATAAATAGAATGCCATCTTCTGTGATTGGAAACAAAATACCTATTCAAGTTCTTCAACCAGATATTCAGTTATTTACTGTGCCTCCTTGTATTTTTGGATGTACTTGTTTTTTAAGTTTACTTGGACCTACCTCTGATAAACTGTCTCCTCGTGCTGAGAAATGCATTTGTTTGGGATATTCTCGTACCCAGAATGGATACAGATGTTACAGTCCTACTGCAAGGAAATGGTATACTAGCAGTGATGTAGTTTTCTTTGAGGATACCCCTTACTATTCTACTCGTGGTGACAGTTTACAGTCTGATCTTATTGCCTCTCCTCTACCTGTTACTACTGATTGTGTGCCTGATATTACTGAGAATGTCACTACTGAGGCTGCTAAACCTCCTATTATAGTTTATCAACGCAGGAACAGAGAACCTTCTACTCAAGAAACCCCCCCTGAAAACCAATCTTCACCTCCAGAAGGTTCTACTACACCTGAGGTACATTTTGATCTTCATTTACCCATTTCACACAGTATTGCTCAGTTTGTTTCTACTGATCATCTGAATGTTCATTCTAGCAATTTTGTATATGCCTTATCTGCTGTTGCTGTTCCAAAGAATATCCAGGATGCTCTACGGAGTACTGGATGGTTGTCTGCTATGAAGGAGGAAATGTTGGCTCTTGCTGAACGAGATACTTGGGAGCTGGTGGATCCACCTCCTCAGTGTAAACCTGTAGGCTGCAGATGGGTATATGCTGTGAAATATCAACCTGAAGACACTGTTGAAAGGCTGAAGGCACGGTTAGTTGCTAAAGGCTACACCCAAACTTATGGTATTGACTATTTTGAGACATTCTCTCCTGTTGCTCGTCTTAATTCTGTCAGAATTCTTCTTTCTGTTGCTGTTAATCTTGACTGGCCACTGTTGCAACTAGATGTGAAAAATGCCTTCTTGTATGGTGACTTACAAGAAGAAGTCTATATGGAGCAACATCCTGGGTTCGTTGCTCAGGGGGAGTCTCACAAAGTTTGCAGGTTAAAGAAGTCTATTTATGGGCTTAAGCAGAGTCCCCGTGCCTGGTTTGATAAACTGAGTAAAATTATGATTGACTTTGGATTTCTGCGCTCTCAGGTGGATCATTCTGTTTTCACCAAGAAGACTTCAGCTGGTATTATTATTCTGATTGTCTATGTTGATGATATTATCATATCTGGCAGTGATTCTCTTGGTATTCAGGCTACAAAATCTCATTTAGGCAAGCACTTTGCTACCAAAGATTTGGGCAGACTTAGATATTTTCTGGGCATAGAAGTTTCTAGAAACTCTAATGCTCTTGTGTTGTCTCAGCGAAAATATGTCCTGGACATACTGCAGGAGACCGGTATGCTGGGAGCGAGACCTGCTGATATTCCTCTAGATCCTAATGTAAATTGGGATGATGACTCTTCTCCTCTATTTGCTGATCATAAGAAGTACAGGAGGCTGATTGGTAAACTCATTTATTTGACTGTCACCAGAGCTGACATTTCTACTGCAGTGGGTCTTCTTAGCAGGTACCTTGATAAACCGAGACAGTGTCACTGGGATGCTCTTTGTCAGATTCTACGATATTTGAAGAAGTCTCCTGGCAAGGGACTTCACTACAGGAAACATGGGCACTGTTCTCTTGAAGGGTACTCTGATTCTGATTATGCAGGCAGCAGAGTTGACAGAAAATCTACTTCTGGATATTGTACGTATGTTGGAGGTAATCTTGTTACCTGGAGGAGTAAAAAACAAAATGTTGTGGCCAGGTCTAGTGCTGAAGCTGAATATAGGGCCATGGCCCATACTGCCTGTGAATTGTTGTGGGTGCGCTCTCTGTTAAAAGAGTTCGGGGTTGACTCTTCTTCTGCTATACCTATGCACTGTGACAATAAGGCTGCTATCTTCATTGCTAATAATCCAGTCTATCATGAGCGCACTAAACACATTGAAGTAGATTGTCATTTTATTCGGGAATCCATTCTTACTGGCAAGATCTGCACTCCCTTCACTCGTTCTGAAGACCAAGTTGCTGACATCTTCACCAAGTTGCTGGTGAAGAAGCAATTCTGCACACTGACGGACAAGTTGGGCATGATTGATATCTATGCTCCAACTTGAGGGGGAGTGTTAACATATATTCCTGTTTTACATATTCTATTAGTTGTTTTGTTATTTCCATATTATATGTGGACCTCTCTGTAAATGTTTCAGTGTTATATATATGAGGGTGCGCACATTGTGCAACCCTACGCTTCCCAAAACTGCTTTGTGTTTCACAAAAGGATTAAGTTCAAAGGGGATGAAAAAAGACAATGCCAAAATAGAATTCTGAAACAAGTTAAGGTAGAAATTCAGAGGCTAACCACCAATAGAAAATTGAATTCCTTTGGAGAAGATGAGGCACAAAGGCTGTACGTTAACCACCAGTAGCCCATTGGAGAAGATGAGGCACAAGCCGCACAACAATAGAAATATGACGTGGACTGAAGCAAAACCAAGCTTCAAAATGTATCGCACAAGCCAAAGGAGCCATTTTACTGATTTGCAAAGAGAATCAGTAAAAACGCAGGTCAATCCGTTAAAAGGTCTTATAAACAAAAAAAAGGCTTAAATGGGCCGGGCCGTATCCAAAACGTATCCAGGCCGTATCCAGGAAAATAAAAGCAGAAAAAAAAGGGGGACACGGCTGGAGAGGTATCCGATACGTATTTAGGTGTATCCATGGAGTATTGGTATCCGATACGTATCGGATACGGGTACGACACCTATTTTGGAGTATCCGTGTTTCCTAGCCTGTATAGTTTTCTATCAATTACACATTATTCACTTTGTTTAATACACATGTTAATTGTAATTATAAAAACTAAATTGTCTATGTGATGTTCTCTTTTGCATATTAAAGTTGCTCAGTTTTGACTATTTCTGCTGAATCTGCATAGTCTGGCAATTTATGATAAGAGCTGACAGAACCATAGAACTCACATATTTCATAATAAAAATCTATAAATATTGCTGGGTATAGCCTACTCTTTCTTAATTTTAAGTGACTAGTTAATGTCTTCATTCACCACTGTTGATTGGAACTTAGAAGTTCCAGTATTAGAGCTCTTGATTCCGTCCACTAACGGTTCTTCAATTGAAAAAATAAGCATTTTTTTTCAGAAGAAAGTATGATTTAGGTGCACCAAGCTACTGGCAGTATTAAGAATTGATCTATGGTGACAGTTTGATTTCCTGATTTCTAGTAATTTTCGAGAGGGTTGCAGTCATACAACCATGAAAACAAAAAAGGTGAAGAAGAAGAGAGAATGCTTAGAATTAAGGGAAAAGAAATTTGAGGTATTCTTGATTTTTTCATGTTTTAGCTCCCAAAAGCTGTCCTTTGCGTAGCAGCATTGGCTCAATGGGATTCCTATAAGGGGTTGGGTTACTAATATTAGGACCTTACATATGACCTGCCTCAAAGGGGTCTAGTTTTAATATAACAATCAAAACCACAAAAGCTGGTCTCAATCCTCAACAGGAACCCATGTATCTTTTGTTGACTAATCACCTAAGTGATTATCATTTTACTAAATAGTGGCTCCTCCCAATGCACACTGATATCCAATCTTTTGAACATTAGATGAAGACACATTCTGTAGTGTCAAAATGCCTTGATTTTATGGTTTATGTGAGTAATATCTGAGAAATCCCAAACGAATAGACTGGATTTCAATTCAAAATTAACATAATAGGATTTCATAGAATCTTGATTTAATCTTCTGAGTTCTGATTGTAATTTCAGGAAAAGTAGTTGTTTGTAAGAGTGGAATTTTAGCTCATATTATACTTATATATGTATACTCTATATCTATAGAACCAGTAGAAGGTCCCAGTATTCTGTTAGCTCTTTAATTTTTGCATGCTAATTTGAAGTAAAGGAAAGTTAAGGGTATAGTTAATAGATTATAAAAGTTTACTAGTTTTCTGCAATCTATCTTGGTGATGCACTTGTGCCCCAGAAGAAACAACAACAGTGTAATACCGCAAACAATTAGGCTCTGGGGATAAGATATGCCAAGTTACATGCCGCCATACTTGTAAAGGGGCATGGCTCCGTTCGCAGGAGGCCCGGGTGGCGCCTATGTCCCTTTCCGTTCAATTGAGGACATTCTATGGTTAAATTCGGCTGATTTAGGTCAAATCAGATCAAGTTAAGTTCAACTTAGGTCAAATTTGGGTAATCTAGCTCGAGTTAGGTCTCATTATGTGTGATTTAGTTGAATTTTGGTTTTAATTATATTCAGAAGAAATGAATTCATAAAAATCAGTAAATATAACTCAAAATACATTTAAATTAACATACAATTCTTTTTGAAAATGCACGGCCCGACTAGGTGCCGCCCCAATCCTAGAGATCACCGCCTAACGGCCTAGAAAATATGCATGTCGCCATGTTGCACATTCATGAAAAGAAAATTTGATAAGTGATAAAAAAACAGCATGTGCCCTTTTCATAAATCTCATTACTATCAAATTTTCTTACAATATAAAAAATGGGAATATTGGCACCCTAGTATGTTTGTACATCTGGTAGCATTAAGTCATCAACATAGACTTGAGACATGTTGCTTACCTCAGTTATCTTGTTATCTATCATTCCTTCTTAACATGTAGAATCAAGAGGTGTTGATATGGTGCTACACCAACTGATGAAAAACGGGTATATTGCCTATTACTGAGCATAATAAAGAAGTGTTAATAATAACTGGAATTGCATGAAGAAATAAAGGGCTGCATGGAAGTCATGATTTATTTTAATGTGTACTTTTAGGTATTATAATGGGTTAGGGAGTCTAATATCACCCATAACTCATGTTAACTAATTTTATAAATGGTAACTGGTACCAGAAGTATCAAAGTGGGTACATTACCATTTTAGAATTTCCATGAAAGATGTACATATTTTCTTCATAATGTTTTTTTCTTCTTACTATGATAGTGTTACATTGATGTTCTGCTTTAATATATGTCCAGGTTCTTTATGACATTGGTGTTGTTTCTACGAAGGAGCCTTTCCAATGCCTGATTAACCAAGGGTTAATACTCGGAGAAGTATGTTTACCTTGATAGTTTATCATGTTGATTAGGAGATAATAATACTTTGAGAAGTATGTTATATTTGTTATCATATAATAGTACCATATTGAATACAGGTTGAGTATATGGCATATAAAGATGAGACTGGTGAATTAATTTCTGCAGATTCCATCAAATCTGTTGGTGAATTATCTCAAGAACGAATACCAACTGAGAAGGTCTGTAATTTGGATGTGTATTGCATCTTTGTCATGACAGATAGCAGACCTCACATTCTACAATTTTATATATTCATTATTTAGAAACTAATTGCATTTGTGTACCGTTGTAGGTGATAAAGTCAGGTGATTCTTACGTGCTAAAGGATAACCCAAACATAGAATTGGTTGCACGCTCTTTTAAAATGAGCAAAAGTAGAGGAAACGTGGTCAATCCTGATGATGTGGTTTTGCAATATGGTGCTGATTCTCTTCGCTTATATGAAATGTTTATGGGTCCATTAAGGTAGCTATTATATAGTCTTTACTTTCATCTATAACTTGTTCAACAATTCTAATATATACTGTTACTAATGTCGATTATTCTTTGGCCTAGAGAAACAAAAACATGGAACACCGGTGGGATTGATGGAGTCTACAGATTTCTTGGGAGGATTTGGAGGTTGGTTGCCGGCTCTCCCTTTGCTGATGGATCCTATATAGAAGGAACAACTGTTATTGATTGTGAGCCTACTTTTGAACAGTTGCAAGTTTTGCATAGATGCATCCAAAAGGTATTGATTGTTTCTGACTAGTTTTGTAGCAGCAAAATTATTTTGTTGATATGCCTTTTTTGTATATTTATTATAGATTTACAGAACTGAACCCTACTAGAATCACCCTCTGCAAACGTCACTGCCTGAAACCCATAATTACTTTGTACAAGTTCTGAACTTCAGCTGTAATTTCCTTTGACTAATGATTATTTTTATATTTACATTCTTATTTTTATATATGTAAATATTAAATAATTACATTATTACATAGTATTTAGGCATAATCACACCTAACCTGAGCTAAACTAGAACTGTTTGGCCTTAATTTGAACCCATTTGATCGAAATTAGATCTAATTTGACATAGTTTACCTTAGTTTGGCCTAAACAAGACCTAATTTCGTATAACGTGACCTAATCAGACCCCATTTCCCCAAAATTTTCATATTTTGACCTAAACGAGACCAAATTTGACCAATCAGATCTAATCTTCCCAAGTTCAAACTATTTCCCTCAAATCATACTTGTTTTCCGCAATTTAGACCTAACCTGTGCAAATTTGACACGCTTTGGCCTAAATCAAATCTAATTTTGCATATTATGACCCAACAGACCTAACTTCCCCAAATTTATCTTGTTGACCTAAACAAGATCTAATTTGGCAAATCAGACCTAATCTCACCAAATCAGACCCATTTCCCTCAAGCCAAACTTGTTTTTCCCAAATCAGACCTAATCCTCTTAAGTTTAAATAATTTAGCCTGAAATCAAACCTAATTTTCCGGAACACGACCTAATCAAACCTAAATAGCCTTAAATTTCCCTATATCGATCTACATGAAGCCTTACGTGGCAAATCAGACCTAATTCCCTCAAATTAGACATATTTCCCCCGTATTAGGCTTGTTTTCTCCCAAAACAGACCAAATTTACTCTAATTTGGCCTCATTTTGGGTAAATCGAACCTATTTCAACCATAAAATGACTCAACATGATCAAATGCACACCTAATTTATGCTAAATTAGCCTTGAAGTGGATTAATTTGGGCCTAAAAGGCCTTAGGCGGCTCCAAGGGGGTTAGGTGCCAAGTTTGAGGCGACCTGCCTTAAGCTTAGGTGCCTTGGTAACCAAGTTTTCATATCCAACACAAAAATACAAAATGGTAAAGAGAAAAATGAACTATAGAAATATTTTAAATGTTATCAATTATTTTTTGATTAGTTGAGTTTGTTGCCATATAGTTGACTGCTGACAAAACATGTCACTCTAATTGTTTGTGCAACAGATTTGTAGGTCAATCGATTTTCATAAAACAAAAAGCTTGATTGTTCCGTGCTTTTTGAATAGGTGCAGTCGCAATGAAATTGATGACTTGTACATGCGTACATTAAGCTATTGTTGCAACTGGTAAAGGGATACTAATTTAATGTTTGTTTTCTTATTCTATAAAGAGGCCTAAATACAAAAAAAAACGTGTGTATCGGAGTACGTATACCTTATTTGTACCCCTCTTTTCTTTATCGTGTTTGATGTATGCTACTACATAATCCAACTATATAGATATGATGTGATCTCTAGGCTTACATGTGCATAAAAAATCATCTCAATTTGACTTTTGTGGATCAACCAATGAGAGAATATATATTTCCAGTAATGGATAGGCTGCTTTTAAAGCTATATTCCATGATATACATGAGATACATTCTTTAGCACATATAATCTAGACTGCATTCGTTCAATTTGTATGGTTGAATTTTGTTGACTCACTTTAGATGTGCTATTAAGATGGTCGATACATGTAATCATAGTAACAAAAGTCTAAAAATTTGATTTTTCACAATTTTCATAGGAACCGAACTTTCACCATGATTAACACGCTGGTTGCCGATTTTGCATGACTTTTTACGATTTTCTTGCTTTAGAAAATGTATATATTTATGTAATATAGTTAATATTTGACTAGAAAAACGCCAAATAAAGTGGCGTTTTCACTGAAAAGTTGGCTATATCCGGAATTATTTTCATTGAGGTGCTATAGTGGGTATTATTTTTCAGTGTGCTATTTTGTTTTTTTTCCATGTACATTTCTTTGATATCATTTTGATATAGGGATACTGCAAGTTTTAAAATAGGTCAAAACATGCCACTTAAACAAAAAAAGAGCGGTAATGTAATTTGTCTCGATCTCGACAAGGCATGCTGCACATTTAAGATAATTTAGTAAACATGGATTTTGATTTATGCCTTCTCAATAGTAATCTATTTTTGAGACAGCGGCAAAGAACTCGTCTTCAAAGATATAATTCCTGAGTCAATAAAGCTCCTTCCCTTTTCCCTCATTTACTTCTGAATGGTGTGTGCAAAGTTGCTGCAGGACGTAATATTCTGTATTCCTTTGCTTGTTTGATCATGTCAAAGTTAAATGAACCTTTTTGGAGCCCAAACCACTCGCTACCTGATAGCATCACTTAAAGATGCTCTTTGACTTCCTGATTCTGGCCTTTGAAATGCCATTTCTTTATTTTATTTGAGTAGAACAATACAGGATAATCATTGAAGTAGAAAGCAAGGAAAAGGTGTCTTGGTAAGGATGTTTATATAAGATTAGATAAGTATATGTGTAGTTCTGGGCGAGTTTAAGGGTCTCTATATAAAAGTGACTGAATATTAGCAAGTACTTAAAAATGGTATAATCAGGTCCTTCGCCGGCCCTAAACACCATTAACAGTTTAAATAGGGGTTCCGGTTAAAACCCATTCAAATAAAAATAAAATTCTATATGGATGCCGTACATAATGCAAAGCAAATGCTACGTGAAGTCACAATAACATGATATTTGATATTCAAATTGCGCAATACATATTAGCTGCTACCTGATAATCCCTTACAATTGAAATGAACATCCTCTCTTCAATATGTAATGGTACAATCTACTCCATACAAAATCCTTTTATTTCCGAAGCAAACATGACTATGAATCAATGTTTTAAAAAGCGGACGGGACATTGTAGCCGATTAAGTGGCAGGCGGGTGATTTTTGAAAAAGCGGATGCTTAAAATCTTATATATTCATATACAAAATTACATGTATGTGTATATAAAAAATATATTTCTAAGGAAATCAGTAATACTAACCAGTAGTATCAATTAGTAATGAACGAAATCTACAAGAAAATCAGTAAAATCAGTAAAACCATTAGAAGTATAATAGAGTAATACGATATTTACTTGGATATATTACAGCAGTACCCTATTATATACAGCTTACATACAAAGTTTGCATTCTAAAGTAGGACTAGGTATATCATAGAACATTTAATGTATACAAGCTTCATATATTATACTCAATACTACTTGGATTATATATTTAATTAACATTACATGCTTACAGCAGCATTTTTTTCAAAAAGCCGAAAAAAGCGGGAAAAAAGCAGGCAAAAAAGCGGGAAAAAGCGGGAAAAAAGTGGGCGCTTTTCTTCAAACCGAGTAAGCGGGCGCTTAAGGGCAAAATTAAGCGGATGGGGGTCTTGGCCGATTAAGCAGCCGCCTGGGCCGTTTTTTAATACACTGCTATGAATAATAAAGAGAGGCGGAAACTGTTGATGGGTCAACAACAGATGCTTCACTGTGTTCTCGGTTTCAGGAAGGCGGTTTACTTTATGAGGTCTATAGCACATTTCTGCTCATGTTGTATTGATCGTAGATTAGGTGGAAAACACAAGTATGGTTGTAATGCAAAGCATGGCAGTCCACAGGCTCCTCCATTGCCTTGATGTTAAGTCATGGAGACTGTCTTTAAGTATTTTGAAGGCACGGTTGTGTGATTTTCTGAAGAGTTTCTTATCGAATGTCTAACATGGAATCTCCTGATGTGTCTTTGGCCTCTTGGCAATTTGTTGACACGTGTAATACTGAATTCATTAAGCACTGGTACTATTTTCTGGACGATTCAAGGAATCTGGTAGCAAGGCTTCGTCTCAGCTGACCCTCCCGAAAATAATGCCATCATCTCTGAAATGGGGAACCTAGAGGACACATTTTGAATAATGTTATCAATGGCTTTGATTTTTAATTATTCGTGCTGAAGTTTGAGCTGTATTCTCCATGTGTGAAAGGGATGATGGTTTTTCTCAGGGATATTAACATCATCCTTTGACTAGTTATACCTTAGCTCATTGATTTGGTTTGTTTCTTACACCTTATCATTGTAACACATATTTTATTTCTTTAACTATGCTATCTGTTTCCTTATCAATTCACTCCAGTACATTTCCACTAATTTATCCCTGATTTATGACGATTCAATTGCTTCTGATTTTCAAGTTCAATTTTTCTCAGGTTTGAAGTATTAATCCTTATGCTGTATGAGTTACTAGTGTCATTCTTTGCCTAGAAAATAATGCAGAATCACCCTTCTTTGTACAGGTAACAGATGAAACTGAGGAGACAAGATTTAATACAGGAATCTCTGCCATGATGGAGTTCATTAATTCTGCATACAAGGTTCTTTTCCAAGTTGAAATCTTGTACTGAATGTGTGCTAAAAATCACAGCTATCTACGTGCCGTCAACTTGGGTTGGGGGGGGGGATATCTGCCAGGCACTGACCTAGGGTCTGTAGCTTTGCATACTTGATTAAAGACATGCATGGTAGCTCAATTGCAAATGTTAGGTCTCTTGGAAGAGAGACACCAAGATTTCGTATCACAATTGGGATACATCAAGGATCGTCACTCAGCCCATATCTAGCGTTCTTATTATGAATGAGTTGACAAAAGTCTGATAGGAGATCCACATCTGGTTATTGTACCTTCAAAGGAGGTAATCTAGTTACTTGGAGAAGCATGCTTTGTAACAAAAGTCTCCGACTTTTACAAAAAATTGGTAATTTTTCACGATTAATAGGCTCTCGAATGTTCAACACGATTAATAAATTGGTCGCCAATTTTTCGCTACTTTCCACGATTTTTCCCGCTTTCTCATTATTTATACGATTTTCACAATCTTTTGTGACTTTTTTCGTGATTTTTTCTTTAAACTCACTCCCTCTTTTTTTATAAAACCACGTACAAAAGAACTCTGGATTTACACTAAACTCCCAACACCCACTCTCCTGACAGTCCATGTTGCATCATCTTCCCTCCCCCTTCGTCCCCTTCTTCTCTAATGTTATGTGCAAATTCTTGGCTTAATATTCTTCTCTTCAATCAGCAAACATGCAATCCTCTTATTATCATATTATTTTCTCATTTTCCTCCTTAGTCAACACCAATACCATGTATGCTCAATGTTCCGTTAATAACTACTATTGTTTCACATGTTTCTCTCAAACTGTTCAATACTATGAGAGTGTTCCGTCTTTCTATATCTTGGAAAAGAGAAAAATCACTCCTATAAATAGGGGGATGCTGTACAGGGAAGCAAACAAAAAACCCTAATGAACCTCTTTATACAAAGGCCCATGTTACAGGATAAGTAAACAATAAGAAAACAATAAATAAAAGTACATCAATATATCTCAATACTCCCCCTCAAGTTGGAGCACAGATGCCAATCACACCCAACTTGCAGCATAGCTCCGCAAATCTCGTGCTAGAGAGAGGCTTAGTAATATATCTGCAGTTTGCTCGTGTGATGGCAGAAAAGGAGTAGCAATCTTCTTATTCAATACTACATCTCAAAGAAAATGGCAGTCGACTTCAATATGCTTGGTCCTCTCATGGAAAATAGGGTTACTAGCAATGAAGGTAGCAACACGATTATCACAATACATCGGGATATCATAAGTGACAGGGAATCCAAAGTATGCAGGAATAGACTTAATCCATAGCAGTTCACAAGTAGTATGTGCCATTGCATGATATTCACTCTGTACTAGATCTGGTAACAACATTTTGTTTGTTGCTTCTCCAAGTAACTAGATTACCTCCTTTGAAGGTACAATAACTAGAAGTGGATCTCCTATCAGACTTGCACCCTGCATAATCAACATCAGCATATCTAGTGACATCAAGGTGTCCGTTTCTTTTATAAAATAGTCCCTGTGTAGGTGCATTCTTCAAATATTTTAGGACATGACATGCAGCTCCCAGTGACATTGCCTAGGAAAATCCATAAGCTGACTAAGAACTCCCACAACAAAGCATATAACTGGTCTAGTAACAGTGAGATACAAAAGTTTGTCAACCATTCGCTTGTAGCAATACTTATCTTCTAAGGGTGGAGTGGACTCAACCCATAAATCATGTGCTTGATCCATAGGTGAGACTGCAGGTCGACACCCCAACATTCCAGTTTCAGTTAGTAAGTCAAGAGTATACTTCCTCTGTGATAGAGATACTCCATCTTTGTTGTGTGCTAGCTCAATGCCAAGAAATACCGAAGACGTCCAAGGTCTTTGGTTACAAAATGTTTCATAAGATAGTTTTTTGTATCTGCAATCCCTGTGTCATCACTACCAGACAAAATGATATCATCCATATAAACAATGAGAATAATAATTCCAAAAGTAGTGATCTTGATAAAAATAGAATGATCACATTGAGACTGTGTGAAATCAAATTTCTGCAGTATATGGGAGAATTTGTCAAACCATGCTCGAGGGATCTACTTGAGACCATAAATAGCCTTCTTAAGAAGATAAACTTTCCTAGAATGCCCCCCTTAGCAGCATAAGCTGGAGGTTGGGGCATATAGACAGTCTCCTGCAAATCACCATATAGAAATGCATTCTTGACATCTAGTTGAAGCAAATGCCATCCTTGATTGACGGAAACAGAAACAAGAATGCAGAAAAAAGTGAGATGAGCTACTGGAGAAAAAGTTTCAAAGTAATTGCTAGAGAGTCCATTTATTATTGTTTTTGTAATATGGGCCCAAGTATGTCTTGGCCCATTAGGGTTAGGTTGTGTCATGTACGCTTCCCTATTCTCCTATATATAGTAGGGTTTCTCTTATGTAATACGACGAATAGTCGTCTTTTACTTTCTAAGATGGTATCAGAGTAGTGATCCTAAACCCTAATCCTAGAGGAGACAAAAATATTTTGTTCCACCTGTGGGAGGCAGGCACCCTTATTGGCTTGGCCGCCCGCCGGGGATTATCCAACCTTTGATGTGCCGTTGGTTTCTCCACCCTACTGCTTAATCGCCCGTGTCCTGCCTCTATTGCCGCTAATCAGTCATGCATCTAGCCCATTCACGCCGCCTTGCCCATCTCCCGTAAAACCACCATCGTTCCCTCCTATGACTCCCGTCACCCGAAGCGATGCTCTTTTTTTTTCTTCCTCCGTAACACAACGTCAACTGGATACTAACCACACAACGATAATCGACTCCTGATTCCCGACCGCTTGACCGCTACCGCCCGTCCCATGGGTGTCCGTGGCACCAACACCGTCGTCTTGGACGTCGCAAAGAAGTCCACGGTCAAGCTCCAGGACTCGCGGTCTGTGAAGAAGATGGTGAACCTCAACGACCACATTGCGTTGGCGTGCGCAGGGCTCAAGGCCGACGTCCATGTCCTTATCTACGACACGCGTTGAGTGTCAGAGCCACAAGCCTTACACCTGACCCTCTCCATGTTTTTCCCTTGCGCCTGGTCCCATTCACGTCCAGCAACAGTGGCAATACTGCCTCCAAGTCTCACCAGTAGCGGCAGTCCTGCATCCAACCTGTGTGCCTCTGCATACAACAACCACACACCATCACCCTTTGTTATCCAGCAATACCTACTTCCCTTTATCTCCGTGAGGACAATTCTAGTGGATGTGGTCCCTCCAGTTCACATCGTATTAGTTTTTTGGTGAATCTATTCATTGATTTGTATCTGATTGCTGCTGTGTGGGTTGCAATACGATTACTTATTCTTCTCAATCTTCTGAGATTTTAATTTGATCGATGCTGCCTCCTTCAAGCCATCTTTGCCTTCTACTGCCTGTTGTCGTGACTCTCTATCGCTGCCCACTGCTACCTACCACTTCTAATCGCTACCAAACAACCCTCTACGCATTAATTTTTTTTTGGCGCTCTTCAATATATTTCTTGTACTGCCCCCCATATACACTCTACATATTGGTGCTAATCGGATTCCTTTTTTAGCCTAATCGGATTTTCGCGGGGGCTCCGCCCTCGTACCCCCGGATTTGTTGCCCTACCGGGCCAAACAAATCCCCATTTCAGGTCAACAAAAGATCCATTTATTTTTCTATCAGGATATGCCTATTTGGGTCATTTTCTACCTTGACTCGTGTTATCAGTTAACCCCTCCACATATTTGCCTACAAAAACCTTGCCTCTACCATTGTTTTGACTCTCCACGCCAACCACTCTTTGACTCCTTCCGTGTTTGGCATGAAGGGGAGAATAGAGGATGAAGAGTAGAGGGAAGAGATGAGATGGAGGAGAGATGGAGAGGAAGAAGAATTTTATTCTGTTGTTCTATTAGACTTCATGCCACATTTATTGCTGATATATGGTTTCTTCTGCTGCTATGTGATGCTTGCTACTGCTATTATAGCTTATTCATCATCTACCTCAACTACTTCTATGAAGTTACATATTTGGACGTCGTTCTTACTACTTGTTCTATGATTAGCGCATTTTGTTTGCTGTTTGTGCTTTTGCACTTTTTGCTGTCCATACATTATTTGCACGTTGACTTTCTTCTGTGGACCATCACTCTCTGGACTCTGTGGACCAACACTATTTGGACTTTGACGTCTGCTATCGTGATGGATACTTTATGAAGAGGGAAGATGATGAAGACATTTGTTGCTGACTTTACATGGAGCTTCATCTACTGGAGTTATTTATTTGCTTGCTACTCTGCCTACTGGTCTTCTATCTGCCTATGTCGTCGACTTTTGCTGTTGTGCGCCAACACTTTCTGGCATGTCCGTGCCTTGTTTGCACGTCGACTTTCTGCTTCTGTGTGCCAGCATTCTTTGGCTCGTTCGTGCCCTGTTTCGCACGTTACCCGTCCGTACTTTATTTGTACATTGACTACTACTGCTACTGTGATCCAGCACTCTCTGGGCTCTGCTACTATGACCCAACACTCTCTGGTTACTACGACGACGACTTTGATGAAGACCTTGGTGCCTATCAGCTATTTTATCTTTTGCTCCAGATGATTGTGTTGCTGCTTATTTCTGCTCTAGATGAACGAGAAGCTTCTGTGACCTGCTTGCCTGCTTGCTTGGAGTATCTACTTGAGGGGGAGTGTATGAGTTTCTGAGTGTTTGAGTCCTTTAATGTAATATTGAGGGGGAGAAATTTCTTGTATGGGCTTGATTTATCCTTTTGTTTTGTTTCTTTGTTTTTTAGTTTGACTCTGTTTGCAAGATGATCTGGGATTCTCCCAAATTTAGCTTGAGGGGGAGTGTTAGAGACTCAGTTTATTATTGTTATTATTGTTTTTGTAATATGGGCCCAAGTATGTCTTGGCCCATTAGGGTTAGGTTGTGTCATGTACGCTTCCCTATTCTCCTATATATAGGAGCAGGGTTTCTCTTATCTAATACAACGAATAGCCGTCTTTTACTTGCTAAGAGTAATCAACCCAAGTTCTTGTGTGTATCCCTTAGCAACCAGTCTAGCCTTCAAACGTTCAACTATCCCATCTAGCAGATATTGTATACACCCAACGACATCCAACAAGATTGCTACCCGTAGGCAGATCAACAAGTACCCGCGTCCCACGGGATCGAAGGGCATCCATCTCCTCATCCATTGCCTGTGTCCATCCAGGGTGTAGAGGAGCCTCCAGGACATTCTTTGGGATAGAAATAGTAGATAAAGTTGCATTAAGTTGAGCCATGGAAGCATTGAGATGGTATGTAGAAACATGTTTAGAAATACAATCTTGACACCAGACCATTGTCCTTTCCGTAATGCAATAGGAATGTCCAAATCAGAAATAGGAGCAAAGATAGTTGAACTACCATCATATTGTGGTGGATCATCAGTCGTTGAAGAGATCATAGCATGGGATACTGTAGGTAGAGGCCTTTTGTTTTACCGCTCATACACTTTCATTACATAGTTAGAAGACTCGTTCAAGGAAGGTACACTAGGAAGGGGCACATTAGGAAGAGACACATGTTTACTAGGCTCAGAGAAAAATGATGTATCTTCAAAGAAGGTGACATCCACACCGACATACAATCGATGTGCAACAGGGTCAAAACATTTGTACCCCTTTTGTGTATGAGAATAGCCAAGGAAACAACAACAAAAAGCTCGTGGAGACAATGTATCACACCCAAGTTGGTGATTGTAAACAAAACATAGGCAACCAAAAACCTTTGGCAGTAGGGCAAAGATTGATTCATGATGGGTAGAGAAGTTGGTAGTGTATTTTATTTTTTAAGATAGAAAGGCATTCGGTTGATGAGGTAGTTGGCTAAAAGAATGGCATCAGCCCAATAAAACTTAGGCACATTCATTTCAATCAGAACAGTCTGAGCTACATCAAGAAGATGTCTGTTTTTCATTTTAGCTACACCATTTTGTTGTGGACTGTATGGGCAAGAGGTATGATGAATAATTCCTTTGCGGATACAAAGTTTTTGAAAACCATGTCGCACATATTGACAAGCATTATCAGTGCGAACAAACTTAGGACTTAGGAGTAGTAGAAAATTGAGTCTTTTATTTCATTCAAGAATATGGATAAAACATGAAATTTCAGAACAATCCTTTAAAAGATAAAGCCAAGTGCCACGAGACCAATCATCAATAAAGGTTGCAAAATATCGCACATCAGTACTATGAAGAAACTGAGACTTGTTTATTGAGTGAATAAAACAGTGTACAATGCAGTCTCTTATATAACAGAAGAGAATAGAGACTAAAGCAGAGGTGAGCAATATGGGACTAAACTACAGAAGAGAACAACATAAGTGAGGCACATGCTATGCACATGACACTCAACAAACCATAACAGAACACAACATATCTCTATACTTCCCCTCAAGCTGGAGCGTAGATGTCGAACATGCCCAACTTGTCAACTAGAGTTTGAAACCGAGCTTTGGGAAGTATCTTCGTAAAGATGTCTGCAACTTGCTTGTCAATACTGAGATATGGAGTGCAAATCCGACCAGAGAGAACCGCTTCTCGAATAAAGTGACAATCGACCTCAATATGTTTCGTCCTCTCATGAAAGGTGGGGTTGCTCGCAATAAAAATGGAGGCCTTATTGTCACAAAACATCGGAATAGGGCTGGAATAAGATATATCAAACTCCTGAAGGAGACTCTGAACCCACAACAGTTCGCAAGCAGTATGAGCGATCGCTTGATATTCCGCCTCTGCACTGGATCTGGCCACAACAGTCTGCTTTTTGCTACGCCAGGTGACAAGGTTTCCACCCACAAATGTGCAGTAGCCTGATGTTGACTTTTGATCAGAACGACCTCCTGTATAGTCCAAAACGGAGAAACCAGATAGGTTGCAGTGGCCATGCTTCTTATACATCAAGCCTTTCCCTGGAGAACTTTTAAGATATCTCAGAATATGGCATATAGCATCCCAATGACATTGCCGGGGTTTGTCAAGATACCAACTGATGAATCCGACGACAGTAGTAAGATCAGCTCGTGTGACAGTTAAATGAATAAGCTTGCCTACCAGCCTCCTGAACTGGTGATGATCAACATAGGGAGGAGAGTTTGCATCATCCTAGTCCATGTTTGGGTCAAGTGGAGTGTTAGCCGGTTTGCAGCCTAGCATGCAGTTTCCTGCAACAGATCAAGCACATATTTTCTCTGAGATAGACAGTCCTGTAGATGATCTGGAGACTTCAATGCCTAAGAAATATCGAAGTTTTCCGAGATCTTTAGTGACAAAGTGCCTCTCTAAGTTTTAGTTTCCTGTATGCCCAAAGTATCATTGCCAGATAAGATAATATCATCCACATAAACAATCAGAATGACAAGTCCAACCACTGTCTTGCGAATAAAGACTGAATGATCAGAATGAGAACGACGAAAGCCAAAGGTGACTAATATCTGACTGAGCTTGTCAAACCAGGCTCGCGGACTTTGTTTGAGACCATAGATAGCCTTGTTCAACTCGCATACTTTGGAGGCAGACTCCCCCTGAGCAACAAACCCAGGTGGTTGCTCCATGTAGACTTCTTCCTGTAAATCTCCGTAAAGAAATGCATTTTTCACATCAAGCAGAAAGAGATACCAGTCTTTATTCACAACAACTGAAATCAGGATGCGAACAAAGTTTAATCGTGCAACAGGAGAGAAGGTCTCAAAATAATCAACACTGTATGTCTATGTGTAGCCCTTTGCAACAAGACGGGCTTTGAGGCGTTCAATAGTCCCATTAGGATGATATTTAATAGTAAAGATCCAGTGACAACCCACTGTAGGGCAAGAAGAAGGGTGATCCACAAGCTCCCATGTCTTGCGATCACACAGAGCCTGCATTTCCTGGTCCATTGCCTTCTTCCATGCTGGAATAGTAAGAGCCTCTGTAGCATTTTTCGGAACAGTGACAACAGAAAGTACAGAAGTAAAGTAGGCAAAGTTGTTATGCAGATGGTCAGATGTGTAGAAATGACTGACAGGATGTTTAGTACAGGAGTGAACACCTTTTCGTAAGCTGATAGGAAGGTACAAGTCAAAAGTTGCCTCAGTGTTTATTTGATCATCCGCAGACACAAGAATTGGTTGAGGAGGGGCCATGAAAGGAGTGCTTGTCTTCGGTCGACGTTTGTATACTTGCAGTGGACGTTCTTCAGGTTGGTCAGAGACAGGTAAATCTTCAACAATGCCCGGTAGAGGTGTTTGTGCCAACACATCATGAGATAGGCTTGCTCCATCCTCAGAAAAGAAGGGCATCTGCTAAAAAAAGACTACATCCGCACTAACAAACCATTGTCTGAGTATCAGATCAAAGCAGCGATAGCCTTTTTGAGTTCTCGAATAACCCAAAAAATGCACTTAGTAGACCGAGGGTCAAGTTTCAACATTCCTGGGCGCAGATTCTTAACAAAGAAGGTACACCCAGAAATGCGAGGTGGTACAGGAAAAAGAGGTGCATCAGGAAACAAAAGCGAGTAACGTATGCGATTTTGTAAAACAGAAGAGGGAATGCGGTTTATAAGGAAACATGTCGTAGTGACTGCCTCAGGCCAGAAACGGTGAGGAACTTTATAATGGATAAGAAGAGTGCGAGCAACCTCTAAGAGATGGCGATTTTTGCGTTCAGCAACACCGTTTTGCTGAGGAGTATAGGGGCAAGTGGTTTGGTGTATGGTGCCATGATAAGAACAAAAGGAAGTGACAAACTTCTGTATAAACTCTAGGGCATTGTCAGTACGGAGAATTTTGATTGTTTTTTTGAATTGGGTTTTTATTTCAGAAAAGAAAATGTTGATATTGTCCAAAATAGTACTCCGATCTTTGAGCAAAAATAGCCAGGTAGCACGGGAATAATCATCAATAAATGTCAGAAAATACTTAACACCAGTTTGACTCGGGACATAGCATGGAACCCAGATGTCTGAATGAACAATATCAAAAATATCTTTAGACCCAAGTTCTTTCTTAGCAGGAAAGACAAACCTCGTTTGTTTACCCAAAACACATGCTTCACAAGAGAATTTATTTTCAGCTAAAGCAGGAAATAAAAGTGAGACAAAACAGATTTGGGAAGCGTAGGGTTACACAATGTGTGTACCCTCATATATATATTAGTGTAACAATTACATGTAGGTCCAAATAGAAATGTAAATTAACAGAACAGTAAATAAAGACATATATTAACACCCCCCTCAAGTTGGAGCATAGATATCAATCATGCCCAACTTGTCCACAAGCGAGTTGAAATGCTTCTTGGCCAGCAACTTGGTAAACATATCAGCAACCTGGTCTTCTGAGCGAGTGAAAGGAGTACAGATCTTGCCAGATAAGATAGTCTCTCGAATGAAATGACAATCGACTTCAATATGCTTTGTGCGCTCATGATATACATGATTATTAGCAATGAAGATAACAACTTTATTGTCACAGTGCATAGGGATAGCAGGAGAAGATTCAATCCCGAAATCTTTTAGAAGAGATTGTACCCATAGGAGCTCACAAGCGGTGTGGGCCATCGCCCTGTATTCAGCTTCAACACTAGATCTGGCAACAACATTTTGCTTTTTGCTTCTCCAAGTCATCAGATTACCGCCAACATAAGTACAGTAGCCTGCAGTAGATTTCCTGTCAATCTTACTTCCCGCATAATCAGAATCAGAGTAGCCTTCCAGAGAACAGTGTCCATGCTTTCTATAGTAGAGGCCTTTGCCAGGTGATTTCTTAAAATATCTCAGAATATTACAGAGGGCATCCCAGTGACACTGTCTAGGCTTATCCAGGTATCTGCTAAGAAGACCAACTACAGTAGAAATATCGGCTCTAGTAACAGTCAGATAGATCATCTTACCAATCATTCTCCTATATTTTTTACTGTCTGGAAACATAGGAGAAGAGTCATCATCCCAATTAATATTGGGATCTAGAGGAGTATCAGCAGGATGTGCACCAAGCATCCCAGTCTCCTGTAACAGGTCAAGAACATACTTCCTCTGAGATAATACAAGAGCATTAGAGGTCCTAGACACCTCAATGCCCAGAAAATATCGTAACTTCCCCAGATCTTTAGTAGCAAAATGTTTGCACAAGTGTGCTTTAGTGGCCTGTATCTTAGAATGATCGCTACCAGATAGAACAATATCATCAACATAAACAATCAGAATGACAATGCCAGAAGAAGTCTTTTTTGTAAAGACAGAATGATCAACCTGTGACCTCAGAAAACCAAAAGCAGTCAGGATTTTACTCAGCTTATCAAACCATGCCCAAGGACTCTGCTTGAGTCCATAAATAGATTTTTTAACCTGCAAACTTTATGTGACCCCCCCTGAGTAACAAACCCAGGTGGTTGCTCCATATAAACCTCTTCTTGAAGATCCCAATACAGGAAGACATTTTTAACATCCAGTTGAATAAGAGGCCAATTAAGGTTAATAACAACAGAAAGAAGAATTCTAAAAGAGTTAAGTCTGGCAACAGGCGAAAACGTCTCAAAATAATCAATTCCATAAGTTTAAGTATACCCTTTGGCAACCAGCGAACCCTTCAGACGTTCCACCGTTCCATCAGGTTGATACTTGACAGCATAGACCCATCTGCAACCAACAGGTTTGCACTCAGGAGGTGGATCCACCAGCTCCCAAGTTCCTCTGCCAGTAAGAGCAGTCATCTCTTCTTTCATGGCAGTCATCCATGCTGAGCTTTGTAAGGCATCATGGACAGTTTTAGGAACAACAATAGAAGATAGAGCAGCCACAAAGTTGCTAGCATGAACACTCAGATGTACAGTAGAAACATGATTAGCAATATTATGAGAAGTACAGGAACGAGTGCCTTTTCTGAGAGCAATAGGCAGATCTAAGCCAGAGTGTACCTCAGCAGGAGTGGGACCTTCTTGAGGAGAAGATTAGTGCTGCATGGGGGGTCTTGAGTACTTTAGGACCTGTTCCTGCATTTATACACAATAAGTGGAGTAGTAGTTTCTGCAGGTGAAGTGTCAGAGGTGCAATCACTCATGACATGTAATAGTGCTATGATTATATCAGAATCCAGAGTATCTCCTTTAGCAGAATAAAAAGGTGTATCCTTAAAAAAGACAACATCACTACTTGTGAACCATTTTTTCCCAGTAGGACTATAGTACCGGTACCCTTTTTGAGTACGAGAATAACCCAGAAAAATACATTTTTCTGCTCTAGGAGATAATTTATCATAGTTTGGTCCAAGTAACCGCACAAAACAAGTTGACCCAAATATCCGTGGAGGTACAGAAAATAGGGTTACATCAGGCTGGAGAACCTGAACAGGTAGATCGACAAAACAAATCAACTTCTTTCTGAACAAACTCCAAAGCATTATCGGTTCTCAGAATTTTAATAGGCACTGAATATTGGGTTTTTATTTCAGCAAAAAAGAACTTTATTGTAGATAGCACTTGAGACCGATTTTTCAACATAAACAACCAGGTTGCACGAGAGAAATCATCAATAAGCAGAATAAAGTATTTATTGCCAAACAAACTTGGCACATGACACAGACCCCATACATCTGAATGAACAATATCAAAAATGTTTTTACTGCTAATCTGGGACCTTTTAGGAAATACAGTTCTAGACTGTTTCCCTAACTGACATGACTCGCATTGAAACCTGTGCGTCCCTACACCCGAGATAACATGCTTTAATTTTTCAGAAGATGGATGTCCTAGCCTGTAGTGCCCCTGCAGAGCTGGAACTGATGAAAATAGAGCAGAAGATAGCGCCAAGTTGTCAATCTTTTTCAATTCATCCAGATAGTATAGGCCATCAGGTCCTTCATGCCCCCCACCAATCTTCATCCTCGTGCGAAGGTCCTGAAAAGTACAAGTACCAGGAATGAATGTGAGACTGCAGTTCAGGCTACGCACAATTTTTCTAACATATAATAAGTTCAGCGGAAATCGAGACACATATAGAGCAGACTTTAACAAAAATTGAGAAATTATGTCTCCAATCCCTGCTACAGCAGTGTTGGAGCCATCAGCCAGCATAACAGAAGAATTAGAAACCAGTTTAGATAAGGTTTTAAACAACGACTGATTTCCAGATATATGAGACGATGCACCCGAATCAATCACCCATTTTTTATTACCAGTACTAGGCGATGGAGCACTGATGAAAGCATAATCACAACCAGAATATGTAGCAGCATGAGCTCCAGAGGATGACCCAGTACGCTCAAGCAGTAGACGCTCCACCTCAGCACGGATGAAGTCGGCAGTAGTAGAACTGGATGCATCAGTAGCAGTAGGTTGGGACACTACCTCAGTGGTAGCATCGGTATCAGAAGCTGTATTAACCCAGGCGGGTTTTCCATATTTCTCCCATCATTTTTCTTCAACATGATTAGACCGGCCACAGAAGCTGCAGAACCGTTGGCCAGTCTGAGGGCGGGCAGCATTAGGAGGACCAGAAGGTGCTCCACGTCCAGAAGAACTCCTCCCCCTCCCAACACCAAGAGGAGGACGAGTTTCATGAGTACAACCACGACCACGACCACGACTACGGCCAGACATAGCAGCAAGAGTGGTGGTATCGCCAGTATCAGAAGGTGACTCAGATGAGGATGACGACAAGCGCTATAGATGTTGAAAAGCACTCTGTAGAGTAGGTAGTGGATCACTGGCTAGAATCTGATCCACAACCCCAACATATGAGTCAGGTAAGCCACAAAGGAACTGGACTACTTGCAACTCCTGGCGTTGACGTTGCATGGTAGCCAAGTCAGTAGACAAGGGATGGTAGGCCTCCAATCCCCCCCAAAGTCCCTTGAAGGCAGAAAAATAGTCAGTAAGATCAGATCCCAAGAAGTGTAGACGACTAAGTTGCTTGTTGATATCGAAGACTTTCTTCGGATTCTAGCTGTAAGAGTATGTACTAGCAAGCTGATCCCACATCTGCTTGGCTGTCTGCAGGTATAATAAAGTGACACTAATTTTTGTCTCGCTGCTATTCAGAATCCAAGTCATAACAGTAGAATCATCTTTAACCCAATCATCATATGCTTTGACATCCTTGGAGTCGGCGGTGGCAGCAGGCACATGAGGCGGATCACGGGTCAAATATGACAGTTTCCCTTGAGATTTAACATAGATTTGCATGGAACAAACCCAGTGCTGGTAGTTTCTCCCATCCAGTTTAACAGTAGTAACCTGGCGACGCAGATCCTCATGTGAAGATGCCATGTCAGGCAGAGCACCAATCGCCGACAGTGAGAAGAACAAGCAGGCACAGGCAGAACACAACCGCCTAGTTCCTCAGCTAGGCGGCAGTAGGCACAGTGAAACGGCTAGACGGACCAGTTACATACGGGCTACGTCGGGGCTAATGTATTAGAAAGCGGGAAGCGGGAGGCGTGCGGACGACACCCTGTAACCGATTAAGCGGTAGGCGGGCGATTAAGCGGGCGATTTTTGAAAAAGCGGGTGTCTAAATTTTATATATTTTTATACAAAATTACATGTATGTGTATATAAAAAATATATTTATAATGAACTTTTATACATATCTAATCAGCAAATCAGTAATTAACTAAGTATTCATCAATACTTACTATTAATCAGCATCTCTAATCACTAAAATCAGCAAGCAGATCAGTAATTGTATATAACAAACTATGAATTATTGAATTAAAGTAATCACTAAAGTAATACTAACCAGCAGTACCAATCATTAATCACTGAAAGCAGCAAGGAAATCAGTAAAACTAATCATGCATTACTAGTATAATAGAGCAATAGGATATTTACTTAGATGCATTACAATAGTACCCAATTATTACAGCTTACACACAAAGTATGCATTCTAAATTAGGACTAGCTATATCATAGAACATTTAATGTATACAAGTTTTGTATATTATAGTCAATACTACTTGGCTATGTAATTAATTAATGTTAGATGCTTACATTAGGATTTTTAAACAAAAGCGGGAAAAAAGCGGGAAAAAGCGGGTGGGGCGGGCAAAAAGCGGGCGATTAATGGAAAAATTAAGCGGTTGGGGGTCATGGGCGCTTAAGCGGCCCGCCTGGCCGTTTTTTATTTCACTGGTTGGGGCGCAACAGAGAACCCGGTGGCTCAAAGGCCTATACGGGCAGGCAGGAAGCAGACCGAAGACGGTCCTTCAGGAGGAGATCAAGCCACCGAAGCAAGTAGCGGTGAGAACCGCGTGCGCGGCGGCGGCGCCCGGTGCTGTTGCGGCTGGGGCGGCCAGCCAGTGGCGGGCGGGAGGGCGGGTGGGGGGGACGGCTGGTGAGAGAGAGAGAGAAGGGAGGGAGGGAAGGGGAAGAGCGGCTCCCGGATCTAAGCCTGCTCTGGTACCATGAGACAAAACAGATTTGGGAAGCGTAGGGTTACACAATGTGTGAACCCTCATATATATATATTAATGTAACAATTACATGTAGGTCCAAATAGAAATGTAAATTAACAGAACAGTAAATATAGACATATTAACAAAAAGCTTCAACTTCGCAGCAGACGGATGACCCAACCGGATGTTCCATTGAAGTCCACAGACAGATGTAGATAAGAGAGCTGAAGCTGCAGGCTGTCCATCCAAGTAGTAAAGTCCATGTGGTCCTTCATGGCCCGAACCAATCCTCGTCTTCGTGCGGAGATCCTTTAAAACACAACCAGAGGGATCAAATTTAATAGAGCACTGAAGTTGTTTGACAGTTTTACCGACAGATAATAAATTAACAGGAAATTGAGGTATATATAAAACAGAGTGAAGATTCATCTTGCGAGATAGTGGAACTGTGCCAACGCCATGGACAGGCGTTTTCGAGCCATTAACAACTGTGACCGATGGAATATGCGAAGTTTTAGATAGAGCAGAAAATAAGTGGATGTCGCCTGCCATGTGACAGACGCTCCAGAGTCAATACACCACTTATGGTACCAGCAAAGGGAGACACAAGCATAGCAGAGGAACCGGCCGCCGATGTCGAAGGTAGTTGAGTCATTCGCTCCTGGAAGAATTTCTCTAACTCAGATCGAAGCCAGTCAGTGTTTGAAGTAGCAACTGGTGGATTGGATGCAGCTTCAGTAGTTGCTTCAGTGGAGGCTTGGTTTGCCCAGGTTGGCTTGCCGTGCTTGATCCAACACCTATCTTCAGTGTGATTGTCACGACCACACCAGTTGCAGTAGCGAGGTCCAGTGGCTTGACCTTATCCAGGAGCAGTAGAAGTGCCTCTTCCACCAAAAGGTGGTGGACGTCCTCCACAGACACGTCCAGAATCAGCAGTACGAGCAACCAAGGCATGATGCTCAATAGCAGGTGTAGAGGATACAGATGGGAGTCGCTGGACTCGCTTTAAAACGTCGCGAAGAGTCGGTAGCGGATCACTTGACAAAATTTGATCAATCACGCCTGAAAAAGATGCAGGTAGGTCCAACAGGAATTGAACGAGTTGGAGTTCATTGTGCTGCTCCTGAGCCTCTTTGATGTCAGCAGTCAGAGGGTGGTAGATCTCATACTCATTCCAGAGAGCAGAACATTGGTTGTAAAAATCTTCAATAGACGCATCTGAGTACTCCTTGGCTAGGTTTTTGAAAATTTCGAAAACCCACTTAGGATTTTGTTGATGCAAGTAGACATGAGACACCTGGTCCCGCATTGCTTTGGCATCATGAAGGCACAGTAGAGACTGACTCATGCGCGGCTCGGTGCTATTGAGAAGCCATGACATAACACCCGAGTCGTCTTTGGACCATTGGGCATAAGCTTGTTTGGTCTTGTCGTTAGCAGTAGAAGCAAGAGGATCAGTGGTAAGATGTGAGTATCGACCTTGAGCCTTCACATACAGTACAAAGGACGCCGACCACAGATGGTAGTTCGAGCCGTCGAGCTTGACAGTGGTAGCACAGAGAGACCGAGGAGGCTCAACGGAAGCCATACTAAGCAGAGGCGGGTAGTAGCAAGATGGTGGCGTAGCAGCAAGATGCAGCAACTAAAGACTCCACGATGGGGCAGCAGCAGACAGTAAATAATGAACCCTCTATGGGGCAGTAGCAGCAGCAGGGATCTGACACATCAGATCAGAAGGACCCTTTTTCGGGCAGAGAGATGGATAAAAGGAACCTACGCCGACATGAGGAAATTAATATTCCTTCATGAGGTGCAGGCAGAAAAAGATCTGGAGACGTAGAGGACTCTCAACGTGAGAGATCTATGGCTGTCAGGAAGAACAGATTAACCGCTAGGAGAAGAGGAAGGAAGGTGATGGTGGGGAAAGTAGAGGAAGGAGAAGAGCAGCAACCGTCAGGTAGAGGAGTGGTGAGGTGAGGGGCGGAGGTGGAGAGGAGGGTGGTTGGCGGCAGCCGGTGGGTGAAGGGGCGGCGGCGGCAGCAGGAAGGGGGGGTGGCGGCAGGTGGGGGAGGGGCAGGTGGTGGCGGCAGTGGGTGGTGGGGGCGTTGGGGTGGTTGACGGCGGGTGGGGAAGGGAAGGTGGTGGTGGCGGCGGGTGAGGACAACAACGGCGGCGCTGGGCAGGGAAGCTGACATCGGCGCGGGGGGAGAGAACTTAGGGCATAGGGGCAGGGTAGGAAGAAAAAAAGGGGACCGGACCTGCTCTTGATACCATATGAAGAAATTGAGACTTGTTTATTGAGTGAATAAAATAGTATACAATGCAGTCTCTTATATAACAGAAGAGAATAGAGACTAAAGCAGAGGTGAGCAATATGGTACTAAACTACATAAGAGAACAACATAAGTGAGGCACATGCTATGCACCTGACACTCAACAAAACATAACAGAATACAACATATCTCTATAAGTACGATTACCAATATGACGTGGTCCCAAGACATCAAAGTGAATTAAATGAAATAAATTTGGACTCCTGTTGTCACGACGAAGAGAAAACACAAATCGATGGTGTTTTCCAAGTTGACAAGACTGGCATGTGAAGTTTTCAGATGATAAACTAGGAAATAAAGACTTCAACTTAATGGCAGAAGGATGATCAAGCCTTAAGTGCCATTGATAAAGAGAGGAAGATCGGGCCATAAGAGCAATAGTAGGCGAAGTGACGAGGTCTACAGATAGTACAAACCATCTCCGCCTTTATATTCCCCATCAAACGTCTTCTTCGTCCTGAAGATCTTGCATGGCGACAATATAAGGAAAGAAGGTTACACTGCAATTTAAAGACTTTGTAATTTTACTGACAAGTTTGAAGGAAATCTGGGCACAAACAGAACATGTTTAAGAAGGGTGTTATTAACATCCCCTATTCCAGTGATCGGAGAAGTAGATCCATCCGCTAGACGGCAGACGCACATGAGAATGGTAGGTGGATTTCTTTGGGTAAGTGAAGAGAAATTTATTACTGGTCATATGAGTCTTAGCACCTGAATCAACAATCCAATCTTCTTTTGCCGAATGCTTGAAGACAAGAAAGATCACTTGAGTGTTGAACAATATTTGCATGAGGCATGGTAGTAACAACATAAGCGACTTTGATCAGTTTGTCAAGGTCAAACGAACTTCGGGTTACCTTTTGAGAATTGGTACCACTAGAGGCATATGTAGATTCCCCATCATCAACAACAGTGGATACTTAGTTTGCCCATTCTGGCTTTCCATGCTTCTTCCAACATCTGTCTTTGGTAACATTAGTCCGTTTACAAAAGTTGCAGTACCGAGACTGAAGAGGAGAGGACCCTCTTCCAGAAGACTGAGGAGGAGACCCTCTTCCACCATTGTTGAGACCTCTCCCCATCTCCGAGTAGAATTACCATGTCCTCGTCCAAAAACAACTAGAGAAACATGCTCCTCTTTAGTAGTAGAAGACACCAAGGAATGAGGTATCCGATTTCGATGCCGTTTCGACAACATGGAAACCAAAATTTTTTGAAATTTCGACGAAAATTTCGATAGATGCAACCGTGCCCGTTTCGACGCCAAAATGAACGAATTAATTTATGAAATTTTATAGGCGTGATCTCTACACCTAAATGAATCATTTTATGCAATAAAATGTTATGTGGGGGTAGGTTGGGGGGTGGTCCTTCATGTGGGAGGTAAGGGAACTGTCCTGTTTTTGGAGGATTTCGATGAAGGGTTTCGATGAGAAAATGTAGGAATTAAGTTATGCAATTTTGCAAGAATGAGCTATATACAAGCATGTACTTATTTGTGTTATAATATCAAATATTGGATATGTAGGGCATCCCCACACATTTTACTTGGGTTGATAGTTTGTTGTTGATATTGACTCAATCACTCAATAGTCAATCATTTCATTGGTCCCAAGAACACTAGTGCAATGTTTCCAAGCTAAATCATTATTTGTTGGTATGGTTGGCTTCCTAGCACCTTCATTGTCTAATAAGCCACCACTAGGATACATGTCATCCACATTGCAAAAACTAAAAAAGCATGCATTGCATAAGTATTTAATAATTTGACTAGCAAATATTAGGGAAATGCAATGCAATTATGATATACTATTAGTATATACTATGTATAAGTACTAAATAGTGAAATAACTCCAATCCCCCTTTGCTCCTCTTCGAAAAACAACAATAACAAGGATTGCAATTATCGAAAATTTCATCGAAATTTGGCGAAATTCATCGAAATCATCGAAATTTGGCGAAACTCATCGAAATCATCGAAATCGACACAGTCACACGTTTCGGTACCAGATCCCATCGAAATCGAAATTTTAGGGTGAAATTTCGCTAATTTCGCCGAAACCTCATTCCTTGGAAGACACCGAGTGGGATAACCAGAGGTAAACATAGTCTAGCATGGGCAATGATTCAGATGCTAGGATTTGTTGATGGACATCTTCATAGTTGGGAGGAAGGGATGCCAAAAAGTGGCATAGCTGAACTTCATCTTGTTGTTTCTATAGTCTAGTGAGATCAACGGATAGATGATGCTGGAGTTCGAGCTCTCCCCAAATACCTTTGAAGGTATCAAAGTGTGAAACAAAAGATGTAGCTTCGTCAAGTCTTAGAGAATGCAGACGTTTATAAAGTTCAAATATTCGAGAGGCATTTCCCTTACTGGAATAGATTTGAGCAATATGATCCCAAGCTTCCTTGGCAATATCAGTAAAAAGATCGGTGGATACATGGGATTCACAACTATTTAGAATCCAAGAGAGGATTTGAGAGTCACATTCAATCCATTTCTTATACTCGACTTTCTTTTTGTCAGTTGTTTCATCTTTAGGAGGAGGGAGTTTGGTGAGATGCTCAAGCTTGCCCGACGAGTGAGCATAAATTTGAAAGGATTGTGCTCATAAAATATAGTTGGATTCATTGAACTTGACAAAAGTTACACATCTAGCATGTGGCTCAAGGGTCTTAGAAGAAGATGAAGCCATTATTCCAAAGTACAGAATAGTAGTAGTTGACAGATGTCGACAGATGCAGGGACACGTGTCAGGAAATCGACACAGCGTGTGCACAATTGACATAAGTCTTCAGCTGCAGAGACACGATGCCTCAAGAAATAGACACGGTGTGTGCAAAGTTGACATAGATGTCCAGAATCAGCGATACATCGTGTCGATAAGGCGACACAGCGTGTGAAATAAATAACAACGGCAACAGGTATGTGAAAGAATATTGTATTGAATGGAATGCAATGGGACGAATACAACACTGGACTCCCTCTCCTTTATATAGGAGAGGGGAGACACCCTAAGACTTAGGACACAAGTAATCTAAACGGGCTGAGATACAAAAACCCACTAACTAATTAACCTATTAACTAAATAGGCTAATATATACTCTTTAACAAGGTAATTCTTAGAAGTAAGCACACGACATGTGCATAAAGATACACGGCGTATCTGGCAGCAACATAAGTAGTTCGCCGAAGAAAAACTGCATATGCAGAAGGAGACATGACTTGTCTGGCAGCAGCAGTAGGTAGTTTGCCAGAGAAACACGATGTCTGTAAAAAGAGACACGGCGTGTCCACGTCGTGCAGGACAGTACTTGGAAGCAGTAGTAGGTAGCTTGCCGGGGAGACACGACATGTTAGACAGATACACGGCATGTCCACGTCGCGTAGGGCGGCGGCGAACCAACAAAAAGGTCACAAAATGACCCATAATAGATGGAAAACACTATGGTTCACCAAGAAGAAGAGCAATATGTTGGATAGATACAATCATATCAATAATAAGATGGATAGGTGGTCATGGATGACCACACAAATTTGCCGAATGGTTTTCCAATAGCAGTTTCCTGGGTGTAAGACCATTGGAAAAATCGTCGACTATGTCCCTAGATCCTCTTGATGGAGAGGATAGGGTTAGAGAGGGGAGTAGATCCTCTTATTCTACCTCTATATGCTTTGTGCGCTCATGAAATGTAGGGTTGCTCACAATAAAAATATAAGCTTTGTTGTCGCAGAACATAGGAATTATACTAGTATCAGAGATATCAAATTCTTTAAGAAGACTTTGAACCCACATAAGTTCACATGTAGTGTGAGCCATAGCTCTATATTCTGCTTCAACACTTGATCTAGCTACCATCGTTTGCGTCTTGCTTTGCCAAGTAACTAGGTTGCCTCCAATAAAGGTGCAATATCTGTATGTAGATTTCCTATCACATCTACTCCCTGCATAATCAGAATCTGAGTAACCAGAAAGATTGCAATGTCCATGTCTTTTGTAAAATAGACCTTTCCCTGGAGAGTTTTTTAGACATTTTAGAATGTGGCAAACTGCATCCCAGTGACATTGTCGTGGTTTATCTAGATACCTACTGACAAACCCTACAACAGTAGTAATATCAACTCTCGTGACAGTAAGGTAAATGAGATTACCAACCAATCTTCAATATTGGTGGTTATCATAATAAGGTGAAAAAGTTTCATCATCCAATCAGTGTAAGGATCTAGAGGGGTGTTGGCCAACTTGCAACCAAGCATGCATGTTTCCTGCAAACGATCTAGTACGTATTTTCGTTATGAGAGATAAACCTGCATATGACCTGGACATTTCAATGCCTAAGAAATACCGCAGTTTGCTAAGATCCTTGGTGACAAACTGCTAATCTAAATCAGATTTGGTTGCTTGAATGCCTTTGGTGTCACTGCCAGATAAGATAATGCCATCTACATAGACAATAAGAATGACAAGACCAACAACAATTTTCATAATAAATACAGAATGATCAGAATGAGAACGACGAAAGTCGAATTTCATGCGAATCTGACAGAGCTTGTCAAACCAGGCACGAGGACTTTGTTTCAGTCCATAGATGGCTTTCCTCAACCTGTAGACTCGCGAAGAATACTCCCCTGAGCAACATAATCAGGCGGTTGCTCCATGTAAACCTCTTCATGCAAATCTCCATAAAGAAAAGCGTTTTTGACATCCAACTGAAATAATGGCCAATCCTTGTTTACAACAACAGAGATGAGAACTCTAATAGAATTGAGTCTAGCAACAGGAGAAAAAGTCTCAAAATAGTCTACTCCATAAGTTTGAGTATACCCTTTTTCTACCATACATGCTTTCAATCGCTCAATCATGGCATCAGGCTGATATTTGATAGTGAAGATCCATCGACATCCAACAGTAGGACAAGCAGAATGGCGATTCACAAGATCCCACGTCTCGCGTTCAGAGAGTGCCTTCATTTCAGCTTCCATCGATTGACGCCAGGCAGGAATTTGTAGTGCTGCTCTAGCATTTTTCCGGAAAGACAGCAGAAATAGCAACAGTAAAGCAAGTGAAGCTAACACCCAGATTAGTGGAGGAACAAAAATGACTAATCGGATGTTGAGTGCAGGAGCGGACACCTTTTCGAAGACTAATAGGAAGGTGCAAGTCAGAGTGTACCTGAGTTGTGTTGCGATCTTCCACCAAGGATCTGGTTGTTGAGGGGTCATGGAGGGGATAGTAGGCCTTGGTCTTCTTAGACTTGCAACAGACGATCTTCAGGTACCAGCTCAGAGGGTGGATCAACATCCACAATGTTTGATAACGGGGTGGCCAAGAGATCACAGGATAAGGTGTCCCTTTTATCAGAATAGTATGGCAAATGTTCGAAAAAAACTACATCCGCACTAGCATACCACTGCCATATGATAGGGTCATAGCAATGATACCCTTTTTTGTGTTTTGGAATAATCCAAAAAAATGCATTTAGTGGAGCGAGGGTCAAGTCTTGTAATCTGTGGATGAAGGTTTTTAACAAAGCAAGTGCACCCAAAGATGAGTGACTGGAAAAGAAAAAATCTGCGCATCAGAAAGAGAATGGTGTATGGAATTGGATTTTGCAAAATAGTTGAAGGCATGCGATTGATAAGGTAGCAAGTAGTAGAAACAACCTCAGGCCAAAAACACCGTGGAACGTGATAATGTAGTATGGTGCGAGCAACCTCTAGAAGATGACGATTTTTCGTTCAACTTCCCCATTTTGTTGTGGAGTATACAAGCAAGAAGTTTGATGATTCGTTCCACGAGAGGAACAAAAATAAGTGATAGATTTTTGCATGAATTCAAGAGCATTGTCGGTGCAAAAGATTTTAATAGCTTTATTAAACTGAGTAAGAATTTCAGAACAAAGGTAGTGATAGTGTCCGTAATAGTGCTGCGATCTTTTAGCAAACATAACCAAGTTGCTCGAGAAAAATCGTAAATGAATGTCATAAAATATTTAACACTAGAATGACTTGTAATAGAACAAGGACCGCATATATCAACATGGACAATATCAAAATTGCTAGCCAATATCTTTTTTTGCAGGAAACACATAACGAGTTTGTTTGCCAAACTGGCAAGCTTCACAAGAAAACTTTTATCACCTAAAGTCGGAAGTAAATGTTTCAGTTTTGAAGCAGACGGGTGGCCAGGGCGATAATGTTGGTGAAGTCCGGTCACAGATGAAGATAGCATAGCAATCACTGATGTCGGTCCATCCGGGTAGTAGAGCCCATCTGGTCCCTCATGGCCCGAACCAATCCTCGTCTTCATGCGGAGTTCCTAAAAAACACAACCCGAAGGGTCAAACGTAATAGAGCACTGAAGGCTCTTCACAGTTTTACTGACTAAAAGTAGATTAACAGGAAATTTAGGGACATATAAGGCATATTTCAGATACAAATTGCGAAATAAAGGAATAGTCCCAATGCCATGTACTGTTTTCTGAGAGCCTTCAGTTACTGTTACCAGAGGTAGATGAGTGGATCTTATTAGGGCAGAAAATAAATCAGAACTACCGGCCATATGGACCGAAGCACCAGAGTCAATGCACCATTTATTTTTACCAATAGATGGAGCAACAAGCATGGCAGACGAGCTGACCTCTGAAGTAGAAGGTAGGTTGGACATGCGTTCTTAGAAGAGCTTCTCAAACTCAAATCCAATCCAGTCAGAAGAGGGTTGAGACCCATTGTGATAAGTAAAAGTAGAATCTTCAAAAGCATCAGAGGTAACTTGGTTGGCCCATGCAGGCTTACCATCTTTGACCCAACACCGCTCTTCATTATGCTTGTCACACCCACATAAGTTGCAAAAGCGTTGGCCAATGGGTTGACCACGACTAGGTTTAGAAGAAGAAGTTTGTCTCGAGGTAGGAGGGGGACGTCCACCACATCCACGACCAAGGCTGCGTCCTCGACCGCGACTAGAATCAACAGAACACACAACAAGAGTAGGATGCTCAATAGCAAGAATGAGTTCATTGATGGTAGATGTTGAACACGTTTGAGCACATCTCAGAGAGTGGGCAGAGGATCACTAGAAAGAATTTGATCAACAACTCCAAAAATGAGAAAGGGAGTCCAACAAGGATCTGGACAACTTGTAGTTCATTCGTTTGCCATTGAACTTCCTTTATATCAACAGATAGGGGATGATAGACTTCATATCCATCCTAGAGGGCAGAACACTAGTTGTAGTAGTCTTCAAGCGAAATGTCAGCCGGATACTCCTTTGCCAGGTTCTTGAAGATCTCGATCACCTTCTTAGGGCTTTGTTCATGAGAATAGACATGGGATAACTGATTCCACATGGCTTTGGCATCATGTAGTCGAAGGAGGGACTGACTAATCCTTGGCTCGGTGCTGTTGACAATCCAAAACATAACACCAAAGTCATCTTTACTCCACTGTGCGTAGGCTTGTTGTGTCTTATTATCCGCCGATGCATCAGGAGGAGGTTTAGGGTCGACAGTGATGTATGAGTAGCAAGCTTGTGCCTTCTTGCATATAGAATAAAAGATGCTGACTATGGATGGTAGTTGGACCCATCAAGTTTCATCGCGGTGACGCACAGAGAACGTGGAGGCTCAATAGATGGCATGACACACAGATCCATAGCCGAGGTAGAGTAGAAAACAGCTGCAACAGAAAGCACACGGCAACAACAGTCAGAAGTTAGCAGGCAACCAGAGTAACCTTCGACACGGGCAGAAGAAAGGCGGGATCAATAGATCCGAAGAACCCCGTAACGCGACAGAAGGCAGCAGTAGCAGATCTGAAACATCAGATCTGAGAACCCACAGATGGGGCAGTAGAGATCAGAGACGAACCTACGCCACCGTAGGGAGAGAGCTACTCCACCATGAGGCAAGAGCAGGCAAGAAGCGAGTCAGATTAGATCGTCAATGTGTTTTTAGAAACGTACCGAAACATGGAGAAGAAAGGAAATGGAGGAGAGAAGGGGTTTTTGGGGTCTAGAGGAGGGGCGATGGCTGCTGTGAGGGTGTGGGTGGCAGCAACGAGAGGTAGGGAAGCGGGAGGGTGACGGCGGGGAGGTGGGTGGCAGGTGGGTTGGGCGGCGGCTGGTAGAGGTGGGGCAACAAGAGGAGAAGGAACGACGGCGGAGAGGTGGGGCGGAGGATGGGCAGCAGGAGGAGGGGGACGGGGCAGCGTGAGAGGAAGATGGGCATCAAGAGGAGGGGAGGCAACGTGTGGGGAGGGCACATCGGGAGGAAAGGGGGCTGGCGGCTAGTGTGAAGGGGGGAAGGAAGCTTAGGGTTAGAGGAGGGGTGAGAGGGGGATCATATCTTTCTGATACCATATAGCAAAGGAAGGCTATTGTATGAGTGAGTAAAATTGAGTACAATGCCTTCTCTTTTATAGGATAAGAGAATAAAACAATAGCAATATGGGATAAAAAACATAAGTAACATGTAGAGTAGAGCACATGTAAAAAGGAAATATAAGCGTATCTCTATAGTATACATAAATTAAAAAGTATGTCTTCAATTTGTGTGTATATCTCGGTATGTTATATATGTAAGTATATATATGAATATAACAAAAGTATGCATATACATGTATAAGTATGTGTATGAGAATTTGTTATATTATATATATATATATATATATATATATATAGAGAGAGAGAGAGAGAGAGAGAGAGAGAGTCAGGCTAGAATACACTCGAGTGTACAGATCACGCCGTACACCTCAATCGTGTTTGCCTATCTAGACCATATTTTTCTAAAATCTAATCCATTGATCTTCATGGTTACAATAATAATAGGTCACATACAAAATTTGAACTCATTTGGATGAGTATAAGTCACTCATCCAAGGACAACTAAATCGACACACAAAACTAATTTGAAATACATGATTTTTGCCTCCTTTAGATGCATGACCTATAAGTGTCCAAATGAGCTAAAATTTATTATATAGTATGTTCTTATGATAATTAAGAAGATCAACGGTTTAGATTTTTCAAAAATTTATTGCATCTTCAAAAATGACTGAGGTGTACGGTGCCTCCGGTACACTCGAGTGTACACTAGCCTGACTCTCTCTCTATATATATATATATTGTTAAACAATGTTTTACTTAGTTCTTTATATTCACTTGTTATTTTCATATTCTATATGGACCCATGATTGTTCTCTTTATAAATATACGGGGTACACACATTGCGCACCCTAACCCTTATACAACTGAAGATGGTACCAGAGCGGGTTCTCTAGCCGCCACCCACCTCTCCGTAGTCGCCCCCCCACCCCCCGCCCGCCTGCCCGACTGATGTTGCCGCGACGCCTGCCGGCCGTAGCCGCCGACGACTCTCCCCGTGTGGCCCTGGCCTGCTAACGCCGCCCACACTGCTCCTTGCCATCACCGCTGTCCGCCTTGAGGGTCTCCGGAGCCCTCCTCTCTGCCCGTGTCGACGCTTAAGCCACCGGGTTCTCTGCTGCATCTCGGCGTAGTCTTCATGTAAGCTGGTCCTTTCAGTTCCTCTTATCTGCTTGTTGCCGCCTAGTCGGAGGATCTAGGTGGTTCTACCTTGGTTGCTGTTTTCTATTTTTGGACTCGGTCTCTATCATGGCTTCCTCCAATGACGGTTTTTGTCGTCAGGTGACTACTGTGAAGTTGGATGGACGCAACTATCAACACTGGGTCTGCTCCATGGAGATCTTTGCAAAATCCCAAGGCAAGCACTTTCATCTCACCTAAGATTCACCTCCTGCTCTGCCCAGTGCTGCCGAGTCCAAGGATAAAAAGATCTACGATGTTTATGTCAAGGATGACTCGACTGTGATGATGTGGATCCTGAACAACAACGAAACTCCCATCATCATTACCCTACTTCGTCTCCCGATTGCCAAGGAGATGTGGGATCAACTGGCCAGTACCTACTCTCACAACAAGAATCTGAAGAATGTGTTTGATCTGAACAAACAGCTGACCCACCTGCATTTCACTGGCCCCGATATTGCTGACTATTTTTCGACCTTCAAAGGCGTCTGGGCAGGACTTGAGAACCTTCATCCGTTATCTACTGACTTAGCTACTATGCAGCGACAACGATAGGAACTCCAGGTTGTCCAGTTCTTATGTGGACTTCCTGACTCATATGCTGGAGTGGTTGACCAGATCCTTGCCAATGATCCTCTACCGACGTTGGAGACTGCTTTTCAGCGTCTACAACACCTGTCGGCTTCCTTGTTAGATCTGCCTTTTGAGACTGGTGACACCACTGCCCTTGCTGCTATGTCTGGCCCTGGTCGTGGTCGGGGTCATGGTCGACCGCCGGACAACCGTTCATCTGCTTTTGGACGAGGACGTGGGTCCCTTGGTCGTGGATCGCTTGGTCGTAGCTCATCTGTTGATGTTTCTAGAGGTGCCGCCGCTTAGCGGTATTGTGACTTCTGTGGTCATAAAAACCACACTGAAGACAGATGCTGGAAGAAACATGGCACACCTGCGTGGGCCAATGCTGCGTCTAAGGGTGCTTCGCAAACACCTTCTGCTGCCACCTCAAGTTCCTCCACTGTTGATTTCATCCGCTCCGAGGTGGAACTCCTCCTGCTAGAAAAGACCGGTGCTTCATCATCTTCTGCTGCTGAATCTGGAGCTCACGCTGCAACTTACACTGGTTGTGACTCTTCCTTTCTGAGTGCTCCCTCTTCTAGTGCTGGTAATACCAAATGGGTGATTGATTCTGGTGCTTCTTCACATATCTTTGGCAATTGTTCTCTCTTTTCTAGACTGTCTACACCTTGTTTTAAATCTGCTGTTATGCTTACTGACGGATCAAAATTTGCTGTGTCTAGCATTGGTGATATCTGTGCTCAAATTCTTCTGATATCTGCCTTATATGTGCCCAAGTTCCTGCTAAACTTATTGTCTGCCAGTAAAATTGTACGTAATCTGAACTGCAGTCTTACATTTGTACCGGGTACTTGTGTTTTTCAAGACCTTCGCACGAGGATGAAGATTGGTGGGGGGCATGAAGGACCTGATGGACTCTATTACTTGGATGATTTGAAACAGATTGGCACTACAACTCTAGCTTCAGCATTGTCTTTTATGTCTGTAGTACAGTGGCATTATAGACTTGGGCATCCATCAGCTGATAAATTAAAACATGTTATTTCTGGTGTAGGAACGCACAGTTTTCAGTGCGAGTCATGTCAATTAGGCAAGCAGTCCAAAACTGTGTTTCCAAAAAAATCTCAGATTGGTAGCAAAAATGTTTTTTGATTTAGTTCATGCTGATGTATGGGGTCCTTGTCATGTTCCAAGTTTTTCAGGCAATAAATACTTTATTTTGTTCATTGATGATTACTCTCATGCTACCTGGTTGTTTTTGATGAAAGATAGATCAGAAGTTTTGCCTACTATTAAATTCTTCTTTGCTGAAATTAAAACTTAGTTTTTTATGTCTATTTAAATCCTGTGTACTGATAATGCTTTGGAATTTGTTCAAAAAAATGTTGAATTATTTTGTCGTTCTGTGGGTACAATTCATCAAACATCATGTGCTTACACACCCCAACAGAAAGGTGTTGCTGAAAGGAAAAATAGGCATTTACTTGAAGTTACTAGAACACTCATGCTGCATTCTAAAGTTCCAAGACATTTTTGGCCATAAGCGGTCCTCACTTTCTGTTTTCTAATAAATTGTATGCCTTCGTCTGTTATCGGGAATAAAATTCCTGTACAAGTGCTACACCCATCTTCCTCTTTTCTCTGTTCCTCCGAGGATTTTTGAGTCAACTTGTTTTGTGTGTTTGCTTGGACCGACTCTGGACAAGTTGTCTCCTCGAGCTGAAAAATGTATTTTTCTGTGATATTCACAAACTCAGAAAGGGTATCGTTGCTATGGTCATGTTACTAAGAAGTGGTTCACGGGCAGTGTTGTGGTTTTCTTTGAGGACACCCCATACTACTCTACTAGGGGGAACACGTTGAGCCCAGATCTCATTTCAGCGCCTCTTCCTATTATTAGTGATTCCCCTTCTATTGTGCAGTCTACTGAGACTATGTCTCCTCCCCTTATTATTTACTAACGCAGGAATCGGCCGTCGCAGTTTACTCTTGCTTAAGACCCCCCCCCCCATAGACAACCAATCTTCTCCTTCAGAAGGTCCTGCACCTGCCGAGGTAACTTCTGATCTGGATTTACCTATTGCTCTCAGGAAAGGTACTGGATCATGTACTTCTCATAATATTGCTAACTATATTTCTACTGCACACCTGACTGTCCATGTTAGTAATTTTGTTGTTGTTCTTTCTGCTGCTTCTGTCCCCAAAAATGTTCATGATGCATTACAATGTACATCCTGGACACATGCCATGAAGGAGGAGATGACTGCTCTTACTGACAGAGGTACATGGGATTTGGTTGATCCTTTGTCTGATTGCAAACCTGTTGGATGTCGTTGGGTGTACACTGTCAAGTATCATCCTGATGGGACTATTGAACGCCTGAAAGCCCGCCTCGTGGCAAAAGGGTACACTCAAATGTATGGTATTGATTATTTTGAAACTTTTTCTCTTGTTGCCAGGTTAAATTCTATGCCGGTTCTGCTCTCTGTGGCAATTAATATGGATTGGCCCCTTATTCAGCTGGACGTCAAGAATGTTTTTTTTTATGGTGATCTCTAGGAGGAAGTCTATATGGAGCAGCCACCTGGTTTTGTTGCTCAGGGGGAGTCACACAAAGTCTGTCGCCTCAACAAGCCTATTTATGGACTCAAGCAGAGTCCACGTGCCTGGTTTGATAAATTGAGCAAGATTTTGTCTACTTATGGTTTTCTCAGATCTCATGTTCATCACTCTGTCTTTATTAAAAAGACGTCCTCTGGTATTGTGGCTCTAATTGTGTATGTTGATGATATTATTTTATCTGGTAGTGATCTCTCTGAAATTCATGCTACTAAAGCCTACTTATGCAAGCACTTTGTCACTAAAAATCTGGGCAAGCTGAGATACTTTCTGGGGATTGAAGTTTCTAGAACTGCTAATGCTCTTGTTCTATCTCAAAGAAAATATGTTCTTGAACTTCTACATGAGACTGGAATGCTTGGAGCTCAGATCATTGATACACCTCTAGATCCTAATGTAAATTGGGATGATGATGAGTCTCCCTTGTATCTTGATAGTAAAAGATACAAGAGACTGGTTGGCAAACTAATCTATTTAACTGTCACTAGAGCCGATATATCTATTGTTGTTGGTCTTGTTAGCAGGTATCTTGACAAGCCTAGACAGTGTCACTGGGAAGCATTGTCATGTCTTGAGATATCTGAAGAAATATCCTGACATATGTGTCTGTGTGTATCTCTCAGTGTGTGTCTATGTATGTATGTATGTATGGGTGTCAGTAGTGACTACTCAAAAAGTTGAGTATAATTGGCCGCTTAATTAGCATAGATATAAGTGAGAGTAGATGCGGCCGCTCAGACCGCTTTCTGAAACAATGAGTACATGGGTGTGGAGATTGGTAAGGTGTTATTTTTTAAAACTTGAGCCGATTTGGCTGGTTGAACCAGCTGACCCGCCATCCAACATGTCTAGCATTTTGAGTGGGGCTAAAGCTCGTTGGCCATGACCTGACATTGACCTAGCAGGTTCATTCGCTTACTTGGTGACCAATCCTTGGGTCGCAGCCTTGACCATGTTTTATTAATTAGTTTCCCTCCTCCTTAATGGTCATGTGACTAATGTTAATCTGTTCAATTCAAGCCCAATCACTAATTGGATTATGTTCTTTACTTGTTTTGTGTATAGCAGAACCATTGGTTTGCTTGTTACAAACTAATGCTTGATATGTGTGTGTGATATTTTATAATATAAATTCACTTCATAAAGTAGACTATATGCGTATTTATACACATACATATATACATATACGCGTGTGTGTGTGTATATACATACTATATACACACTCATATCGGTTGTCATGCTGCTACCATTAGGTCATTCGAGTCAAATCAAAGATTGAAACAAACACCCGATGCCCGTAAGCTTGTTGGGTTAAAAACTTTGGCTAGGTGTTATGCATAGTGGAGTTCGGTCGTGGATTAGAAATGTATTCACACTAGGATTTAGGGAGGTACAAATTGAGTGTGGTGGTCCTCAACTCCTAAAAATAGAGACATTCGATGTCTTTGATTGGAAATTCGGTTTGTGGACAGAATTATAGGTGATGAAGGCATGTTTGGTGGTCTCTGGTCATGAGAATTGCATTGATGTGATACATCCTTGCTTATGGATGAATAAAGAGGTGTAATTTTTTTGAGGTAGTAAGTCATAAGAATGGAGTGCTTGTTGAGCTCAAATAACCAAGCTCTAGGTGATTTCTGTAGACCATATTTGGGTTTACGAAGGTGAGATTCATTTTTGGAGCATGTGCAACCAACAAAGCCAAGAGGTTAAGACATATACACCTCATCATTGAGATCTTCATGTAGGAAGGCATAGTAGATGTCAAGTTATCAATTAGGCCAATGTTGGGAGATTGCTAGAGAGATCATAATCTTGGATTATGGTAGGTTGTACTATATTGTTCAATGTTTCCCTTTATTGAATTCCTACTCTTTGATGAATCCCTTGACAATGTGACAAGGTTAATAGCGAGCATTAGATTCATTCGAGTTGTACTTGTAGGTAAAATATCTATTTAAATCCTATAATATCCATATGAGGATGCCAAGGGGATCCAAGTGTCATTCGATAGTAGAGCATTGATCTCATTTTTCATGGCAAGTTGCCACGAGTTGTGTTTATTGGCTTAAGTAATATAAGTGGATTTGTAGGGTTATGGTTGTGTTAAGGTTCATGTAGAGTGAGTGTAAGGTGATTTTATGTTTGGTAGAATGGAGCTCCATGAGGGAGCCATAGAAGGTAAGGGGATGATGACATAGTGTCATTGGTGATTTTATTTGTTTGGGCGTTGGCTCTGCAAAATGGCTGAGAGGAGGTGACGGGGGCAACTGTTATCTTGTGGGGTTAGTGGTAGGTGAAGCATATGCAAAGGCATTTGGTTTCATCCCCGAGTGCCGTGTGGGTGGTGGATGCCAAGGTGGATTTAGAGGGACCTGCTGTTGTCTAGGATGGAAACATGGTAGGTGGCATAGTTATTGTTAGAGTTATTAGTGATTTAGTTTATTATGTAAATGAGCCTAAGTGTGTTTGACTCATCAGGGGTTGAATCCAAGTTGTAAGAGTCCCCCTCTCCTATGTATAAGAGCAAGGTTTTGTCTAATAGAATTAATTTATTAGCCTACATCTTATTTTCCACATGGTATCAGAGCATGGATCTAACCCAAAGGAGAAAAATAAAACTTACTTTCGCCTGAGGGTGGCAACCAACCCTTCTTGGCTTGGCTGTCCACTAGGCATATCTCCATCTCTATCTCTTCTCTCCCCTTCCACCTCTTCCTAGGGTTGTCACCCACATGCCCCTCTCCATTTGCTACCACCATCACCCACTTCTCCTCGGTGTATTTGCTGCACACTGCTGCTGCTATAAGGAATCTGATCTGTGTGGGTCTGACTTGTGCTGCTGCTTCCTAGACATCGTCTTCAAGCCACGGCCTCCACATTTCCTTCTCACTGGATCCCGATGCTCCTCCGTCCTGCTGCTTCATGCCGGTGCTGATCCAAGTGGCTCTTGCATTCTTGCTCCCACCAAAAGTGGTTGTTGCATGTTGCTCATTGCTGCTCCCACCAAAAGCAGTTGTTGCATGTTGCTCCCACCAACTGCCACCTGCCTTTACCGGAGAAATTGTAGCGTAGTAGCCAATGTGCCACAAAGTAACTCAGTTCTTTGGAAATTCCTTACTTTTGCCCTATATTTTGGAAAAAAAGTTTTGGTCTCCTAAAAAAAATCTTCGTAGACCCCCAGATCCCTAGCAGACTACAGCTGATTTGTTGAGGAGTTCGCATACCATCATCGTCCACCCACACAATGTTTCATTCTGGGTGGTTGGTGTGAGGGGGAGATATAGAGAAAAAAAGAAGATCACTCATCTGATCATGTTGTCTAGTTCCCCACATTCATCTGTGTTTTTCTACACCTGCAATGATGCATCTTTCTTATAGAAGCACGTCTCAAACACGTTGACCACCTACTATAGTGCAATATTCTTATAGCAGTGCTTTTATCCCGACTACCATACATCATTCTAGTGTTGATGCTTCTTGTTGTGAATTATTTTGACAACAATGGTGACTCAGCTTCTACAAATATCTTCCACCATCTTCCAACATATATGTATTCGTTTGTTAGTTATGATTTTCATTATGTACTTAGGTGTTGTTGTTGAGAATACCCATTATATATTGTGATGTTTGTTATTTGTTGCTGGGAATGATTTAGACTAGTCCTAGGGGATTAGAGCACATTTTACCACTTAAAATGACCCATTCATTTGCTTTCCATTTGAAAGTGGAAATATATTGATCATTCGTTGATGTATGAGGAAGAAACTTTGATTTGACTACTCATCTTTTCTATCCAAACATCATTAAGTGCTAATGTGCGTTTGGTCGATGCTGGTACAAAATTCTATAGATCTGGATTGGATTGCAAATGGGGAAAGAAATGGCATATCTTTTTTATTGTTTGTTTACAAACATTTAGGATTTTTTGCTTTTTCTGCATAATCCAGAGAGGAGGCAGGAATCCAGCGTTTGTGGTGTCCATGAAGTGGGGGAAATGAATGGTTACTACTATGAAGCACTGAAACCCCAAAACAGGTGCCGTAGTTGTACTGGATACATATTGGATACCGATACTTTGTGGTTACTGTTGGATACGTACTAGATACTTCTAAGACATATCCATATCGTATCCAGGCCGTATCTAACTAATAAAAACTGAAAAAGAAATTATCACCCAAGTCACCAACTCCTCTCTCAGCCCTCTCTACTAAGTAGCAGCTAGCACCAAGGAGGTTGCAGCTACTCCCCTGAAGTTAATACAACCACCATTCCCCTTGCTAAATGCCACCTTCTTATTGTTTTCACCTGTTTTATTTTTTCGAGATTTCTCTTTTCAGATGAATTTCCGTGCCTAGTTATGGATTTTTACTAGTTTCTTATTGCAAACCAGTTCATTTACCATTGCATGGTGCTTGTGGATGCTTTGAGTTGCACGTTCTATGCACCTTTATGTCCTCCACATTCTCTGAAATGCTTCAATTTGGTATTGTTGGTTAACGTACCTCTTGTTCTGATGACTACATCGATTTTGGTTTATTCTGGATTTCTATCTCGGCAATATCCATTTCACTTTTCTGTAAAGGTATGTGTTGCGTTCTTAAGCCTTTTTTCACCACCATCTGTTTTCTAATTCTATCAGCTTGTCTTCCTCTCTTGATGTTAGCATACACTTGTATATAGATTCTGAAATACTTCTTATGAATTGTTTTTGATATAATGTCCACTTTTAGTTCTAAATGTACAATAGAGTATGGCTCCTAAACATAATTTCAAAATTCAAACTGTATCTGAAATCCTTGATCAATGTGAGTGCTAATAAAATGCTACGATATACATATAAACTCGGATTTTGATAAACCCTTTGATCAATTTTCTTTCTGTTTATGTGAATGACATTGGATTATTTTCATTTTCATTTCTATGAATAAATATATTGGCTTTTTAAATCAAAATAAATATTAAAAAATTGTCATATCCACACAGTACTTGTATCATATATCTATAAAAAATGTTGTATCCCCGTGCCTGCAACCGTACTTCACTTGTATCCTTATCCGTGCTTCATAGGCTACTGATTTCCAAAAGATTGGATATCAAAGAAAGTATGTCTTTGAGGGATTATGTACTCCTATACTGTCAAGCTATTCTTTACAACCATTATTGATTTGCATCGTTAATTTTGTGAGCCAAACTCAGGAAAGAAATGGTGCTAAGGATCTTTTTGCAATCCCTCATCAAATCCAATGAATTTTATGCGTCGTTAGGTTGAATCTACTCATCGTGGCCACCCCGAGCTCCATTCAGCTTCGAATCTCAGTTGCTGCCTTGGTTTACCACCCTCTCGGGCGTTCGGCCTCCGTTATGGGCATGGGAGAGGCTGAGAGAATGATTCTCTTAATCCCATATACACACACACACACACACACAGTAAATAATAATATAATATTGAACTCTTCAAATCTGATGTTTCTGTAAAACTAAAACCATCCATCAACAATCTTTTGGGTCATTTTTTCTCAACAATCATAGTCATTTGTTAACATTTAAGGCTTTTTTCCTTAAAAAGCTTCTACCAACATGCATTATTATGTAACAAAATGTGAACTTAACTAATGTTCGCCACAACAAGCAGACATGTTTGTCTTGAACCGGATATCACATAGTTCTCTTCATCATGTGTGGTTTATTAAACATTTCTTTGGTTTAACTTTCTTTGAATATTATATCAATAGTTTCTTGCTTCCTAACTCCTATATATTTTATATTTTCTAGTGGGATAAGCTTCCAAAAGCAGTAGTAGAAGATTTTGTCCTGTTACTTTCACCTTATGCTCCTCATATAGCAGAGGAACTATGGTTTCGACTTGGACACACCAGTTCGTTGGCTTATGAACCCTTTCCCGTGGTACGTAACTTTCATTTTTTTGAACATGTGATATATATTTTCAATTTCTGTATCTTCAGGTAAATTTTCATTCTTATGATATCGTATTATGCATGTAGAATTTTCCATATTCAGGATTCTCTTAACTATAGAAGAAAAGCGTACCTGTCAACCGTGTATCCCAACTACCTACATGTTAGTTGAAGGAAATAGTCTTATTGAGTATGCATGCAGGGGCAGAGCCAAGATTAGAGCATTGAGTGGATGGGTGGGGGGTTGATTTTACTTTAGGGACATGCTAAAACTTACACAAGGAACTACGTCAAGCTTCAATTATATGCAGGGTAGATCTTCATGTGTTTCATTCCATGACAAAATCATGTATAACCTTGTATAATGGGATGAAAATTAAAAAATGAACCTGCTAAGCCCAATGGCTATAAATCATCCTGGGAGAGCATTACAGGTACAAATCAATTAAACAAAAAAATCATTGTCCGTTGAATAATATAAGTAGACATTTGCTTGGACAACCGTATTGGGTAGAAAGAAAAACCTAAATGCAGGTCTCTCTCATGACTTGTATATATAGAAAATCAATACCATGTAGACCCTTATCTACATATTACGAGAAGGTCATGTGTATACCGTATTAACACTCCCCCTCTGGCTAGAGCATGTATATCATATTCATATGCTTCTAGCTTGTTACATAAGAACTGAACCCGAAAACCATTCAAAGACTTGGTGACAACTGGATTAGGCTGTCTGAATCTTCTCTTAGGAAATGAAAATCAACTTCTATATGTTTTGTTCTTTCCTGAAAGATAGAATTTTGGGCAATGTGGACACACTTCAACTCCACGGGACCACTTTGATCAACCCAACCAGGGTTATTTCCATCATTGCAACACACCATCCAGGGTGATTCAAGGCCTCCGAGATAGATGAGGGGATGGAAATGGAAGACAACAAGGACATAAAGGAATATTATGACGGAGAAAGATGAGCATAGGAACTAACATTGGAGATGGGATGAGAGTACAAGACCATTTACCTTTGCTTAAGGAAATAGGCAAATCAATATGATTGTTCGTTTCCATCAGGTCATCTAACTGAGTGACAACTGCAGAAGGATTGAACATGCATTGTCCTTCACATAGCCTGAGGAAAGGTTCTCCTTGCGATGTGTGTAGACTTACATAATGGGTGACGACTAGAAGAGTTGATCCTTGAAATTTGTGATTGTATGACAGGTGACTGACGGACTGATTTGTGGCTGAATGATTGGTGACTGCATAATTGGTGGCTCAATGGTTTGTAATTGAATTACTGTTGAGAATGGCAAAGACTCCTCGACCTCTTGAAGAGATTGGGAACCACCAAAATATGGTCCATCTTCGAAAAAGGTGACACCGACAGAGATAAAGAAGTGGCATTTTGATGGACAAAAACACTTGTACCCTTTTTGGACTCAAGAATAGCCCAAAAGTGTACATTTATTAAACTTGGGACTTAACTTATCTTGACTACCACCTAACACATGAACAAAGCGAACACACCCAATTACTTTAGGTTGCACATGGTATACTGATTGTTTGGGATGAAGGTCAAAGAAGGGAATTTGTTTTTGAATGAAGGATGATGGCATGCATTTGATTGAGTAGGCGGATGTAAGAACATCACTCTAAAATACTTTTGGGACATTCATGTGGAGAAGCAAGGTACGTGCAGTTTCAATGATTTGTCGATTCTTTCGTTTTGTAACTCTGTTTTGTTGTGGAGTATGTGGACGTGAGGATTGGTGGATGATGCACATCCATGAGATGAAAGAAATTGAGTAAAATTGTGATTGAAGTACTCTCGGGCATTGTCAATGAGGAGGATATGTATGTGTTGGGATATGGTGGTGATGAGAGACCCGAACAACAAGGCCCAACGAGCTTGTGGTAGAGATGCGGATGCGTGAGATCGAACAATCCGAACCGAATACGTACGATGAAGATCAATAATAAACAAGCAAGCAACCACTAAGACGAGATTTATAGTGGTTCGGTAAATTCCCAATGTGGGAGCCTACATCCACTAGCAAAGATGATATTGTTGATAAAGAGATTACATAGATGATGATTATAGAAGAGAGAAGAAAACCCAAACCCCTTTTACACCCGAAAGTCAACCGTGGAAGAAGACGGTTGCTTGGAGAGGAGATCTTGGAGGCGTGAAACCCTAAGGAAAGCCTAGGTCCATCCGTGGCTTTAGGTCTTCAAAAAACGACGTCTGTTGATGTCTCTTCGTTACTCTTCATGTTTGGAACGAGTTGGGGGAGTCTATTTATAAGAATAGAACCCTTATCCAAAGTACCGAAGTGATTAGGTTTTTTGCCGGCCGCGTTTATGGTCCGTAACAGGGACTATATTTCCCAATCAGCAACATTTATAGTCCAGCGCTGGACTGTATACGGTTCGGCTGGATTGTAAATACATATACAGTCCAGGACCTCCAGGCTGCAATCTTCTCCAATATTAGAAACTGATTAAGAATACCATCTCCACATGCCCTGCATGGGCAAAGCTCAGGTATAAAGAAGACCAGCCAATTTTGAGCAAAGCTCAAACTTAGCTAACGGAAGAGTCTTCATCATCATGTCGGCTGGATTCTCAGACGTACCAATCTTCTTTATCTGAATCTTTCCTTCAGTTGTGACTTCTCTAATGAAGTGGTACTTGACATCAATGTGCTTCATTCTCTCGTGGAACATTTGATCTTTGCTAAAATGTATAGCACTTTGACTGTCACAATGAACAATAACTTGTTCTTGAACCATGTCCAACTGATTTATCAAACCCTTGAGCCATAAAGCCTCCTTCACTGCTTCTGTTTCCGCCATGTACTCTGCTTCAGTAGTAGATAAAGCAACAATACTTTGTAGAGTGGCTTTCCAATTAACAGTTGTAGATCTCACCGTGAACATATAACCTGTGAGAGATCTCCTCTTGTCGAGGTCGCCTGCATAATCTGAATCCACATACCCTGTCGTGATGACTTGAGATCCACGAAAGACTAAATAAGTATTTGAAGTGCCCTTCAAATACCTCAGAATCCACTTAACTACTTGCCAATGTGCCTTGCCAGGATGAGCCATGTAACGACTAACCACACTGACTGCATAAGCGATGTCTGGTCTAGTGCAAACCATGGCATACATGATGCTACCAATGGCACTGGAGTAAGGTACATGCGACATCTCTTTCTCTTCTTCATCAGACTGTGGAGACTGCAAAGCCGATAACCTGAAGTGAGCGGCCAATGGAGTTGAAACAGGCTTCACATCTAACATGTGGAACCTGTGAAGAACCTTCTTGATGTGCTTCTCCCGTGTCAAGATAAGTCTTCGATCTTTACGGTCCCTTGGAATCTCCATGCCAAGAATCTTCTTAGCTTCACCTAGGCCTTTCATATCAAATTCTCCACCTAGAAGAGATTTCACCTTGGCAATCTCAGATGTGTCTAGAGGCGATCAACATGTCATCAACATATAGCAGTAGGTAAACGAAGGAATTTTCATCCAGCCTTTTGTAGTAGATACAAGCGTCATAGCTACTCCTGGAAAATCCATTGTGCGTCATGAAAGAGTCAAATTTCTGTACCAGTGTCTAGGAGATTGCTTCAGCCCATAGAGTGACCTCTTGAGCAAGCACACATGTTCTCTTTGTCTTCAAAACCCTCTGATGTTGCATGTCGATCTTTTCTTCTAGTTCACCATGTAGAAAAGTTGTCTTTACATGTAGCTGCTGCAACTCTAGGTCTTCAATGGCTACCAAAGAAAGAAGCACCCGTATGGAACTATGCTTGATGACAGGTGAGAAGACTTCATTATAATCAATGCCTTCAATTTGACTGTAGCGTTTTGCAACAAATGCCTTGTATCTATCACCTTCTTTCTTCGTATAGACCCACTTGCATCCCACTACTTTCTTGCCTTTGGGAGGTACCGCCAACTCCCAAGTTTGATTCTTGTGAAGAGATTCCATCTCTTCCTTCATTGCAGCAATCCACTGTGGAGCATCATGACCTGCAACTGCATCACGAAAATTGGTGGGCTCATCACCAATATTCACATCAACAACGTTGGAAAGGGCATAGGCTACCATGGAGTCACCAAAGCCATAGCGTTGGAGTGGTTTGACGTTCCATTTGCCTTTGCCTTTGGCTACACTATAAGAACTTTCTGGAATCTCCTCTTTATCTTCAGTAGGCACTAAATCATCTAGCGTAGAAGAGGGGTCTTGTTCATCAACCTGTGAGCTGACAACCTCTTTGGTCTCCACCTGTTGTGAGACGCCCTGTAGAAAACCTGTAAAAGAGGTATTTGTGTTTTGCATAGTAGACACCATGACAGATTCATTAAAAGTAGCGTTGCGCTCTACCAAGAAACGTGGTGAAGAAGGATCCTTGCACCAAAGGTGGTATCCTTTCACCCCAGAAGCATAATCAAGGAATATGCATTTGATAGCTCTAGGTTCTAATTTGCCAGTATCAGAATGTGCATAAGCAGGGCAACCGAATATTCACATATTAGAATAATCAACATGTTTACCAAACTGAGCTTCTTTAGGAGTCTTGAAATTAATAGAAGACGACGGAGAACGGTTCACCAAATAACATGAGGTTGATATAGCTTCAGCCCAGAAAGATCTATCCAAACCCGCATTGAGAAGCATGCATCGAGCCTTTTCCAACAACATTTTGTTCATTCTTTCTGCTACACCGTTCTGTTGGGGAGTGTGACGCACTGTACGATGTCTTTTGATCCCAAGATCACTATAGAAATTATTGAACTCTTTAGAATAGAACTCTAAGCCGTTATTAGTCTGAAAAGACTTTATGCTCTTGTCGGTTTGATTCTCAACAAGAGCCTTCCATTGCTTGAAAGTCGAGAACGCCTCATCCTTGCTCTTGAGAAAATAAACCCAAGCCTTCCTTGTGTAATCATCAATGAAGGTCATCATATATTTAGCACCACCTTTGGAAGGAACACGAGAAGGGCCCCATAGATCAGAGTGAACATAATCCAAAGCATCCTTAGAAGAATGAATTGTTGTGTCGAAGATATTGCGTTTGGCCTTCCCCATTACACAGTGCTCGTAGAAATCAAACTTTCCAATGCTTTTGCCATACAACAACCCTCTCTTGCTCAGAAGCATCATCCCCTTCTCAGACATGTATCCCAAACACATATGCCAGAGTGTTGTGGTGTCTTTAGATGAAGTTTCAACAGATGCACAACTTGAGATAGTGGACACTTGCAATATGTACAGTTTGTGTGAATTTCTCACTGCCTTCATGAGGACTCGATCAACTTTAAGAACATCAAGAACTCCGTTTTCACCGTAGAACTTGCAACCCTTGTCTTCAAGTGTGCCCAATGAGATGAGATTCTTTCTCAACCCGATAACATGTCGGACGTCTGTCAATGTTCTGACTTCACCATCAAACATTTTGATCTTCACCGTGCCAACACCAATTGTCTTGCAAGGACGATCGTCACCCATAAGGATATCTCCACCTTGATGTGACTCATAGGTAAGAAAATAATCCTTATGCTCGGTCATGTGGTACGTGCATGCGGAATCAAGAACCCAATCCTTGTAGTCGTAGGACGGCGATGAAGCAAGAACGTAGTCGTTGTTTTCAGAACCTCCATGAGCCACCTTTGCATGAGCTGCAACATCATTTGATTTCTCATGTTTCTGCTTGTTTTGTAACTTGTAGCATTCATCTCGGGTATGACCTGTCTTCTTGCAATAGTTGCACCTCTTTGATTGACGTGACTTTGACTTGTTCTTCTTTTGCTTTGAACTTTCAAGGTCTTTGTCACGTGGTCACTCCCTTCCTCTAGTGTCCAAAGCTTCACCTGCTACTTTTAATGAAGTAAGATCATTCTCTACTTTCTCTTGAGACGTCAATTTCGTTTTGACTTCATGGAGTGAGGTAGTCTTTGACTCACAGAATATCATCATATCCCGAATATTCTTATAGGACGGCGGAAGGGTACTCTAAAATCTAAAAGATGATTTGTATTTGATGATTAAAACAAGTACAAGAGACTCTTATATAGGAGAGAGTAAGAATAATCTAGAAACTGAAAATATTCTAGAATAAGGAAAAAGGCTAATGGGCTAATAAACAAAGGCCCATAAAATAAGAATAAAGGTAAAATAAAGCCAGGAAATTACAGGAGAATATATATACTAATACTCCCCCTCAAGCTGGAGCGTAGATGTCAATCATGCCCAACTTGGCCATCAGTGTAGTGAATCTGGTCTTTGGAAGAATTTTGGTGAAAATATTTCCAACCTGATCCGCAGTTGGTGTATAAGGTGTAGAAATTTTACCAGATTTGACAGCCTCAAGAACGAAATGACAATCAACTTCATTGTGTTTGGTGCGTTCATGGAAGGTGGTGTTGCTAGCAATGAAGATAGCAACTTTGTTGTCACAGTGCATTGGAATGGATGGAGCAACATAAATACCAAAATCTTGCAGAAGACTGCATACCTAGAAAAGTTCTCAAGTGGTGTTAGCCATAGCTCGATACTCTGCTTCAGTACTTGAGCGAGCAACTACAATTTGCTTCTTGCTCTGCCAAGTTACCAGGTTACCACCTATAAAAGTGCAGTATCTAGAGGTAGATCTCAGATCTATCTTGCTCCCAGCATTATCTGAATCAGAGTAGCCAATAAGATTACAGTGGCCATGTCTCTTATATGGCAGGCTTTGCTAGGCAAACTTTTCAAATACTTCAAAATGTGGCAATCCCAATGGCAATGGCGGGGCTTATCCAAATATATACTTACGAGACCAACAACAGAAGTGATATTAGCCCTAGTGACGGTAACGTAGATGAGTTTTCCAACCATTCTACGATACTGATGATGGTTAGGATAAGAAGAAGTGTTGTCATCCTAGGTAGTGTTGGGATCCAAGGCCGAATTAGCGGGGTTAGCCCCAAGCATTCCTGTCTCTGATAGAAGATCTAGAACATACTTGCGCTGAGACAAACATAGACCAGAGGAAGTGTGGTGGGCCCATAACCCACATGTCCTAGGATCGGAACCTGGCTCTGATACCATCTAAAATCTAAAAGATGGTTTGTATTAGATGATTAAAACAAGTACAAGAGACTCTCTTACATAGGAGAGAGTAAGAATAATCTAGGAACAAGAATATTATAGAATAAGGAAAAAGGCTAATGGGCTAATAAACAAAGGCCCATAAAACAAGAATAAAGGTAAAATAAAGCCAGGAAAATACAGGAAAAATATATATACTAATAGGTACAAAGCAACAAAATTGCTCGATCCTTGTCCTCTATCTTCACATCGATCTTCCCGAGTTCGTGGATGATTTCATTGAACTCATCGAGGAGAGTCGTCCTTCTTCCGTGTGAAGCTTGAAAAGCACTTCTTTAGTGCAAGCTCATTGGTGATGGACTTCTTCATGTAGAGTGCTTCAAGTTCATCCAAATGTCTTTGGCGGTCTTCAGATGGACGACCTCACGGAGGACTTCATCCTCCAAACAGAGAAAGATGCCTGTATACGCCTTCTGATCAATCTCCTCCCACCGGTCATCCGTCATGGATTCTAGTTTCTTCTCCTTTCCGAGAAGAGCTTTGTGGACTCCTTGCGTGAGGCAAGATTCACACTTGACTTGCCAGAGAGAGAAGCTCTTCAAGCGATCGAACTTCTCGATGTTGTACTTCGACGTCATGGTAGAGATCTGGTGGTAGAACTTGCTCTGATACCACTTGTTGGGATATGGTGGTGATGAGAGACCCGAACAACAAGGCCCAATGAGCTTATTGCAGAGATTCGGAAGTGTGAGATCGGACAATCCAAACCGAATACGTACGACGAAGGCGGAGATTCGGAAGTGTGAGATCGGACAATCCAAACCGAATACGTACGACGAAGATCAACAATGAACAAGCAAGCAACCACAAAGACGAGATTTATGGTGGTTCGACAAATTCCCAATGTGGGAGCCTACATCCACTGGCGGAGATGATATTATTGATAGAGAGATTACAGAGATGATGATTACAGAAAAGAGAAGAACCCCATCCCCTTTTACACCCGAAAGCCAACTATGGAAGAAGATGGTTGCTTGGAGAGGAGCTCTTGGAGGCGTGAAACCCTAAGGAAAGCCCTAGGTTTGTCTGATGCTTTAGGTCTTCGAAAAATGACGTCTCTTGATGTCTCCTCATTGCTCTTCATGTTTAGGGCTAGTTGGGGAGTCTATTTATAAGAATAGAACCCACATCAACAGTCTTGAAGTGATTATGTTGTTTTTTGGCCGCGTTTACGGTCCGACGGGGACTGTATACGGTCCATAACAAGGATTGTATTTTTAAATCCGCAACATTTACAGTCCAACACTGGACTGTATACGGTCTGGACTGTAAATACATATACAGTCCAGGGCCTCCAGGAAGACCATATATGGTCTGGAGTAATGATCATAAATACACTTGTAGGTGCCCAAAACGAACCCCGAAGATGTCGAGGCTTGGTGTAGATTCATTAAGGAAGCTTTTCTAGAGAGTTTAAGACACCCTGACAACAGTATGTGCTTGTCATAAACATTTTCAAGTTCTTGGTATAAAGATTGGAAGATGGAAAAAACTTCAGATCTGTCCTTCATCAGATATAACCATGTGACCCATGAGTGTTCTATAAAGGTGACAAAGAACCTATATCTAAGTTTTAATGGAACCCGACTGGGACCCCAGACATCTGAGTGGATGATATGAAAAGGTGACCGCTTAATTTTGGGATCTAAATCTGAATTGAGCATTAGTGCTTACCTAGAGTTGACATGACTCACAATCTAGTTTATCCAAAGTGGACAACTTAGGGACCATAACTTTTAGTTTGTCTGAAGCCATATGACCTAGATGACTATGAATATGCAAAGGAGATGCAACTACACACGCTTTTGGAGGCTCACCGAGGTAGTAAAGACCAACATGCTCATACCCTCCGCCAATGGTCTTCTGCGTTTTCAGATCTTCAATAACACAATATTAGGCAGGAAGATGACAGAAGCATGAAGTGCACATGTGAGTGATTTAATGGATATTAGATTGAATGGGAAGTTTGGGATGTACAGGGCTGAATCAAGAGATATTAGGTAATGGATTTATTGTTCTAGTATTTTGAACAACAATCTTGTATCTATCAGCAATCTTGAGGCTCTCGAGGCTTATGCCTCAAGGAGAGGCTATCCTATTTGTGCCTTGATGCTTATGCCTCATTGTATTGGGTTGAGGCTTACACCTTAAATGACCGAGGCTCACCTTAAGGCACTGAGGCTTAGCTAAGGAGCAAGCCTCGTTCCTAGATGAAAATGCCTTATGTACATTAAGCAAGCTCTTGGCTTTTGAGATAATTACATACGCTTACTCTAAAAAATTGTAGTAACAATATGCCATTAATGAATTCACATTAATTTATTTGTCAAAAGGCTCAAAACCTAAATGTATTTCTGAGTTCCAATTTGGATTTCACAATCTTCATTTCTAAATGTATCTTTGTGCTACCATTTTGTGATTTTCAATTCACATTTTTCTCTATTTTAGTTCCTTCTTTATACTAGTTCCATTTCACCTAATTTTCTCTCTCCAATTACACATTTGGATCTAAAAAGCACTAATGTATCATTTTCTGCTACATATATTATTGATTATGTTGTTGGTCTTTGTTCTTAACTTTTCTCTTTTGTATTAACAATATGTCATTAATGAATTTACATAAATTTATTTGTCAAAAGGCTACAAAACTAAATGTATTTCTGAGTTCTGATTTAGATTTGACAATCTTCATTTCTAAATGTATCTTTGTGCTACCTATTTTTGTGATTTTTCAATTCACATTTTTTTCTATTTTAGTTCCTTCTTTGTACTAGTTCCATTTCACCTAATTTTCTCTCTCCAATTACACATTTGGATCTAAAAACACTAATGTATCATTTTCTTCTACATATATTATTGACTATGTTGTTGGTCTTTGTTATTAACTTTTCTCTTATGCCCTTTGTATCCTTGTTAAGCTAGCTAGGTAAAAAGTTCTACTAAGTTTTAATATTTCTTATTCAAACATATACACACACACACATATATATATATATATATATAAGGGTATCTAGCAACAAATCAATGGCTTGTCAATTACTTTTGATTTTCACTGAAGCTATTTAAGGGTGGGGTAAGAAGGTATTAAAATTAAATGCATTTATATATATATATATATATATATATATATATATATATATATATATACCCGGATCCCTTTGTTAGGGGACACCGTGCTTGAGCCACTCTTTGTTGGCTATATATATATATATATATATATATATATATATATATATATATATATATATATATATATATATATATATATATATATATATATATGAGTCAGGCTAGAATACACTCGAGTGACAAGCAAATTTGAGTACCAAAGATCCTAGGCGAGCGATGGCGAGAGGCGGAAGAGGGCGTGGGAGGGGAAGAGGTCCTAGGGCTGAGGGTGGATCGACAGCGGCGAGATCTCCTTCAAGTGAATCGGTTCTGATTCCTCCGAGTAGCTCAGGCGTGGCTGCTGGAGTGTCAAGGACTCCCTCGCCACAGGTCGGCCAAGGTCCTCAGACAGTTTCCCAAACAGAACCCCCACCCTCTTCTCCCCCGATTTCGCAATCGCCGACGGGAGAACAGGCGCCTTCTTCTTCAAGCGTGGCTGACTGGCTAGCTGCTAGTCGGGTTGGTAGACCTTGCGAAGAAGCTCCTGTGTTAGACTTCATCGAGCCGGAGATCAGAAATGGAGTGAGATGCTTCTCGATATCAAGTGGAGATGAAGCCACCCCTTCGTGGGTTGAGTATGTCTCCATATGATTTGCGGGAAGAAAACCATTCCGCAGCCAACTGCACGGCTGGATCCGCCGTCAATGGCGTCCTAGTGGCCCATTCGAGATCATTGCGGAGGAGACAGAGGGCTTCATAGTCAAGTTGCCGACGGCTAAGGAGAAGGAAAGGGTGCTTGACGAAGCGCCTTGGATGATGGATGGCTCTCTGATCATCGTCCAGGCATGGAAGCCAGGCTTACCCCTTCCTCCGCTATCATTCTATAAACTCCCGATATGGATTGTCCTGGAGAATCCTGGTTTTCATTGGACATCCAGGAGATTAGGAGGGGTGGCGAGCTTGATTGGGAGACCTCTGGACATCGAGGATGCGTGCCTCTCTGTGGACTGCCTCAAAGACGCCCTTGTATGTGTGGAGGTTGAAGCTAGCTCTGTGCTACCAAAGGAGGTGACGGTTATGGTGGACGTTGTCCCTAAGCTGCTGAAGGTGGGATATGTTGCGAAGCCGAAGGTCTGTTCTCATTGTTTCCAGTTCGGGCATCGACTTCCATCATGTCCGACGACTGCAAAGACTAAGGCGCTACCTAGCCAAATGCAGCTAAGATCTGGGAAGAACAGCAGGAGGCAAGGTGTTTGTCAGAATACCGAGGTGATCAATGTCAGTTCAATGCGACCACTTGGTGAGGTCTCTTCTACAGGTGTTGATTCTAAAGAGGGAGAAGAAGTTCCCTGTGGAACTTTGGAACCAGACATGTACTGCCATCCACATGTGGGGGAAGATGGATCACTTAACCTGGATTGGGAGCTTCTCTTTACTAAGCTAAGTGCTACCCCCCATTGTGTGAAGCAATTAGCCTTCGACACTGGTTTGTCTCTGGAGTATCAACAGAGAGTTGCCTGGAATTCGGATGAAGCTTCTTCGATCAGTTCTTGTGATGTTGATCTGGAGTGGTTGGACGATTTAAGTGTAAACCAAGCTACCAGACCGAAGAGAAAGAAGAAAAAAAGCACAAGGAACTCGGAAATGAGGAGTCTTCTCCCTGTTGATTGCAACCTTCTGCTTTGCAGGTTGAGTTTAGCTACCTATCTGCTTGTTGTGGACACTTGAAGTTGGTTGGACCCTTGATATATGTGGATGATGAAACTCGGTCTATGAGGCTCTATTTGTGGGTGTGCTGATGGAAGTAGCGTTCATGGTCCGAGTTGTTTCTTCTGCAGATGCCTATGGGGAAGTATCTAATGGTGTTACGACTTGATGGTTGGTAGTTTTTGCTTGACCGGTTTGGAGAAGGGTTGGGTTTTGTGGCAGGTAACTCATCCCTTCGGGAAGAAGATAGGAGTGACAGTCCTATCCTCTTCATTGGTCTCCTACCAGTTATGTCCAACTGGGATCTTTTTTGGAGAAGAGTTAGATTATAACTTTGTCTTCCAGCATAGAAGTTGAGATGATGGGTCCATAGGTATATTTGTGGATGTGCTTTCTGGATCTGTGCACCCCTTCTCTTCTTCCATTCTGTATTACCCGGTTGTATCCCTTTTCTCTTGGCTCTATCCCTGTTTGGCGTTTCTTTTCTTTGTTTAGATCCTTTATTTGTTTCCTCTGCGAAGGGACAATAAGGATCTGTTTTGTTTCCCTATGGGGCACTTCCATGTATCCAAAGTTTTGGTTAAATAGTAACAGATTTTTTGCCGACCAAAAAAAAAGAATACACTCGAGTGTATCCGGAGCAGAATACACTCAAGTAGTTTTCCATGATGCAATATTTTTTTGAAAAATCTAATCCGTTGATCTTCTTAAACATCATGTGAATAGCTCATATATAAAAGCCCATTTGGACATTTATAGGTCATGTTATGATGACCACAAAAATTATGAATTTTAAATTAGTTTCGTGTGTCGATTTTGTTGCCCTCAGATGAGTGACTTATACTCATCCAAATGAGCTCAAAATTTGCATGTATAGTATAACAATGAAGATCAATGGTTTACATTTTGCAAAAAAATAGTTTTGATATGCAAACACCACTTGAGTGTAGCGTGCGATCTGTACACTCGAGTGTATTCTAGCCTGACTCTGTATGTGTGTGTGTGTGTGTGTGTGTGTGTGTGTGTGTATATATATACAGAGAGAGAGAGAGAGAGAGAGAGAGACTTCCATATCAAATTAATTCAATGTCTTAGTAATTATAATATAGGAAGCACAGATGCTCCAATATAGGTCATGTACCCATACCGACCACGTATTGGATACCAAGTACTACTTAAGACACACATGGATATGTATTGAACACTTCTTCATACATATCTATGTTTTTCCTTTTTCTAAATGGTGAATACTTAGTTTATGTCACCTGGATACTTTTTGAATACAGCCCGGTCCGTTTATAGAATGATATAAGATAGGATTTCAATTTTCTATATGTGCCTATTGTCAGCATTAGTTTTATATTTATATTATTTTATACTTTCTGGCTCTGAAATAAACATCGGGAGTTCTAGAACTGCCATGAAATCAATCCATATGCTAATTATGGATCTATCCAGTACTATACTAACTATTAACCAAGCTGGCATTCTAATAAACCAGTTGTTACTTAAACTTTAGTAAATGTGACCAATGTCAATCTTAGATTGACAATATCAATTCATGAAGGTGCTTGTTGTTTGGATATTGACCCATTATGATGCTAATTCAATTTTTGTAGTATGTTGCTAGGAATACCTCTTATAGTCCCACTCGTCAAAATCCCCATCTTTTGTCATCGTTGTATCTAGTTTCAAATATGCACTGGTCATTCTATCTCAATTATCTAATCATTACTTTTATTATAGGACATTAATCTCTCAATTAAGTGTGATTATTATGTACCACGATAGATAATGTGACTATATTCTTGGAAGCATCATAGATTGGCAACAGTAGATCTTGTAATAACGATAATGAGAAAGAGTATAACAGATCATATTAGGGCAAAATGTTGTTAAAGATTCTTTACAGTGGGATCAAAATGGCCCAAAAGTTCTCATCTATTAGCTTTATCTTCTCTACTATGGGATCCAAATGGACCATCATATTAGCTTTATCTTCTATACTATGGTATCAAAATTGAACAGCTAAGTGAAATGCAAAAAGTTCTCATGAGGCCGAACAAAAACTGTAATATGTCATATGCCTTAAAAGGTCGTGCAGTATATTATCTTGAATGAAATCAGATTGTCTTACTTCTCATTTTATAAATAAAGACGGTCTACTATGATTTATAAATAATTTAAAATTTTCCATATGTACTTCTGTATCCTATATTTTCAACAATCAATGTACCTCGGATCCATATTTGTATCTTTTTCCATGCTTCATAGATTAGAACATTGCTAACCGGCTCCTAAAGGCACACTTCGCTTGATTATGTTTCTCTTTTTATCACACGTAGTGATATTGTGCCACGTTTGTTTCTCATATTCTATATTTGATGAAGTCATGTTATGTTTTTGATGGTTTCAGGCAAAACCCGAGTACCTGGAAGATTCACGGGTCATCTTGCCAATCCAGATCAATGGGAAGATGAGAGGAACTGTAGTGGCCGATAAAAGTTCCTCCGCTGATGATGCTTATGAATTGGCAATGGCTGATTCTAAAATTTCTAGTTATTTACTTGGAAAGTCCGTAAAGAAAATGATCTATGTTGCCGGTAGAATTTTAAATGTTATTTTGGAGCAGAAAAAGGTGGCGAAGTAACCATTATGTTACATAGTTTCTGTTTCTGGTAAAGCTGTCCGGGAATTCTTGATTTGTCAGATAGAGTTTTCCGGTTTTATATTCTTGGGAAAGTCAATCATTTTACCACCGTTTTAGGCTAACAGGATGGAGTATCGCAGATGTGTTGGAACCAATTAGGGATGGGCAAATCACATTCCATCTACTGTTGTTACGATAAATAGGTTTTCAAAGGATTTTACTTTTGGGGGGGAGGGATGTAGAGCACTGTTTAGACTATGAAAAGTGACAGGTTTCATTTGCGGGTTGTAGTGTTGTGGTTCGTAATATATTGATCCTGAATCTAACAACGTTTCTGGAAATGTGCAAGTGATTTGTTGCTTCAAGAGGAAACGGGGGATTTACCACGCAATTAACCTATTTGCCTCCCCCACCGCCTCATGGTGGCAGATCAGTGATCCTCCGCAATCAACCTAGCAGCGATTTGTTGCGCCTTAGTGATCAAGCAGCAACACGTTTTTCACCTTGTTGTCAAGCTCCTTAATTCCGTCCATGCATGTTAATTAGCATGCGTAGTTACCTTGTCGTCACGGACCAACGCGAGCTTTGTGATTTGAAGGCCAACTGTTCTGCTGGCTGCGGATAGAGCCCAAATGCTGGCAGCTAATACGATATCTGACCAAGCTTATGCAGAAGATGGTGGCTTATCATTTAAATCTTTAGAACTGTTGTCGTGTATTTTATTGTAATATTGAGAATATTTAAAAATAGAGCCCAAATGCTGGTGTTATATTATCCAATCTGCTCAAGCTTATAGTAAAAATGGGTGGTCTATCATATGAATATCTAGAAAAGTAGTTGTGTATTCTATTGAAATTTTGAGAATATTTAAAATTTATGGAAGAAAATGTTATTTTTCTGATATTTTAATGTACTATAGCATGTCAAGTGGCTTGCAATTTCTATTAGCAAGATTTGTAACTTGAAACTAACAATATGATATTTTCCTATAGCTTTAAGTAGTTATTCAACACTTCAAAATCAATTGGGAAAAAGAAATACTTCTTGTGAACTCTTGTGTGCAAATTTGAATAGTGTTGACTCTCATGTGAACAAATGATGATATTACTAATACTCATGTGTATATTTCCCATAATATGGACAATGAAAGTATGAACAAACGATATTTGGTTCAACATGATGACTTTGGAGTTTCCAACCATAAAATTAACCATCCATGCAACCAAACCCTAATTAACAATCAGGTCAGAAAATCATAAGACAATACTAACATTGCAATATTGATTTTGAGATTAAATCATGATGTGACACATTGCTTGAGTTGACTTGGACATATATTTCTCTGAATAAGGTACGCCAGCTAAGTTACAAATAATTGCTTAACCATACTTTCTGATGATTCATGAATGTTTCCTCAAGGTATGAGCTGATTGGTTGTTTCAATTCCTACAATCCTTAAAGTACTATATGTATTACACATGTAAGCAAGATCATCTAAAACCAATATTGAACCTCAGAGAGTGATTTAGGGAGATAACAACTCCCTGAATTAAACAGGTTGATCACTAAGGCTACAATCTCATGTGAACTTTTTGACACGAGTCCATTAATTTGGAACAATCATTAGAGAGACTAATGTTGGAACCAAATCTATGAAATCCATTGTTAGAATAAAAGATTGATACACATAGTGTGATATAATAAATATGGGTTAGATATTGAATTCAAATTGGAAAGCTCATTATTTGAAGAAAATTGAAATTGTATTGTCAATGTTGATGCTTCTATATGCATACTTTTTGGTTGGACCCACACACATAACATAATTATGTACAATAGAATTTTGTTTGTTGACATTTTATGTTAGCCACATATCCGAATGTGAAAGGATTCTAAGATGGACAATCCACAAGTTGTAGAGTTGATGATACATTAAGGAGGATCTAGCTAGTTCATCTCCAGAATAATTTGTGCTTTCCTTTTCTTGAAGATCATGTAACTCTTTGGAGGAAATCTTCTCTTCCCTACTTTTTAAACAATATCTTTATTTAAAATCATTAGTAATTATTGAGTGTTTATTATAAATATGGATCTCAAAAGTATTGAACAATGGGCATTGCCTTAGTGTTCCTCTGATAATGGGAATAACATGAGCGAAGGGGCGTTACCACCTACTTAGTAAATGGGCTTACGTGTGTTGGGCCATCAAGATTAAGTCTAAGTTTGTAATTGTGTATCCTCTCCTATATATAGGAGTAGGGTTTCTCTACTGCAAACTTATCTATTAGTAATCTATATACTTTCTAGCAATATTGAAGCTTTGTTTAATCTAAGCAAGAAAATGGTTTAGATCGAGGAAGGAGATAGCATTGTGAGGTAAGAGAGGAGGGAGATGATTATATTGGGTGAGTGGGAAGATAAGTAGTTGTGATGAGTGTGTTTGTATGTGGTTGAGAGAGAGGGTTGAATGATCACAAGGAGGTAGGTGGAGATTACCAAAGTGATGACACAAAATCAATAAAGAATTGAGTACAAATCTAGCAAGAAAAGATGTCGAGATAGGTATTACTTAAGGATTTCTTGGGATTATCTAAGTGTCTGTGTTTCTAACGAGCGTTTGTTATTAGATTATATGCTTACTTGGAATATTTTAACTTTGAGGAATTCAACTAGGTGAGATGGGTGAAATATCAGATGGGATAAAGTGATTTGGGGTAGTAGAGAGATTATCAAATAGAGATATGTGAGAATGGAGGATAGGGAGGGCAGAATGCTTTGCGGAAGATGGGATAAATTGGTTTGGGGTCGTAGAGAGATTATCAAATTGAGATATGTGAGAATGGAGGAAAGGAAGGTGGGAATGCTTTGTGGAAGTTGTGTGACGAGTGTGTAGGAGTAAATTTTCTGTCTGAAAATATCATCAACATAAACACTAAAATATAAAAATGAGTCTTGTTTTTACTACGGTCAGTCATATGCAAGCACCACCTAATGACCTCACTAAATCAAACTACGTTCATGCCCTTCATTCACCTCTATTGTATAGATTCAAGTAATAAGCCCTCAATATAAAGTGAATGTCTAAATAAAGGAGTATTCTAACCCATAATAATAAATCATAGCTTAGTTTTTGGAGCCAATAACTATGAGCTTTAAGTTTGCATGTACTTGTATTGGATATTAGTAGGATGATTTATCTATCAAAGACTTTTCTAAGGTGTGACTCGACCAAAAAAATTGAGGAAGCTAGTATTGGTTTGTGGAAATAGTCGTCATTCTTAAACATTGTTAGTGTTTGAAGCATAAAGCCCACATTTTCAAAAATAGAGGCAAGTTGGGATAAAGTCGAATTGTTTCATACTCTAATACAAAAAAGTCTCATTCCTAGTTTCATCCCCTTTTTAGTGTTCTATCCCAAGAATATAGTTGCATCATCTCTCTAAATATCTATTCTTTTTGTCTATATCTACAATATTTTGAGGTCGTCTGGCCATAGTAGCTCGGGTGGTAAGAGCTCGGTAAGTCCCAATGAGGGACTCAGATTCAAACCTCACCCAAGGCACTTTGTGAATGGCAATCCACATTAATTTGGTACGGGAGGGGGTGATCGGACCACACCCTCTCATGCCTTGAGAGTTTACCATGTTAGGCTCGCCCGAGGAGGGTTCTCTTGGTCACCAAAAAAATATCTTAAGGTCTTGAGGACAAGAACAATTGTGAATTTTTTTGCAGAAACATTTTATACAAATTATTGTCCATGATGACTTCTAATAGAAAGAACTCTACCTATTGATTCATTTTTTACTAACTTTGTGAGTATCACTTTTTGCAGCAAGAAAGAATTCATGACAAGACTCAGTGAAATGATCAACAATTAAAGGGACTTTTGGATCACATGATTGATTGTGTGTGCATAAGTCCAAATAGATCAATATGAGTAAGCTGCACAAATAGCTTAGTACTGAGAACTCCCTTGGACTTGAAAGAGGATTTTTTTTACTTTTAAGTACAAGATTGGAATTCTTGTCCCTTTTCAATTCCAACTTAAAGAGTCATATAACTAATTTGTCGCTTCTTAGTTTCTACAAGTGATTCATATTCACATGACCTAGTCATTTATGCCATAAAAGAACATCAAAATTTTCAACAATTAAACATTTTCCATGAATAGGGTTAAGGGAGTTCAAAAAAATTAATATAAAGGTTCCATTTTTATGCCTTTCATAAAAAATATTAAAGATGGGGCCATCTAGCAGTAGCACTTATGAAATATAAAAGACATGATAACCATTATCACAGAATTGACCTACACTTACAATATTATTGTGAGGCCCGTCAATTGAAAACAAATTCTGAATACAAAGAGAATTTCCTACATTATCTACTATTGCAACCTTCTAGTTGCCATTATCTACAAAATTTATCATCTTGTTTTTTTTCTTGGTTATATAGTAGTAGATTCCGTAAACTTTTAGAACATCTTCTATCAACGATTTGTTCAAAGTTATCCTGCAAAAAGAAATATGAGTCGGATCTCATTTAAGTTTTGGGTCCAAAGGAGTTTGTTTGTCACCCAAATGACGCTGCTTGTGATTTCTTTCAGAAAAGATAATTATATGTAATGGTCATTCTAGTTACATCTAATTCCTTGTGTGTAGATATGTAAACTCATCGTATACGAAGTAGATATTGTCATGTATGATAATCAAATCTAAAAAAGGTCAGATCTGATATCTTATCCAATATCATGTGAACACATCTGAATTTTTTTAACAGATAATATTTGAATTCGGACCAATATCCTATTTGAACCGACATTCATTCTTTAATGTTAACAAATATAATATATATAGGAAATATCGATATTATATCGAATATGTATCGTAAAATGTCTATATTTTTATTTTTTACACAAAAATAATATATATTTATTAATATACATATATATATATATTTGTTGAATTTGGAGTTTTTTGGAGCGGATATTAAAATATCCTCTATCTGATTTGAGATTTTCAAATCTGAAATGTGATATCTCAAATTGGTGAATTTCAGAGTTTATTCAGATTTTGGATTCAGATTGAGAACAAATGTGTGTGGATTTTGAATATTTATTTACATACCTACCTGTGTGTATTACAAACTGAGGAGGGCATTTCTTCTTCTTTACAAACTCATATACAATTCATCTACACCATTATGTTTGGTAACATGGTAAAAGATATTGTCAACAATTTTTTTAAAGATATCCTTAGAGTATAAACTTTTTTGTAATAGAATTATAAGAGGTATAATTCTTGCAATATAATTATTACCATGAACAATATTGTCCTAAAAAGTGCATTCCATAAGACAGTCTTTTTCAACAATCAATGCATTAATGTCATTTCCTCTACTAAAAGATATTGTTTATAATTCTAAATCATTTACCCTAGTAAGCAGGAGGATACATCCATTTTTAATTCAGATAACTTGAGAAAGGTGTATATGATTTTCAACCTCCATTCCTTGTAATTTATCAACTAAAAATCAACATTTGTATTTTAGAATCAGTGATATGATCATACAATAAATCAATTATTTTATCAAGTTTCTTCTTTATATATTTAGAAGAATATGAACCAACAAAGGAATATATAACACATAAATCAATTGATCTATAATTATCTCATTTAAGTCATCGTCAATTTTTTTCAATGAAGGCCACATCACAATCTTATCATTCGCTTTGACATGTGCTAGCCTGAAAGAAATGCTAAGAAGATTTCCGGTTTATTTTCTTCTTGTCCTTATGTATTTACTTTCCTCTCTCTTTTTCCCTCCTTTGTGGTGATGTGACTTATTAAATTTGAGGTAATAATTCTTGAAATGTAATTTTTGTCCATATTCAATGCAACAATATGAATGATAAGTGTAATTCAAGAATTTGAGACCTTAAACATATTTCTATTAAAAGAAGTGATTGGAATACTGATACTAACAATATGTGCCTTATTTATAGATTGCTCATCGATAGGTACTTCATAGTTGAGTGTGCTTAGCCTAGAGAAACATTGGGATGCTTGGCCTACCTAGAAGTTTGCTTGAGTTGTGCATAAGTGAGGACAAAGCAAAAAAATAGAGGCCAGTGTTGGCATATGAGGCTAGTCATCATTTTGAGACCTTTTCTAGAGCCTTGTTTGTGGGATCAAACATTATATAAGACTTCTTTTGTAATCACTTTCTTTTGGAGTGTAAGTCATCTTCCTCATCTTCATTGGAGTCTTCATAAGAAGAGGGCCCATGGACTTAAACAACCACATCCTTTTTTCCATCTTCCTATATATCTTTCTTCACAAGTATCTAGTTTGTCTCATAGGTTTGAAGATCATCAATAAAGTATTGAACTAGGAGAGTTCAAATATTGGAAGATTCTTTAAAAGTCCAACTTTATTCTACATGAAAAGATAATCAATGAGGTATAGATGTGAGTATTATGCACTAACCCCAAACTATTTGTTGTAAACATGTGAAACATCAAAATAAAACAAAGAAATAACAAAATAAGAACATAGAAAAATAGAGAAATATATATATAAGTTTCGGTTCACACTTTTTGTACTTCTCATTTTAAGATTGTTTTGATAGTTTTAATAGATTTTCATTTTTGGCATTTTGTATGTTATTCCGTATCCTTTTTGTTTCACATAAATCTATATATATATATATATATATATATATATATATATAGAGAGAGAGAGAGAGAGAGAGAGAGAGATAGAGAGAGAGAGAGAGTCAGGCTAGAATACACTCGAGTGTACAGATCGTACGAATACACTCAAGTGTGTTTGCATATCAAGACTACTTTTTTCAAAATGTAAACTGTTGATTTTCACCGTCATACTATAACTAGGCTACATACAAATTTTGAGCCCATTTGGATGAGTGTAAGTCACTCATCCAAGGGCAACAAAATCGATGCGCGAAACTAATTTGAAATGCATAATTTTTGCGGTCTTCATAACATGAGCTATACATATCCAAATGTGCTCAAATTTTGCGTATGAGTTGTTCACGAGATGTTTGAGAAGATCAATGGATTAGATTTTCAAAAAAAATATTGCATCATGAAAAACTACTTGAGTGTATTCCGCTCCTGATACACTCGAGTGTATTCTAGCCTGACTCTCTCTCTCTCTGTATATATATATATATATATATATATATATATATATATATATATATATATATATATATATATATTTATATATATATATATAGTGTGTGTGTGTGTGTGTGTTACAAAAGGAAATGATCTATTCACTTTTGCACTAATGTTACATAATAAAAGATAGCAAAAATACAAATGCATGAAGACAAAGAATAATGGATATGTTAGTTGTCTGGAGGTGTTTTATGTGGAAGTTTCATAGATATCCTCTTCATATCACACCACCACACACTTAGGGTTTAGAAGAGAGCCAAAGTGTGGATATGAGCAATGTAAATGCATCTGCTCATCCTTAGGAATAAGGTATGGTGGTGGTGTATGAACTTTGTGGTATGACCATGTGTACTTGGACTCATGGTAGGTGGGATACAATTGGTATTAGTACCATTACATCACCTACTAAGCTATAAAAAGTCAAAGCAAAGTGGAAACATGGAATCTTGATGTAAAATCATGAACTTTTGTTGATTATGTCATTGTAACAGCCTACCTAAGTAATTTTGTTTTTGTTTTAAGATTATTGATTGGTTGTTTGGAATGCTTTATTATTAGGGAATCATGTTTATGTATAATTAGGAATATTGTCATTGGTTTAGATATGGGAAATCTTTGTTTCTGTTGAATTATGATCTTAAGGATAAAGTTATCTTTTCACATGTAATTTAATGAAGAAATGATAAAACTACATGTTGTTTAGAATTTAATTGAAGAATTTTTGGATCCAACATAAGGTTTTTATATCATTGTTTCATTATGAAGGAATATGTGGGTCGGTAAAAGAACTTGACTTGGATTTGGATAAGTTAGGGGCTTTGGTTGGGCTAAATATCCCCTAAGTGAGTTGAATAGTTAATTACAATGCCCTTGGTAGTAACCTCACAGTGTTAGCATATGACAATTATGTAGTCGAGTTGAGAAAAAGTAGGTTGATTTAGTAGAATGTATAAGTACTGAGTCAAGCTTACTAAATGGTCATAGCTTATCATGGGAATGAGGGGGAAGTGCCTCTTGTGAGTCTTGAGTAGGGGGGGACTTAATCAGACTTACCTATTGTAGTATATCAACTAAGATTAAGGCAGATTTGACTCATGAGGTGCACTTGTGTGCAAATTACATAAACACCTCCAATCATCTATATAATCCTAGTTGAATCCCAATCCCTATAGAATGTCGTAAAGTCATATGTAATCCTAAGTAGAGGAGATTGAGGGCAATTTAGAGCCTCTAAGTAGATATATACCTTAATTAACCTCATAAGCATGTTTCAATTAGATTCAAAGTTATGTATGAATAGCAAAGATTTATAAATGAATGTTTATATCTTCTGAATTATATAAGGTGCTTCTCTTAGGATGATTTTTTAACTTATCCTCATGTAAACCTGATCCATGTCTTCTTTCCCACTTTATTCCATGTTTAAGCATGGGTGGATGAAAGGAAGCAATTTATGTGGTGGATCTAAGCTTTAATTAAGATTTGTGAAGACTTAAAGAAGACATGAATTCACTTTGTTATGGTTCTTTAGGTTACCAGTGGTTAGTCATAGGTAGTGATTTTGGGTTTTGTTTGTTCCTTGAAAAGAGGGTTTGATATCATTCAAAAGTCTTGAAAATAAGATATCATTAACAACATTTGAGGGTTGCTTGTAACTTTCAAAATTATGTTAAAAGATTTAATGTTTAATTAAGCCAAATAATTATATTTTAGGAATATAAAAATTGTGGGTTAATGTCCATTAAAACTATGTTTGAGTATTAAAATAAAGTGTGGTCTCAAAACAAGTTAGTTCATACTCAAGGTGAGAATGTAAGGATGTTTACCACAAGATGAAGATCCATATGTTTGAAATGGAAAGATGTGTAAGATACTAAGTACCTCTTATAATAAAATGTTTTAAACTTGTTAAGAAATGAGAATAACGTGTTGAGTTATAAGAATATAATATAAGTCTTGATCAAGATGTATGTTCAAGCACAAAAATTAACATTGATATAAAGCACTCTTGATATTCAAGACATGTTAGTTAATAAAGTCTTGTTCTGTTTGAGGTAGATAAAATAAAATGGATATTATGTAAATAAGATCCTATGTCATATTTCTTTCAAAACAAATTTGTAGGCATGCATTTATATAAATCTAAGTAAAATTAGGTCTCTAGTTAGGCAATGTCAGAAAACTACACAATCTTTGTGTAGGGCAACACTAATGTAAATATACTATTTCATTAAATTCATGAATCTCAAAAATTTTAAATGAACAAAAGTAGAGTGTTAAGGAATAAATCATCATTTTCTATAAGATAGTTTGTATATTTTTGTTTATTTAATATTATTTTGTTGATCCTACTCATTCTTGTATATTTTTTTCAAGATGCCAAGCAATTAATAGTAGTTGATTGTAACATCCCAAAATTTCACGTATATAATTTAGAGTTATTAATGTAGTTTTATGATAGAAGTTAAGTAATGGACTTAATGGATATGCCCCAATTTATCCTTTGATAAATGAGAAATGATATATCTTCTTCCTTTAAGCATTAAATAACTCACCACCACTATCTTAATATATAAATAAGAGATAACTTTTTATTTTCTCTTTCCTAATATATTCTCTTCAAATATACATAATAAAGATAATGAGTAGGCCCTTGAGTGGATTATAACTCTGAATTTTAAAGTTGGGCTCAACTAACTCACTAATCAAAGAATAATTCACTTTATCTCATCTTTTAATTAAGATAATGACATATATAAAATTAATGAACAACCCATTGGGTTTCATGATCTACCAAGACCCCCTGATTGTATTGTTGATATCATTGATAAGGAGGATTGTAATGGAGGTAGTACCTCCAAGTTTCTTTCTTGAAATAATTTAGATGTGTGTACTCATTTTCCGTATTGGCTTGCAAGAGGAGGGCAAGATGAATAAATAGCCTCCTGGCTCCCCCCCCCAAAAAAAAAACCTAAATCTAAATGGATAGGAAGATTTTAGACTCTTTAATCAACTTATTATTCAAATTTGAAGTTATTGAGAGTTTATTTGATCACCTAGATAAATTAGGAAAGAATCTATAAAGTTTTTAGTGGAAGAGCCAGAATTTTAATCAAATAACCTAGTTTCCAAATTATCATCATTTTAAATGATTTCTTTTTTATCACGACCATTATGAGTTCAGTTCTTTGATGACTCATCTTGTATCATGGACTTGTCTTCTCTTCCTAGATCCCTGTCCTTTTAGGATTGTACAATGGTCGTGCTTTTCTCCATTCCTAATCTCTTTCTTCAGCAAAACCTATCTTCACTAGACTCCTCCCTTACCTCGACCACATCCTCCTAAGCTGAATGACCCCTGACATCATAGGATTCTATGCCCTAGAGTCCCCAGTCAGCTAGACCCTTGTCATTCTCCCATTTTTCAACCTTCCAAAGAAACCCAAGCTTCTTCGGGCCTCCACCTATATAAGTGACTGTGGATCCATAGTACATGAATCTTCTTAGACTGAATATTCATCATTTTGGTGGGGGTAAGGGATCTCTTTTATGTAATAGAGAAAAAGATCAACGGAGCAGATTTGACTCGACACAATCGGATGATACATGCAATACCAATGATCTCCACCTTGACTCCTTAGGAAACAGTCAAGGATCATCTACAACCCAAACTCATTGTTGACACAACCCTTATCACCCATGCACTCAAAATCCTTACTCCATATACTCATTTTCTATACCTCGAGCTCGACCTACTGTTCCAAACATCCATGAGCCCTATAGATCATTGAGAAGACTTTGTTTGGTCATCACAAAGACATTCAAGACTTGATTTTTTTTGGAGTTGAGGTAATTTGTGTTACCATAGTTTTCCCCTTTTTATGTGTTCTTGGGCCTTCACACACTTTATCAATCACGTTTTCCCCTCCTCATTGCCAATCTCCTACTAGATTGATTTTTATTTGATTATTTTGTCATTTTGGTATCTCACAAGACCTAGTGTCTCTCCTTGCCATGGAAGGAGGTGGTTATGGTTCCCCAACCACAAAACAACCTGAGTTATGACTTGTTTAGTTGATTGCAATCTGAGAAACTCATCCCTGAGTTCAATTTTTAGATGTAACGTCAATGATCATGTATTGCCGATCGGCATCCCTTTGTTTACTTCATCATTTTGAGAAAGATGAATTTCATCTGGTGATTTCCCCTTTTTCCCTTAGTTGTTTGATGGTCTGATGCATGCATGTGAAATTATGGTTTTTTGTGCCCTTAGTGAGTCACTACTTGGTTGGTTGGTTGGGAGAGATGATTAATGCATATTAATCACCTTTTGATTGTGGTTTTTAGTTTAATCTTACTCATTTTAGTAAAAAAAACTGAAACATATTTTTCTTAGTTCATCACTTTTGTTCTCTCTCTCTCCAATAACTAGAATTTTGATCAATTTTCTTGCTCTTATGTAGATTAAAACACATATCAAATTTACAACATTTAAGGATTTCTTCACCAGGCTCATACTCAATATTGGAGAAAGTTTGCATTAGAGTTCAATCCATCCAACACATTTTGGTAGACAGATCATACTATCTAACCTCTGGATCGCCTAATCCACATGCCCTTTTTAAATCTTTCACAAATGATCCTCCAGATTGGGAAATCTTCCTTGAAAAATGGTTGAACAAAAGGTCACCAAAAATGTAAGAGAGTCTGTGATTTTCTAGCAGCTTTAGATTCAGTGATCTATCCTCCAGATAAGGTGATCTACCTGTATCATAGAGTTGAGAAGAAATGCTAGATCAAGCAATCTCCCTTGAAGATCATTCGATCCTATCGAATCAGAAACTTCAAAGTTTTGGACCATTATTTAATTATTGATCTCCCTTGTAGATCACCCAGTCATGCATACTTATTAGAAATATTATCGGGAGATGATAGCTGATGTCCCTTACTGATTGATGACCCAAATTCTGACAGCCATGTCACCAATTGAAGGATCAAACAATTTCCTTTGCAGATGGCCCGATCATTGTGACAAACATTGTAGAATTATACAGTAGAAAGCCTGAGAGAGTTAAGTAACAAAATTGGCAACCATACCTACTCATCCTCTATTCAATTCTCACATAATCAAGAGAAACTTCCAGAGCAAGAGCCCAGAGCATACGATGAGGAAGAAGAAGATTCTAGAAGAATTCTTTGTATTCGTCGAAGTCGGAGTGGATTGTAGTGACTAGATACCTTTTCTATTCCTGTTTTCTTTATCATTGACATGATTTCTCCTTGATTTCCTTGTATATGTGTTCTTATATCAAATGTGAGCGAGTAGAGCTCCTCATTGGGACATGACAAGTGGCCCTATTTCCCATAGGGAATTTTATCATTTTCAAAATTTAATTTCCCTCATATGATTGAACTATTCTCCATTCGTTTAGTGCTTGCTATTCAAACCGGTCACTCTTCTAGCATGTTTGATATAATCCAAAGTGTAGAGACAACAAACAAATTGGATTTGATTATTGAATTGATGTGTGGGATTCCATATGTGATTACATAAGGGTTCCTACAAAATGTCCTAATCATGAATCATGGGTAAAGTGACTTTGAGCCCACAAGTAATTTATTTCTTGTGAACTCATGTTCTAAAAGGAGACAAATTCACTTGGTTCTACTTTGATTGATGAGGAATTAATTGAGTTGTAATGATCCTATAGGTACATAGGTGGTGGCAGTGAAATCCATATGTCCCAGTGATCTTTATCATTGAATAAAACCCTTAGTTTAATCAACTTTTATTTTGCACTCTCAAATCCAGCCTTAGTTTATAATCCTTCTCAAACAATTGATTAAAAGTTAAATGTTGTCCTTTGGGATTTGACCCTTTACTATACTACAATTGATCCTTCCGCCTTAGGGTGAGTTAGTTGCATTGTATTAAAGTCTTTAAAATCTAGGATAATTCTCCTAAGGAATTTGTGTGTGCAAATAAGTCACATCAAATTTTAGTGTCACTGTCGAGAACAATGGAATATCTTTTGGACCCCATTGTTTTGAATAACTTGGATTTTCCTTTCAATTGATATTCACTAAAATCTTCTTGAACTATTGCTTTCTCAATTTCTGACATTCTGAACTTTCATTTCAAGTATTAGAGGTGCATGTGATGCTCACAAAGTGTTGACTCTATACTAATTAAATTTGATCCAGAGATCGAAAGGACCTTTTATTGTCTACATCGAGCTTTTTAGAATCGAATGGACGAGAAGGAAATCAATTATTGGGTGAATCAGTCCCTCGACTCACAAAGAGAGGCTTTTGTAAAAGAGACAAAGATAGCCATGACCATTGAGAAAAGGGTCCAAGATGCCATAACACTTGAAGAAGAGTTCCAGAAGAATCTTAAGGACTTCTCAGTCCCTCATCTTGTCGATGCACAACACCCAATTATGTTTCCCTCCATCATCAATGCCCCATGGTTGGAGATCCGCACACAGTGGATGCTCTAGAGAAGCTCTTTTTCTAGAAATAAGGAAGATACTTGTCAAGATCACCTACAAAACTTCTTTGACCTTTGTGTCTTACACCAGATATCATGTGTTTCTATAGATGTCATCAAAATTTAGCTTTTTTTAATATTAAATGAAAAATCAAGCCAGCAATTGGTACAACACCAACAGGGGGACCACATCACTACCTAGGAAGGTTTCTAATGAAGTTTCTAGAGAAGTACTATCCCCCATCCCTGACCTATCAAATTAGAGGACAAATCACATAGTTCATCATGGTCCCTAGCCAATCCTTGGCTGAAGCTTGGGAATTCAAGGAGATATGTTTTGTTGTCTACATCATGGCATTTCTCAAGATCAGTTGATTGAGAAGTTCTACTAGGGTGTTGATGTCAATACCAAGACATTCCTTTACACCTTATCTAGAGGAAACTTCATGTTATAAAAATTCAACAATACTTGGGAAGTTTTCAAGAGAAGTTCTAAAACCCAAGCATGATCCGAATGAGGACAAGGAGGCATCCTCAAGATAGCCAAATATGAAGACAATTCTCATCTCATATTAATTTCTAAATCCCACAAGAAATTTTCTTTGAAGGAAGAAAATTTGGAGTTCTCTTTTAATGCGTACAAAAGAATAGGAAAATCTCCATGACCAAACAACTTTAGTAGCAAATGAAATATGTAGATCTTTATTGTGAGGCTTTCCAAGACCATGGACACTCTACTCTTGGCTGCCAAATCCTTTATAACGTCATGCTGAACAATGCTCTGATACAAGATGAAGATGGGAAATAGGTGAAGGATCTCAACTCCATCCACAACATCCTGGGACAAGCCTACTACAACCCAAACCAGACTAGAAACCATCTTGATATCCAACATGGCAATACATATAGTACAAAGAATGCATCATAGAAGATGCCCTCTCAGATGAGCAACCAAATCTGTGGCCCTACCGACTCTATAGTACCCGACAACAACTAGCAAAATTCCAGGAACCAAAGAAACTACTGGGGAAATTTTCAAAATCATGGTAATTACCACGGGCAACAATTCATCCTGTCTAAGTGCCTCAAGTGCAGCAGGCCAACAACCAAACACCTAATGATGCCAAGATTTCCTCCATAGAATACACTCTTATCACTTAGAAGATGATGTTAGCCAACCAGCAAGCCTACCAGAAGTCAATTGATTCCTAGTTGGCCTAGCTTTATGCCATCCTCCACCCTCCTGTAGGGTCTTTTGTTGGAAAACCTAAGAACAATCCCAAGAAATATGAGTAGTTGGTCATCTTCACATGTTTGAAGAATGTGTATACACCTCCCCCTCTAGTGAAGATAGTCACCGTACCAATTGATTTTGATGATGATGCTATTCTAATGGTTGCGAAAGAGCATGTGCAAGACACAAATGTTAATTTTAATGCAGAATTAGCCCCCAGTACTGAAAGAACGCATGTAGAGGTTGTTTAACCTGATGTGCCTATTTACAAGCCAAGACCCCCGTATCAGGAATGTCTCAGAAAAATGATATCGGATGCCATATTTCTCATATTCAAGGAATCTATGAATAATCTTCATGTAGACATCCCCTTCTTGGATGCCCTTTCTGAGATTCCATCATGGTCTAATATTTGGAATATTTTGACTAGGAAATACATCATTGATGAGTATCACACAATGAAATTTGAAAGAACTACTCTGACATCATTCTGGATAAAATGCCAAAGAAATAGAATGATCCTAGATCTTTTGGGTTTGGTTTCTATCTAGGTGACAACACCTACCCAAAGGGGCTCACAGATTAAACATCAAGCATCTCTATCATGCCATACAGCTTGTGTCAGAGATTGGGTTTCACTGAGATCCTTCTACTATCATGACAAACTACTTGAATGACTCCTCCATGATTAAACCTTTGGGTATCATTGAGGACATTCATGTGAGGGTTGGTAAAGATGCATGCTTCCGCTGTGACTTTATGATTATAGACCTTGAAAAAGACCTCCACTATCCTATGGTTATTGGCTGCCCATTCCTTCACCACTTCCCTATCCTTAATTGACGTAGGCGAGCACTGTTCTTCTGAGGATAGTAGGAGAAACTCACTCAAGTTCAGGTGTTTGATAGCTTGAAGGCTCTTGGTATCTATGAGGAAATCTTATTACTCAATTGCATTGACAAGCTGTCTCAAATTAAGAAGGAAGATGGTGTGTTTGAGGATGGATTGCAGAAATCTCTCACCATTCCTAAAAACTTGATTTTTTATGATGAACAAGTCAACCAATACATGTTCCACCTAGATATCAACCTTTGAAGAGGAACCCAAAGTAGAATTTCAAGAGCTAAAAATGATATATGTTTTGGAAGAGAACCATGAACCACCAAAGGATCCTAAGATGAAGGCCCTAGTGAAAGGTCTTAAATGTTTTTCTTGATGATAAGAAACTTTCCCAATGATCATTCAGACCATATACACAGGCAAGAAGACAAGCTGGTGACTGAGTCAAGAAAAAGAAAGGATATCCTAGGATACAAAATGATTGACTTGGTAGGGGCAATCTGAGAAATTTTCATGCATAAGATCCATGTGGTTGAAGAATATAATCCATCTAGGTACCCTCCGTGCAAATTAAATCCCAACATGTAGGAGGTAGTCCGTCTATAGGTCATCAAATTGCTCATTCTAGGAATTATTTACCCAATTTCAGTTTCTCCTTGGGTCAACAATGTGCAATATGTCCCTAAGACGGGTGGTAAAAATTATAGCGAATAATGAAAGGAATGAACTTATCCCCCCCCCACACACTTTCATGGGGTGGCAGATGTGCATAGTACTTAGGAAATTGAACAAAGATACAAGGAAGGATTCCCTCTTATGTTCCTTGATCAAATCCTTGAAAGATTATCACACCAAGACTTATTCTTCTATCTTGAGTGATATTTGGGTTTCTACCATATTATTATCCACCTGGAAAATCTAGAGAAGTCCACATTTATTTGCCCTTTGGGCACTTATTCCTTTAGAAGTATGTCATTCGGTCTGCACAACGCCCCTGCTACTTTTCAACATTGTATGGATGCCATTTTCACATGATTTACAGAAACTATTATGGAAGTCTTCATGGATAATTTTTCTATCTATGGTATTCCCTTTGATTCTTGCATCAATTATCACTTGTGCTGGTAAAATGTGATGAGGCACATCCAGTGCTAAATTGGGAGAAATGACATTTCATGGTGAAGGAGGATATAGTCCTTGGCCACGGGGTGAGCAATAGAGGGATAGAAGTTGACAAGACAAATATTGAAGTAATTGAAAGACTTTAACCACCTGAAAATATTAAGGACGTCATTAATTGCTTGGGACACATCAAGCTCTACCATCGTTTCATCAAGGACTTCTCAAAATTTGCCAAGTCGATGACCAATCTTCTGTTGAAGGAATTTGTTTTCTCCTTTGATGATGCAGACATGCAAGGCTTCAACACTTTGAAAGTCATTGTCACCACCATACCTATCATATGAGCAATGAGCTTGTCTCAATCTTTCAAGATCATGTGTGGTGCTAGCAACTATGTTGTGGGGGTAGTCTTGGCCCAACGCATTGACAAAAAGCATAATGTCATATACTACACCTCAAAGACCCTTTATGAAGCATAGTAGAACTATGCCATGATAGAGAGGGATCTGATATCTATTATATACACTTTTGACAAATTAAAGTCCTATCTTATAAACTTCAAGGTGATCGTCTACAGTGACCATGCATGTACCTACTACTAGATGACAAAAAAAAGACACCTAGCTAAGACCCATTTGATAGATTCTATTGCTACAAGAATTTGACCTTGAGATCTGGGATAAATGAAGTATGAGCGTGGTGGTTGATCATCTAAATCATATTCATCTCCTTGAAAATGACAACAGACCCATTGATGACTCCCTCCCTCATGATCAACTCATGAAGGTCTCCTCTAAAATTCCATGTTTCACATATTTTATGAATTACCATGTTGCAAGAGATGTGCATCTTGAGTACATCCCCCCCAGAAAAAGTTCCTCCATCATTTAAAACACTACTGTTGGGATGATCCATACCTTTGGTACCTAGGTGTCGATGGCCTCTATCATCTATGTATGATTGAAGAAAAGGGCACTCCATCCTTAAAAAGTGCCAAATGGGACCAACGAGTGACCACATGAGTGCCAAGAACACCACCTTGAATGTTTTGCATTGTGAGTTCCATTGTCCCTCCATTTTCAAATATGCCTACGAGTACACTCTTTCTTGTGACCAATGTCAAAGATCACGAAACATTCCCATTTTGACATCTTGGCATGAGGTTGAAATATTTGATGTTTGCAGTGTGGACTACATGGGTTCATTCTCTCCCTCTTGTGGCTATGCCTACATCCTTGTCATGGTGGATTACACTTCCAAGTGCATTGAGGCAGTCCCCAGTGTTAAAAGCAACTCAAAGACCATAATGAAGTTGTTTAAATATATTATCTTCCCTAGGTTTGTGGAACCACACACAATCATCTCCTAAGGAGGGTCACATTTTCTAGAGAAAAAAGTTTGAACCATTACTGAAAAGATATGGCATTCATCACCAAGTATCTATGCCATACCATCCTCAAACCTACGACCAAGTTGAAGTGTATAATTGAAAAATCAAGGATACCATCAAAAAAATAATTAGAAAGGATAAGGAAGGATTGGGCATTGGATCTCAATGATGCCTTATGGGCATATCGAACCGCTTCCAAGACCCCCTTAAGTACCATGTGGTTTTGACTGATCTACGAGAAGTCATGTCACCTCCTAGTAGAGATGGAACATATGCCTGGATGGGCTATTCAATTTCCAAACTTTGGCCTCTCTTGCTAGAGAGAAGCAGGTCCTTCAACTAGGAGCTACCCATGTCTACATATGAAAATACACATATCTACAAGGAGCAGACGAAGATGTGGCATGATGTCCACCTCAAATGGAAATGCATTCAAGTGGGAGACCAAGTTCTCTTTGACAACTCCTGCATGAGATTGTTTCTTGGGAATTACAATCATGATAGAACATGTTGTACATCATGAAGAAGATTTACCAACATGGTGCATTTGTGTTGTAGGACAAGATGAAAGGAAAATTTGTTCCCAACAACATTTAAGTGAAAAGATACATCACCATTGAAGATCTAGTAGCAATGGAATCATATTCACTTCCTCTTTCCACTCCAATTGCAACTTGAAGAATAAGCGTCGATCCATGACGTTAGATAAGGTGCTAGTCAGGAGGCATCCTGATAGTTATCAAGATAGATTTTTAATTCAGTTAATCTAGTTATCTCTAGATTTGCTCACACCAGTTCAGTTCCCTAGCTTAGTTTAATAATTTGAACATTCCTCTAATCCATTTTTACTTAAAAACAATTGATTGCAAGCTATCTCTTCCAAATAGGGACCCTACTGACCCTCAGACTGGGTGATCTACTTCGTAGATCGATTGATCATGCAGGTCTATTTTGTCACAAGAAATTAGCTTCTAGTAGATTGGTTGATTTCCATCCTTGGTCGCCTGATCTTCCTATAGTAGGGAAATTCTCTAGAAAAATTATTTCTTGATCCCTTGTCAGATCTAGCAATCAAAAAAACCTATATTCATTAGTGTATACTAGAACTGAATGCTTATTATGAATCATATCGATCTCCGTACTTGATGAACCAATATTTATGTAGCATGCCATTTCTCAACCGAGCGTATTGGCTAACCTCCAACCCAGATCGAGCTATCATCAAGAGGTTTAAATTCATCAGGATCCTCTAACGAATTCAGATTGTGCGATCACACCTTTAGATCTACACATATACATGAGGCTTTCTCCAACACTCATCCTTCTAGATCTACCAATTTTCTAACATCAGTTCACCTGATAAATGCTCCGACTGTGTAGGACAAGGCTCTAGATGGCCCGATCTGGTTGCTCTAGATCTCCCAATCATCCTCCCTATGTTGTGGGTGAGGGAGTCACCATCTTCTTCAAGTCTCCCTCTCTAAATCCCTAATCGCTTTCGAGCCATGAGGAGTAGTCCACCATAGAGGTGATTGCAAAAATGACCGCCTATTTTCTCGACTTCATGCCACCAAAATCCCTAACCTCAGCACCACCACCCGCTCATACGCCATGGACCTAGTTACCTCCTTTCTTCTTCATCGTGCCATAGTGCCCATCCTCATCTTCACTAACACATAAATCAGTAGATCCGCATCCTAACAATTAGCCAAACAACATGAACTGTGTTCACTCTCACATGCTTCTCCCCCACCTTCTTTTTAGTCACCACTCCAACTGTTGTTTGATCGATCTCAAGGTTGTAGATCACGTGAACCACCTTCTTTGTGAATGCCTTCAGCAACCCAGAAGTAACATGATTTGTCAGTTGGATATGTAATCTCACCCTGATAGACATCCCTTAAATTCTACAAATCAATCCATCCCATCCTACATATTTCCTAATCATTGGTTCATAAGAGTCAACACATCTCCAGATCGCTCGATCTAACAAGCAGATCGCCAAATTTCCTTCCTATAGATTGCCCGATCTCCCCTACCGATCGCTCAATCTACAACCTTGGACCAATCAATGATGCCAAGAACCTGAGGGTATGCCTCTGAGAACCCATCTGAGGGGTTCGATCATGGACTCCTACAAAAGTTCAACCCCTTCTGATCTCATAAGTACAAGGAGATGGAAACCTCTAACATAATACCTCTACCCTGCTCCCATTATGTAAGGCCCACCAGAGGCATTCTCATTCAAGAGATACACTCATATGATGATGTGCCTCCCTCTAATGATGAGCACGTACTCAGCGAGGAGGCCGTGGAGACTGATGCAACTGAAGCCAAGCACATGATCTTTGACATCGATGCTTAATAGGGAAACATTTCCCACAGCCAGGTAACATCTAATTTTACTACTCCTCTACCACATCTCTCAATCTGGGGGCAAACCATAGGCCTACCCTCCTTCATTACTTCATACTATCCAAGTATAAGGCACTTGTCACCACCAAGCACAGCAAGCAAATCAAGCAGACAAAGTCCCTTGGCATGGTGTGAAGACCTAGTTTTCCTACCTTAAGGCACTAAAAATATTGGGGACCTTCGAGCATGTAATGTTCATCCTCTGCCTCTTATGCGTTCCTCTCTTCCCCTTATGTGTGTAGTTGATCTTTAAGGATCTCACTCTCGAGTTCCTAGCCTCCTATGCAAATTTTGGAAGACCAGGAGTGAAGTTTCTCCTTGTGTATGTTGAGGGAGGAGCACACCTAGGCGATGACAATCTCACTTTCCCCCATCATCGATGCTGACATGGATTGACTAAATGGTTCATCATTGATAACCACAACATTTCGATTAAGAAGTACACTATTGAACAATACTAGGTGGAGATCCCAGGGATGCTACCTTTTTCTCACATGGAAGAATCATATTGTACATTCAGAACTTGATGGTGTGCTACCTTCACTACATTCTTACATGCACCATTTTTGGGAGGATCACCATGCCCGACGACATTTCAGCATTGGACCTTTATTGCCTATGGTTTCCGCTAAATGGAAAGTTATACAACTAGGGGAGTGCACTCATCGACCATTTGCACATCCATCGATGTTTCAAAACCTTTGGAGTTTTTTTAGGAGGCATGATCAATGCCATATCCACCTACCTTGGTTACACCCATATCCTCTTCACCACAATCATGATACATAAGATATCTTACTTATAGGGTCTTGTATCACATGATGTGGTTGCTCTAGATCACCCGATCATCATACCCATGCCTACATAAGTAATGGTTTTGTTTGAGAAAAACCTAACTACTCTATAGTTCTCCATCCACGCCTATTTTGTGGCAAAAAAACATTGTTACGATCTCATTGATATGGACATGCACATCCAACATTACATGAGGAAGCATCCACTTCTCTCAGGGTGAAGTTCTTGAGCCGACGATTGAAATATGTAGAACCTCCATGGAGGAGAATGATGAGGAGAATGTACCTCCACCTTCACCTTCCCCTTCTACATGTTGCATGAACCAACAAGTGCCCCAGACTATAAGTTCATCTGAGCCCTACAACTTCACTGACCTTCAACATAGTTGGATTAGATTGAGGGAAACTAGACATGCATGGAGTGGAAGCAGAAGAGGTAGAGCCATCATTTGAACCAAATGTACCTCATGCAGCGAGTGCATGAGGATTGGCATGTGGATTAAGGTGACTAAAACCAGACACACACTTACTACATCGACTATGGAGCTGAGCAGACACATGTCCCCCACACTTGATATTGGGAAACTTACTATACTAATTTACCTTCAAAGGAGACTCCACAAAAGCCATTGAGCTAGGATTGGTATGATACACTAGATTGGGATGCTTCTCAAGACCAACCTCCACAACACCCACCACCTCTTGGTGATCACAGTTATTGATGTCATTTTCATTTATTCTCTTCCCCTCAATTGAATTTAGAGTTTGCTTGAGGACGAGAAAATGTATATGTTTGAGGTGGAGAGTGGGTGGTGTCTCTTTACTCCACCCTCATTATCTTCCCTTTTTCTGTCATTTTCTTTCTAAAGTATCATTGCATGTGTTGTTTGTTTTTCTTTTCAAAAATTCATGTTAGTTGCATGTACTTGGACATTAACTAGTCGGCCTACATTCATTTCCTATTTCCATGTTTACCTTTGAGAATTAGAAATGTACCCCAAATTTTGAATTAAACAAATCCTTGTTGCAAAATAAATCTCAACTGCTAATGACATAACCTATCTTGTCCTTGATGATCATGAATAGTATTACTCCCAGTAAATAGTGGAAAGTTGTATGGAATTGAGAGACATAAAATTTTAGTGTGTCTCACAAATTGATCGACATAAGTTTGTTGTGAAATTATCATTATTTTGCAATTCATATGTTATGATTGAACTATTTGTCAATGATTGTACCAATGCTCTGAATTCCAAAATATGAGATGCACCAAGTTCAGTATCTTCCATACTTTTTGCACCATCCTCTTATCCCCATCATCTGCCAAAAATAAAAAAAAATACAAAAGAATCTACCATACTCCCAAGTTTGGGGTGGCATCCCTTCTCTCATCTCTCTACTTCTTACATACCCCTCGTATGCAATAGGGATGTACCACAATAAAAATTTGTGAATGTGCACACCAAAGGAAAATAATGAAATCATGTAGTTGCAATAAAAATTAAGCAATCTTGAGTTGAATAGAGGATAGATTCACAAAGCTTCTTTTTCATCCCTTCATTCACTCAAATTTTCTCACATGGAGCAAAAATCACTACAAAAATATCTCTAGTATAGATGAACCCTGGATTTGTGCAAATCTCATAGAAATATGCAGATGCTTTTGATACACTAGTGATATTGTGATTATTATGCACACTTTTTATTCAGAAACCTTTTGTGAATATGAACTCCATTCAGAGAATTTGAATTTAAAAATATCTGATTCTAGGAAATCAGGGTTGCTTGGTTATGTCTGGTTGTAGGAAACTAAGTGATACTATCAAAGAGATGATGATAGGCTAGTAGTATCATTTAGAAATTTGTAATCATTCTTTTTTACTAGAGGATGAGAAACATTCAAGTTCAAGGTGGTTTTATGAGTGCATATTCATCACTGTTGAATCAAGGTCAATGTTGACTCTAGGTCTAAATGTACTAAACCCTTATTTTGATGATGACTAACAATTCCATATATTTGTGTCTAATGCTTCTATTTGAGTGATTTCAGATTAGGTATAGACACACTCCAAATGCCCTAGCTTGCGCATCCTAACTTGGAGAAAAGATAAGTCAAAATCAATGCAAGTGCACTTTTGTGGAATATGATGTAAATCCATTATAATCATGTTGAAAATTACTTGTAATGATTGTATGACTTGTAATTTAGCTTAGAAAAAATTAGGAGCACTTAAATCGAATATTAAGCACTTTAATAACATGTTCTAAAATTCATTACAGGGTTTTTTGGGTCAAGTTTCTCTTATGACAAACTCGATCGATTCCCTTACTGGATTTTGAGCAAATTTAGGTTCGATTGAGTTGCACACTCATAGAAATAAACTGATCCCTATAGTGGACAAAAATAATTTCAAGCGATTGATCGAGTTTCATCCAGGATAAACTCAACTGATGCTTCAAATTTACTCTATCACATAGTGCAATTGGTCGAGTTTCCAAAAGTAAACTCGACTGATCGCACTGTACGGAAAGTGTAGAAAAAGTTTTTCTAACCGTTGGAATATTGCAAAACTAAAAAAAATCTGTTGCAACACCTCAAACGTCTAATATTCATCCTTAAGTGTTCCTATTGGATACAAGGCATCCCCAACTATAAATTAGACCCCTTGGGCTTGGTCCCATAGTTATCCAAGCACTATGAAGGTCCATATATTATAGTTGAGTGCTTCCAAGAGCCTCCCTCTGTCTAAGCTTAATCACTTGCTGCATCCATTAGAGTGAGTAGGAGATTTGTAAGAGAGTTAGTTCTACACGTATATCTTATTAGGCTCTCACTTCCTCCACCTCCCAATCTCTCTTTCTACCATGAAGATGAAGGTTCTATGTCTTGTCTAAGAGATGTGAAAAAGAAGAAGGGAAGAAGTCCCTTGGTGAAAACTTCTCCTTGGCGAAGATGAAGTCAAAGACAGAAGTGCTTGAGAAGAGTAGGTAATTTGTTCAAGGCAGAAGACTTGTTGCAAGAGTGGATAAGTCCTTGGTGAAGGTGGAAGACTCCTTGAAAAAGTGGGTAAGTCCTTGGTGAGTCTGAAGACTCTTGGTCTTGGATAGGTAAGTCCTTTGGTAGGTTGTTGGCTCCTTTATCCTTAAAAGGAAGGTTGGGTATCCTTAGCCCGAAAAAGGAAGGTATTATAGTGTATGTCATATCATGTAATATAAGTATGCAATGGTTGCAAAATCCTAGAGCTTGACCTCTCTAGTTAGTGGAATGACTTTCTCCTAGTTTGGAGATTGGAACCACTCTACATATCTTGTGTTCTTGTGCTTGTTCAATCTCTCTATCCCTTGATATGTATGTTTTAGTTGCACTCAAATTATATTTTAACAACCCTATCTTGTGTTTTAACTTGAAGGTCTAATGAATTTTGTTTATCAAGTAGGAGAAGTTGGGCGATTATCAAGGTGGGAGTTATCTCGTCAACATTCCAATCTTTGATGGGAGCAATTTCCTTTATTGGAAAAGAAGGCTACAATTCTACATTCAAGGATCAAGTGTTGAGGTATGGAAAATGGTGGACAATCCATACAAGCTACCAGAGACAAAGATAGAAGAATGATATGAAACTACTTTGAAGAAAGCTACCTTGAATGCAAAATTCATCAACACTCTCTATGCCTCCGTGTCTCCCACCAAGTTTAACCAGATTTCTTCTTGTGAAATAGCCTATGAGATATGCAGAAAGCTATGTGTCACTTATGAGGGGACAAAGAAAGTGAAGGAAAGAAAAGTATACATGCTCAAAGGCCTCCGTGAAACCTTCAAGATGGGAAAGGAGGAGAGGGTAGATGAGATGTACTCAAGGCTCAACACCATTATGGATGGTCTTTACATTCTAGGCCATCCTATGGATATAGGAGAGATCAACTCAAAGATCCTTAAAACTCTCACAAAGAGGTGGGAATCCAAGGTGACCTCCATTGAAGAAACAAAGTCTCTTGGTGATATCCCTATTGAAGAGCTCATAGGAAATCTACAAGCCCATGAAGTCAAACTTGAAAAGAAAGATGATGAAGAAAGAGAAGAAGAAAAAGAGCTAAAGAGAATGAAGAAGGCTAAAATTAAAGCACACGTTGAAGCTAATATTGGTCAAGGCTCTCCATTATTTAAGTTGAAGAAGATGCCATGTACTCCAAGGGTAGACTCTACAAAGGCAAGTTATCCCCCTTCACCTGGTGCTTCAAGTGTGGAAAGAAGGATCACTTCAAGGAAAATTGTCTACAAGGAAAAAAAAACCCATCATCACAAGAACAGCGAACAGAAGTACAAGAAGGAAAAATAGCACAAAAGCTCAAGTGACTCCTCAAACTCAAGCTCAAGTGAAGAATCTAGTGGAGGATATAGCTCAAGCTCTAGTGAAGATGGAAAATACCACTTTTCTCTCATGGCATCAACAAGTAAAGACTCACATGAGGTAAATCTAAACTCTTTAGGTAGAGAGTCTTTAATTGCTATTATTTATCCCACTCGTGCCTCTCTTAAGTATTCTAAAAAGAAAAAGAAAAATCTTGCTAGAATTGTTGATAATTTTCATATAGAAAAAGATGATCTTGAACATGCTAATATTTGTTTGCTATATGAAAACAATGCTTATCTTAGTCGACTTCCTTAAACTTGAAAATGCTAGTTTTCTTGATAAGATTAGATTTCTAGAATCTCAACCTCTTATGCATAGTACCAACAAAGACAATATTAATATTTTGAACTCTCTCATGCTTGATATTGATGTTATTAGAATTGAAAATCGGGACAAGGATTTTTCTTTGCAAGGATTAGAATATGAAAATAGGTTTTATCTCTCTAAGATTGTTTTGCTTGAATATGCTAATGCTTCCTTGCTTTCTAAAATGAATGTTCTTGAATCTCATTCTAGTTCTAATAGTAGAGAATAGAGTTTATGCTCTTCATATTGACAAAGATTCTTATATGACTAGATCATAGAAAAGTTGTACAAGTTAAGGAGAATCTATGAGAGATGTATAGATATATCCAAACAAGAAGATATGTAGTTTCAGAAGCAAGAAAGGATATGACTCACTAGAAAATAGGTATCGCTACTAAAAGATGATCACTAAGATCCTCAAGGTTCTATCTAAACAAGAGACAACTAGATATATGTAAAGTTATAACAGAATGGAAGCAATTTCAGACGCAACCAAGATATCCAAAGAGATCATCATCAAAACACGCATAACAACTCAAGATAGGTAAATTCAACATATAGGGATACTACTTGTGGGATACCGAATTATAGCAATTATAAGGATAGAGTATTTAAAGTATGGAAATGTGCATATATAAAGGTACCAAAGGGAGTGCCATAAGAATAAGGCTATTGGTTGAGAAGATCTAGTCGAGAGGGAAATTCTCATCCAAAAAGGCATATGTATATTCTATACATAGTGTAATGGGTTGAGTTTCTGGGTTGAACTTCTCGACCGACAACCATTGTTGGAAAAATCCATTGGTGTTTGTCGGTCGAGTTTCTATCAGGAAAAACTCAACCGACAACAACTGTTATCAAAAACATATATTTTTCAAAAAAAATATCTAGAGGCATGATAAAAAAATCCATATCCAAACATGTGTAAGCAAGTTAGTAATGCACTATGAAAGCATCAGGGGTAGTTTTTTATCAAGAAAGTGATGAGAATCACAATATATCACTTTTGACTAAAAAAACAAATGTATAGTGCATACTAACTGGGTAAAAACACATTATGATTGGATATGAGCAAGAATAACATTACCTTTGTTCTTACTATTTCTTTTCCACGTGTTGCCACCCCATATGCATCTCACCTTTCTTCTTTTATTTGGATTTAGAAGTCAAATTTGAAAATCAATAGCTCAAGGCAATCCATTAGCAAGTGACCTACAAGAAGAAAGATGAAATAGTCCCCAATCAATTTTTGGGTCCAGAGGGGTTAGCTTAGTAGCCCATGTCCTATTACTCTTGGGTGCTTACCTAAACGGGAAATAAGTAGAATAATGACCAATTTCATTGCAATGATTACATGATCTTCTAGCCTTGGAACTAGAGGATTCTTCATTGAAAATTGAAGGCCTTTTTCTTTGTTGTTCCTTTGGCTACTATCAAGTCCAATACAATCTATACCCATTTGTTTGGTGTTATGGTAGAGGATTTGATTAATATTTTTTTTATCAACTAAGAATCTTTGCATAGAAGATATCAAACTATGATCATCATGCATAAGATAAGGTGACAAACTCGACCGATCCCCTTACTGGATTTTGAGAAAATTTAGTTTCGGTCGAGTTTCACACTCATAGAACTCGACCAATCCATGTACTAGATAGAAATAAATGTAAGGGATCGGTCGAGCTTCATACAAGATAAACTCAACTGATGCTTCAAATTTGCTTTGTCGCATAGTACAATCGGTCGAGTTTTCTAAAAATAAACTCGACCGATTGCACTATATGAAAAGTTTAGAATTTTTTTCTATCTGTTGGAGTGTTCCTACTAGCTACAAGGAATCCCCAACTATAAATAGGACCCCTTGAGATTCATCCCACGGTTAACAAAGCACTATGAAGGTCCCTATATTATAGTTGAGTGAATCCTATAGACTCCTCTCTATCTCTCTATGATTAATCACTTGCTACATCCATTAGAGTGAGTAGGAAATGTGTAAGAGAGCTAGTCCTACATGTATATCTTGTGAGGCTCTCACTTCCTTCACCTCCCAATCTCTCTTTCAACCATAAAGATAAAGGTTCTCTCTCTTTGCTAAGAGAGGTGAAGAAGAAGGGAAGGAGTCCCTTGGTGAAAGCTTCTCCTTGGCGAAGGTGAAGACAAATGAGGAAGATATAAAAAGAGTAGATAATTCCTCAAAGCCTGAAGAGTTGTGCAAGAGTGGGTAAGTCATTAGGGAGGTAGAAGACTCGATGCAAAGTGGGTAAGTCCTTGGTGAGGTTGAAAACTTGGTCTTAGATAGGTAAGTCATTTGGTAGTTTGTTGGCTCCCTTCTCCTTAAAGGGAAGGTTGAGTATCCTTGGCTCAGAAAAGGAAGGTCATTTTTGTATGTATTATAAAGGAATATAAGTATGCAATGGTTGCAAAATCCTAGAGTTGATCTCTCTAGGTAGTGGACTGACTTACTCCTAGTTGGGAGTATGGAAACACTCTGCATAGCTTGTATTCTTGTGCTTGTTCAATCTCTCTCTCCCTTTCTATGTATGTTTTAGTTGCACTTAAATTCCATTTTAGCAACCCTATCTTGTAATCTAATGAATTTTTTTTAAATGCCTTTAGTTCTATTCACCCCCTTTTAGAGCCCATACAAGATCCAACAATCACCTTTTCATTACAATTTTTAGTTTAATTTTACTCATTTCATCCCCTTAAATTGCTTCTATTGTGCTCTAACTTGATACATATATCTAGTTGTATATATTTTTTTTTATGCAACCTTGAGGTTCTTATTGGTAATCATATTTTTTTTAATGATGCATATTTTCTAGTGAGTGAGCTATATCCTTTCATGCTTCTGAAATTTCATATCTATTATTTGGATATATCTCTTCATCTACACATAGCTTGCTCTTTAACTTGTGCATCTCTTTCTATGATATAGATCCTACTAGTAGTCCTGACTTGTGTTATCATCTACTAGTAGTTCATATACATGTATTTCTAGCCTTTTTCATCTTTTAATCAAGTGGTATTCTACTATATGATATATTTGTATCTTATTTGATACTCAAGCTTGCTGCTTGACTTGCATATCTACTATCTTGAGTTACTTGTTTGCATATCATTTCCTTCATTATATGCTAGAATTGCATCTAGGGTTGTTCAAATGTATGTCTTTATTTGCTTTATATACATATCTTGGACAAGCCCCTAGTTTTTGCTCTTCTACTCTCCATTCTAACTTTTGGTATCTCCTTTTACTAGCAAGTTGTGTTTTCAACCCCCTCACTTTTTGAAATGACAAAGGGGGAGAAGACATGTCTTATGTAAAGGGAGATGTAAAGGAAAGAAGACATATATGTAGAACATATATGAGTACAAGACATAATTTCTATAAATGTTATCAAAGTTAACCATGCAGGAGAAATAAAATCAATTGAGGGGGAGTACGAGAACTCCATTAGCATCAATTGAGGGGGATAATATGAACTCCATTCTATTGAAACCCTTAGTTTTCTTCAAAGGTGTGATTTTACTTAAATACTTTCAATACATTTATGGAACCCTTTTGTCATATTCAAAAAGGGGGAGATTGTTGACTCAAGGTCGATGTTGACTCAAGGTCAAAATTGATTAAACCCTTATTCTGATGATGACTAACCATTCCACTTATTTGTGTCTAATTCTTATACTTGAGTAATTTCATATTAGGTGAAGACACATTACAAATGTCCTAACTTGCACATCCTATCTTGAAAAAAAAGACAAGTCAAAACTAATGCAGGTGTAGTCTTGTAGAATATCATGTATATCTATTAGAATCATGTTGTAAATCACTTGTAATGATTGTATGACTTTTAATTAATCTTACAAAAATCAGGAGCACTTAAATTGAATATTTAAGTACTTATATAAACATTTCCAAAATTCATTACAAGGACCTTTCTGAGCCGAGTTTCATCTAGGATAAAGTAGACTGACACCCTTGATGCATTTTGGGAAAAGCCAGGTTTGGCTGAGTTTACCCCAGGACAAACTCAACCAACACTCTGCACAGGCAAACCAAATTCAAGCCACTGGTCATGTTTCATCTAGGATAAACTCGACCGACACTTCAAATTTGATTTGTCGCATAGTGCAATTGGCCAAGTTTCCCAAAAGTAAACTCGACCAGATTTACTCTATAAAGTGTGCACATAAAAATGTTTCTATCCATTGGAGTGTTGCAAAAACTAAAAATAGATTTGTTGCAACACCCCAAACTACTAGAATTCATTCCCAAGTGCTTATACTAGCTAATAGGCATTCCCAACTATAATTAGGACCCATTGGGCTTCATCCTGTGGTTATCCAAGCACTATGAAGGTCCATATATTATAGTTGAGTGCCTATAAGAGCCTCCCTCTTTCGCTAAGCTTAATCACTTGCTACATCCATTAGAGTGAGTAGGAGATTTGTAAGAGAGATAGTTCTACATGTATATCTTATTAGGCTCTCACTTCCTCTACCTCCCAATCTCTCTTTCTACCATGAAGATGAAGGTTCTATCTATTTTCTAAGAGAGGTGAAGAAGAATAAGGGAAGGATTTCCTTGGTGAAAACTTCTCCTTGGCAAAGGTGAAGTCAAAGTAAGAAGATGCTTGAGAAGAGTAGGCAATTCCTTCAAGGCAGAAGACTTGTTGCAAGAGTTGGTGAGTCCTTGGTGAAGGTGGAAGACTCCTTGGAAAAGTGGGTAAGTCCTTGGTGAGGTTGAAAACTTTTGGTGTTGGATAGGTAAGTCCTTTGGTAGGTTGTTGGCTCCTTTCTCCTTAAAAGGAAGGTTGGGTATCCTTGGCCCGAAAAAGGAAGGTCTCATATTGTATGTCTTATAATGGAATATAAGTATGCAATGGTTGCAAAATCCTAGAGCTTGACCTCTTTAGGTAGTGGTATGACTTATTCTAGTTTGGAGATTGTAACCACTCTACATATCTTGCGCTCTTGTTCTTGTTCAATCCATCTATCACTTGCTATGTATGTTTTAGTTGCACTCAAAGTTCATACTTGCCATATTATCTTAGAAATATCTTGAAGGTCTATTGAATTTTTTAAGTGCATTTAGCTCTATTCACCCCCCATCTGGAGCCCATATTTGATCCAACACTAAAGACATCTAAACATTATCAATAAGTAAACAAAGAACTCAAAAGTTAACTACACTCAAACAATCACCAACACCAAATTAAAGAAAAAATATAAAGAAGACTAGCAATACAATCAATAAAATAAGAACATCTTAAAATAATATGTGCAATGATGGAAGAAAAAGACATAAGGAAAGATAATGATACTCAATATGGTGTTTGGTCAACTTTAGGGATCCTTGATAGAAATTGTTATTTCTTTTAAATTTGGTAGGTCTTTCTCCAACTTAACTTTCATCCTATTTACATTATATGTCATAACCTTACTAATCTTAGGATCATGAGCATATATTTCCCCATAAGGGTTCATCACATCAACTTGGAATGCTCCAATCCATTAGGTTCTCATGTTTTCCCAGTATGAATCTTAATTACGAGTTAAAGAGCACATTTTTCCCGCTCTATAAAAAAGATCTCCTGATGTGTAGATCGTGGAGGACCTTCTCCTTTGCGTTGTGAATTTTTAAGTTCTTGTATACACAATGATGGATTTCTTTCACTTTACTCAATTATAATCTCATTTACTCACCGGCTTGATGTAGATCAAAGTTATCAGACTTCATCAAGTCTCATGTCAAACTACCTTCTTTGATTTCACCTTGTTTTGACAATTTGATATCTCAATATGTCTACCCATCTATAGGTGGTAAAGGATGGTCATCTTTTATAACTAATTACCTACTTTATAAGGCCTTGAACAATTTACAAAAGATATTTCATGCCTCATTGCTAATCATGGCTTGTGCAATGCCAAAGAGTATGAAGATGTGCTTCTTGAAAAGAAATCATCCAAACTTTATGATCAATAATACACAGAAATTGAGCCCCTCTACATGGATACATAATCCACAAAAATTTAAACAGATTTACACCCCTAAAAAGACTATAAAGATCTTATGAAGTCAACTTTTCAAATGAATTGATGAACTCACAAATCAAAATCAATAATAGGGGCATCATGTATTTGTGGGATCTATGATGAACTCTAGAGGGGGTGAATAGAATAAAAACCACTTAAACAAAATTCATTAGACCTTCAAGATACTTCTAAGTTAATATGGTAAATATGAACTTTGAGTGCAAACAAAGATACATAGCAAGGATGAGAGAGATTGAAAAAGTACAAGAACACAAGCTATGTATAGTGGTTACAAACTCCAAATTGAGAGAGTGTACATCCACTAACTAGAAAGGTCAACCTCTAAGATTATTCAACCATGTCTCCTTCTTATTTTCTATTATAAGAGTTACAACATATGACCTTCCTTTTCTGAGCCAAGGATACCCAACCTTCATAATATCTATGGAAATAATGTCTTATACTCATATATGTCCCACATATATGTCCTCTCCCCTTTACCTTCTCCCTTTTTCTTAAGATATGTATCCCCCCCTTGTCATTTCAAAAAGTGAGGGGGTTGAAGAGCTCAAAAGACAACTTGTTATAAAAGGGATACCACAAATTATAATGGAGAGTAGAAGAGTAGGAACTAGGGGCTTATCTAAGCATTGTATATCAAGACATGCATTTGAACAAACCATGATGTAGTTCTAGATAATAATCAAGTAAAAACAACAAAGGTTCCTTGAAATTATAACATAACTTTCTGGAGAAAACTAATAAACCACAATTTTGACCCTCAAGATGAAGGAATTCTCCTAAAAAACACCAGGTCTCATTTCATGCGTCTTTCTCAGAAGGACATTTTTGCATGAAAAACACTAGTTTTGTGACAAAATCTAACATTGGAGCAGAAAGTTCAAAAACTGCATAAAAACTTCAAATGCTCCTATTTTTGCATATATAGCTCTATTATTGCACATTACAATGCTAAGAAATAAACTCAAGATATTAGATATGCAAGTCAATGAACAATATTGAGTATGTATGAAACAAGATACAAGCATAGCATATAGTTGAATATCAAAATATGAACAAGGCTAGAATCACATGTATATGAACTACTAGTAGATGATATCACAAGTTGGCACTACTAGTAGGATCTAGATCATAGCAAAATATTCACAAGTTGAAGAATAATCTATGAGTAGATGTAGAGAGATATACAAATAAAGATATATGTAGTTTTAGAAGCGTGAAAGGATATTACTCAATAGTAAATATGCATCATTACCAAAATATGATTACCACTAAGAACCTTAGGTTGCATCAAAATATATACTACTAGATAGATGTAGCAAGTTTGAGAACAACAGAAGCAATTTAGAGCACAACCAAGAGATTAAAAGAGATCATGATCAAAACAAGCATAATAACTCAAAGATAGATAATAGCAAGATATAGATATACCAATTTATAGTAATTAGATAGATAAATTTGTATGCAAAATAGGAAAGTTAAAGTATGGTAATATGCACATATAAAGGTACCAAGGGGAGTGCCAAAGAATAAGGCCATTGGTTGAGAAAGTCTAGTTGAGAGGAAAATTCTCATCCAAAAATCCATTTGCATATTCTGTGCACAGTGTCTTGGGGCGAGTTTCTGGGTTGAACTTCTTGTCTGACAACAGCTATTGACAACACCCATTGGTGCTTTTCGGTTGAGTTTCATCAGGACAAACTTGTCTGACAACAATTGTTGTCAAAAAGCATATATATTTTAGAAAAACATACCTAGAGGCATGATAAAAATATAAACCATATCCAATCATGTATAAGCAAGTTAGTAATGCACTAAGAAAGTATCATGAACAATTTTTGAGAAATAAAGTGATGAGAATAATAGTCTACCAATTTTGACTCAAAAACCATAAGTATAGTACATACTAACTTGGCAAAAACACTTTATGATTGGATATGAGAAAGAATAACATTACCCCTATTCTTACCATTTCATTTCCACTTGTTGCCACCCCATACACATCTCATTTTTCTTATTTTATTGGGATTTAGAAACCAATTTTCAAATTAATAGCTCATGCCAATCCATTTTCAAGTGACTCACAAGAAGAAAGATGAAATGGTCCTCAATCATATTTTTGGGTCCGGAGGGGTTAGCTTAGCAACCCAAGTCCTATTACTCTCGGGTGCTTTCCTAAAGGGTTAATATGTGGAATAGTGACCAATATTATTGCAATGATTACATGATTTCATAGGCTTGGAACTAGAGGATTCTTCATTGAAAGTTGAAGGTCCTTTGTCTTTGTTGTTCCTTTGGTTGCTATCAAGTCCAAACAATATCTACCCATTTGTTTGGTAATATGGTCTCAGATTTGATTAAGACTCCTTTTATCATCTTATAATCTTTGCATAGAGGATCTCAAACTATAATTATCATGCATAAGATAAGTAATAGTAGAATAAAATTGATTGATATGATTTCTAGCATGCAAAAGATCGATTTCTAAGCAAAGAGATTTGGTCATATTAGAATCATTATCAATATAAAGAGCAGCAATATTATTCTCTCTACTAGTAAAACTAGAAGAAGATTTCAGGACATTGGTTTTAGAAAGCTTTTCTTTTCTAAGCAAATCAATCTTAGTAAGATAAATACTATTTTTAGATTCTAATCCTTGCAAAACAAAATCCTTATCCTCATTTTTAGTTTTAAGAACATTAATGTCAAGCATGAGAGAATTCACAATTTTATTATGTTATTCATGACAACTAGGCATAATAGGTAGAGCTTAAATATAATATTATCAAGCAAATTAGCATTTTCAAGTTTAAGAGAGTCTATTTCACTAAGATAATAATTGTTTTCATCTAGCAAGCATATATTAGAATGTGTAAGATCATCTTTTCTACATGCAAATTATCAACAATTCTAGCAAGCTTTTTTTCTTTATAGAGGAATTAAGAGAGGCATGAGTAGCATAAATCATTGCAATTAAAGATTCTATATCTAAAGGGTTTAGATTTACCTCATTTTATTCATCACTTGTTGAGGCCATGAGAGAAAATTGACATTCTCCATATTCACTAGAGCTTGAGCTAGATCCACCACTAGATTCTTCACTTGAGCTTGAATTGGAGGAGTCACTAGAGCTTTTATGCCATTTATCCTTCTTTTTGTGCTTCTCTTCCCTTCTCTTGTGATGTTGAGCCCTTTTGCCTTGTGGGCAATATTCCTTGAAATGACCCTTCTTTACACATTTGAAGCGTCAGGTGGAGGATTAAGACTTTCCTTTTGTAGAGTCTACCATTGGAGTACATGCCATCTTCTTCAACTTGAGAGGATGGATAATCTTGACCAGCAATAGCCTCAATTTTAGCTTTGATTTCAGACTTCTTCATTCTCTTGATTTTATTCTTTCCTTCTCTTTCTTCTTCCTCTTGCTTGTCAAGTTTAACTTCACGAGCTTGTAGATTTTCTATGAGTTCTTCAATAGGAAATTTACCAAGGCTCTTTCTTTCTTCAATAGAATTCACCTTGGATTTCCACCTCAGGGGGGGTAATTATAAGGATATTAGAGTTTATCTCTCCTCTATCCATATGATGACCTAAGACGACAAGATCATTTGCAATGGTATTGAGCCTTGAGTACATATCAACCACCTTTTCCTCCTTTCCCATCTTGAAATTTTCAAGAAGCCCTTTGAGCAAGTAAACTTTTCTTTCCTTCACTTGCTTTGTCCCCTCATTAGTGACACATATCTTTCTCCATATATCATAGATTGTCTCACAAGAGAAATCCATTTGAACGTGGTGGGGGACAAGGGGGCGTAGAGAATGTTGATGGATTTTGCATTCAAGGTTGTTTTCTCCAAGGTAGCTTCATCCCATTCTTCTATCTTTGTCTCCTATAGCTTGTATGAAAGGTCCACCATTCTCCATAGCTCATGACTTGATCCTTAGATGTAGTATTGTAACCTTCTCTTATAATAATGAAATTTTTTCCCATCAAAGAATGGAATGTTGATGAGGCATCTCTCACCTTGATAATTGCCCATCTTCTCCTACTTGTGGAAGTATGCATGAAGAAGACCCACTCTGTAACCACTTGTTGGATCTATGATGGGATCTATATGGGGGATGAATAGAGATAAAAATCACTGAGATAAAACTCATTAGACCTTGAAGATATTTCTAAGTTAATGTGGAAAATATGAACTTTGAGTGCAACTAAACATACATAGCAAGGATGAGTGAGATTGAAAAAGAATAAGAACACAAGCTATGTATAGTGGTTTCAAGCTCCAAACTAGGAAAGTGTACATTCACTACCCAGAGAGGTCAACTCTAGGGTTTCTCAATCATGTCTCACTCATTATATTCCATTATAAGAGTTACGATATATAACCTTCCTTTTCCAGGCCAAGGATATCGGCCTTCCCATTGAGGATAAGGGATCCAATAACCTACAAAAGGACTTATCTATCTAAGACCAAGAGTTTTCAACCTCATCAAGGACTTACCCACTTTTGCAATGAGTCTTCTGCCTTCACCAAGGACTTACCCACTCTTACAGCAAGTCTTTCGCCTTGAACGAATTACCCACTCTTCTTGGATCTTCTGCCTTTGACTTCATTTTCTCCAAGGAGAATCTTTCACTAAGGGACTTCTTCCCTTCTTATTCTTCACCTCTCATAGCCAACAGAGAGAACCTTCATCATCATGATAGAAAGAGAGATTTGGAGGTGGAGGAAGTGAGAGCCTCTTAAGATATACATGTAGACTTGCTCTCTTACAAAATTCCTATTCACTTTAATGGATGTAGCAAGTGATTAAGATTGAGAGTGGAAGGAGACTCTTAGGGGCACTCATCTATAATATAGGGACCTTCACAGTTCTTGGATAACCATGGGATGAAGCCTAAGGGATCCTATATATGGTTGGGGATGCCTAATATCCAATAGAAGAACTTAGACACAAATTTAGTCATTTAGGGTATTGCAACAGATCTATTTTTTATTTTTATAACACTCCAATGACTAGAAACACTTTTTCTACACATTCTAAATAGTGTGGTTGGTTGAGTTTACTTTTGAGAAACTCGGCCGATAGCACTATGATGCGATCTAAATCGCACGTTCGAAAGGAGGCGGACTCAGAAAGATCGAACTTTAAATTTATAACCTGAACCTTCAAGGACCCCCGTAACGTTATATGGGGACGAAGTAGATATATGGGATCAAAGACATGGATGTGGAGATGTTTAGGACGCTTAAGATATTTTTCTTAAGTTTGTTAATCCAATTTTATAGTCGATAAAAGTATGGAGCTAGAACTAGTCTAGCAGATTGTCACGAAGTAAAACAAAAAAAGTAAAGAAAACAGAACATAGTCTGTTGGATTATACTAATCAGAGAGATGGAGTTCCTAGATATGTAACTACAACTTGGGCAGTCTATGCACCTGTTCTCTGGTGTAGACAACCCTCGAACACCCCAATAAGAAACCTACATCCAAATACGATACGTATTGTGGTATATGTTCATGTGGGGTCATCCCACTCACTTTCGTGCAGCGTGACTAAAACTCATCAGTGATATGAAACCTCTCTCGAGTATGACAAATAAACACCCCAGAATATTCTAGATACCCTCTCAGGTCTACAATATCTTGAGATGCTAGGAATAGGTGTGATCTGGGCAGTTTAGGTAGTGGGCTCGACCGTGCCGGGATGGGCCTGGTCGTGCCCAGGTTTATAGTTCTTCACAGATCACCTTGAACCATCCTCCTTTCATATTCCAATCTAAACTACCTTTTCTTGTCTATTTCTTTCTACAATGAATCTCTTGATATAGGTAGAAATAGAAGTTCAAGCAAGAAAGAGATCAACCCAACTAGCAATCATAACTAGAAAGAGAATATAGAACAAAAAACGTACTAGATCTAAAATGAAGATGCTTGCTTAAGGTAAAGGTACATAAACATGCCAAAAATGAGCTACATAGCCAAGAAGGATTTCAACTAGCCATGAACAAGTATAGTTGGCACCGAACAAAGAGGGAAGAACATCATTTGTACAGATACAAAGGAGAACAGTAGAAGAAAGGAGAATAAGAAGAGATTTAGCCCATAGAGGAGAGGTGGCTTTCGCTCCTCAGCCTCCAAATAGGTCAGATCTCATCTTTGGGTCATCCTCATTGGTTTTATAGACTCATTGGCCTCCTTTCTCTTTGATTCTACCCCAAATAGCAGCTTGGTGGGTGTATGGAGGTGGAAGATGGCTTGGAATGGTAGGATATGAGTGAATGATGGTGGATGGAAGCAAACTAGAGGGATGGACGTATTATGAGCACTTTAGCATATTTGGACCTCTAAACTCTCCTACCGGGCTCTGGGAACCATGAATGTGCAGAACCACAAGGTGGAACCTCCCAAAAATTCAGAACCATGGACCTTAAAATCTCAGAACCTCTTCCCAAGTCACGAGGGGTGGGTATTTATAGGTGAAGGTGGTTGCAGCATCTATCCCAATCGCGGCCCTGGTCTCAACCCGACCATGCTAAGCTGGGCATGGTCATGTCGTGGGTCGTGATCGATGCAAATTCAATGATCGAGGCAGATCTCGCGGTCAAGGTGGTTGTGTTGCGGTCACGGTCGTGTGCCGCAGTCGTGGTCGTGTACCGCAGTTGTATTGGGGTGTCAGTCGTGACATCTTGGCCTTAGCCCGACCGTGCCGAGCTGGGCCTGATCGTACTGAGTGTTGGTCGGAATGACGTCTTGGTCGTGGTCATGGTATTGTATAGTGTGATGCTTAGTCTTCCGCAGTCGCGATGGATCGAAGTCTAGCTGCTACAAAAATCATGTGTTGGGGAGAAATCTTGGAGAATAGATGTCTTTTTAGGTTCGACGCCTACAAGTCCCAAAATTGGCTAGTTGAGAAACTTTATCTATGAAAAGATATAAATTACTAAAAGATAAGGATCTAGGGTTATTTTGGGCATATTAAGGCTATAATGACACAAAACTATAAATAAATGTCTGGCATAAATGCCTGAATTTGGGTGTTATCAACCACCCCAAGCTTAAACCTTTGATTGTCCTCAAGCAAGATTGTGCTCAAAGAAAAAAAAAGATAACATCCAAATTAAGCATGGCTATAAATGCTAAAGTTAAGAAAAATAGTTTAAAACATTAATGCTCCTGACCCATGTCGTTTCAGAACAAACCCCCACCAATCGAGTACAATCTTGCTAAAGTATGATCAAAGAGCATCCAGGAAAGATTAAATGAATTCACTACAACTTGTCGATACTCATGAGGGTTTGAATCATAATCATACAACATAAAAGCATTGTCACATAGGTGATCACGCGGGTGATGAGCAATAAGAGATCATCATGTATTCATGTAGACCAATCAGGAAAAACACGCCTCCCACTTATTCAGGTCCTAAGAAGAAACAAAAGTAAAAAGACCTCTAATGAATTATAAGGATCTCGGTCTACGTTAGGTGGGTCCATGTAATAAGAAACAGTCCCTACAGTCCAAGCCAGTTGGCCCAGAGCAGTGAGACAAACTCCTCGTATTATGCTCAAATCAACCCTGCTACTGGGATGATCTCATAGGTCTCTTAGGGTTTCCTAGTGACTCTCTAATGAGCCTTAGGTGGCACTACCAGGAACGACATATCCGCGTTCATGAGAGCACTAATACATCGGCTGGGCACCATCCTCAACTCTCCTAAAAGAGAAAACAACACTCATTTATTATTTTCACACTCAGGCTTTTATTCTCTGCATTCTAATTTATGGGCCTGGGTGAGAACTATTTTGATATTTTTGGGATTTTGTGAGCGGCCAAGCCTCTTTCGCATATATTTTTAATTTTCAGCTTTTTTACTCAATCTATGGTGAGAGGGCACACAGGTCATCAAGGAAAAACACTTCAACTTGATTATAACTCAAAACTCATCATTATCCTCTTGATACCTGTGTGAAAAGATAGTAATCATGATTGAAGGGTCCTTAGAATAGAGGCAAGTTTGTGAAAAATACAGCTTGGAGTTTTTGTCAAACTCTAGTTGCTTTCCAACGGTCCTATATCCTGGACTTGTCGTTGACAACATATATCAAGGGAATAATGTTTTAATCTATGAAAAAGGCACATAACCTTAGATTTTATCACTAATCTTAAGGAAAGAGTCAATGACAAAGCCAAGCAAAAATTAAGTAGTTTTATGGCACATGGATAAACATTTAAATATAAGATTCGCATCACATAGCCTTAATTGTAAAGCTACAAATTGCGAAAGAAAGTTTTATAAAGTTGAAAATGTATGCTAAATGCAAGGAACATAGAAGATAAACATGCATGCATGCATGCAAGGAAAGAAATAAAAGGGAAAGGCAGAAGATAGAGGGTGGTACACCCAGCCACCCCAAGCTTAAAATATTTGCTCATCCTTGAGTAGATCTCAAGCTCTGGATGGTTTGGAAAGCAGCTGCTACTGGTAGTCACTATTTATATATTGTTTCAGATTGTTGATGTCGCCTGGTGGGTTCTCATAGTCCTGGTGCATTCCATGCTGAAAGTGGGATGACTATTTGAAGTCATGGGTCGGCTGGTAGAAAGGCTGGAATGGTTGCTAAAAAGTCAGAGGAGGTGGTGGAGGGAAGGTTGTGTCGAACCTCTATCTGAGGTACTTCACATCCTACTCTAGCACATGGAACTGTCTGTTGGAGTCAGTCCTGAAATCAGCCATAAACTCATAAAGATGCCCCAAGTTGAGATTTGGGGCATATTGCTCCTGTTGAGGAGATTGTCAATAATCCATTGAAGGCATCTTTGTGTAGGGCCCTCCCTGATATGGGATGTCGTGGAAGGTTGTCCCTGTATGTTTTCCGACCTCCTGAGTCTCTGGCACTGGCGGTGCTAAAGAAGATGCTCATGCAGTCCTGCTTTCCTGACAAACGTTGCCCTAAGCATCCAACAGAGAGATGTCCATGACTATTGTTCGACATGCAAACTCTGCATTTGCTGGCAGTAGTACTATGTGCTTGCTATGACCAAAGATATAAAGATATCTTGTTCTTCTCTGTTTGAACACCCCTAAACGAATCAAGTGATCCAAGTCCAAATTGACCCCTCAGTCTTTTCCTGCATAAGTGCCAAATGTCCATCTCCAATCCCAAGATGGTGTGCCATGAAAGTGATAATACCTGCCATTGGCATGAATCTGACTTGCTTCTTGAAAGAGTTGTGAAAGTGGTGGATGATGAAGTTCCCCAAATTCACTTTTCTTCCTATGGATGTACACCACAAAATGTAGAGATCTTCTAAACTAAGCGCCCCTTGAATGTCCTACTTCTCCAGGACGAAATTCACGATCACTCGGTGCAGATAATGAAGTGTCAGGTTGTGTATGTACAAAGCTTTGGCATCTCTAGAAACATATTTATCCTCCTCTTTAAGCATCTTACATGCATGAGCAGCATCAAAATCATTGTCCCTTGTCTCCAACCGACCCCTAGACATCTTGGCGTAATCTCTAGCAAAGCGTGACAACCAGCTATTGAGGTGATCCACAATGACTTGGCGGCTCTGGTTCCATAGGTGAAAATGCATGACCGTGTGTTGGTTGTCCTTTGGGGTCTTGAGCATAGCATAGAACTCGTAGGTGATTCTATGATAAGCATCACACTATGTGTATGCGAGGACGTCTAGGACAACATCTGCAAGATATATATCGACCTGTGCTTGTATCCTGAGCCTAATGAGTGTGGTAGGGTCGACATATGTGGGCCTACCGGTCTGCGCTTGTCTTTTATTAAGGCATCAAACTACTGCTTTTACTTCATATTTCTGAACAGTAGAGAAGGGAGGTATCTTTGGTTAACACCTTCAGGAGTAGGGTGCCATATGTGCCCTTGAGCTAAATCGCACGATGAAGTTGACTGGTGTAAAGACGTCGACCGTTCTACTGACTCTTGGTGCTGATCCCCTACAGATGAAGATCTGTGTGCCACTGCTACAGACGGGCCCTCCTGATGGCCTGTCGAAGTATGGAGATCAGCATCACGGTGTGCTCTCGACCATCTCTCACTCGATACTTCCTCCAATAAATCACCATTGTAGGTGTCCATCAGAGTGGCGGACAAGTAGCGGTAGTCCGAATTAGTCTCGTATGACCTGAACCCTGCTGAAGCAGAGTGCATAGTCTCTTCTTTGTATATCGGGTTCGTGGTTCACATGGCGCAGTGCGGATACTGGCTCTTGTGCTCTACTGACAATGAAGTGCTTCCTTCCCATTTATTTCACGACACTATCTTCTTGAGCTTCTTGAAGCTATTTCTCATCGTGTCCATGGTGTTGTTTTTCTAGTGTTGATTTTTGGTTCGGTCTGGCCTGATACGACTGTGCTGAGGTGCGCATGGTCGGGAGGAGAAATTCAATGCTGCCGTGGGGTCTACTATCGACTCTCGGCATGGTCGAGCCTACACTGGAACGGGCGTGCCAGTGTGAAGGCTGTTGTGGTAGAGTGTTTATGTGGTGACGGCTTGGTTGTTTTGGCGGAAGGTGGGCATAGGGAGGCGGTGCAGGCGGGGTTGCGGGTGATGCATACGCATGCCAGTTCCTGTCGACACCGGGCATAGTCGTGCGGGTGAGGAGGAGAAAGAGTCCTCGGCAAAGCAGTCTGCGGTAGCGTGGAAGAGGATGGTAGTGCTCGGGGCAGTGCCAGAGTAGTAGCCATGTGGTCGTCGCGGACGGAAGGGGGGCGAACTATGGCGGAAAGGGGTGTTGCCGGCGGCGGCGGCTGATGTTGCAGTGCCTGTTGTTACTACGGCTGTTGTTGGTGTTGCCTTGGTTGTTTCTGACCTGCTAGGAGGGTGAGTAAGGAAAGGATGGAAAACGGCAGCGGCATGCTAGGGCTTTACTAGGCTAGAAGAGAAATCAGGTGGAAGGTGTGGGAAAGATTGTCTCGGCCCGGGCATATTTATAGGACAGACCACGCATGGTCACACTTGGCTTGACTGCGCCGAGGTGGCGGGAAATTTGTGAAAAGGTGGACAACTCGGTTAATAGTGGGAATTCGGTCAAAAGACAGAAAAACCGGTCAAAAGTGCAACATTCGGTCAAAAAGGCAGAAGAGTCAGAGACAAACTGACTCGTCAGTCAGTTAAGGTGATAGTATTGTCAGTTTGACCGACTTTTGACTGTTTGATCTAGAACTGCGTGAGAAAAGTGATTTGTCGCATAACGCAGCAGCCGACACAGTCGTGCACAGCTGGGCACGGTTGTGTTGAGAGGGAAATTTTGAAAAATGACCACTTTTGCCCGTTGATTGATAAGCTAGAGATCCGGACAAAAACACAGGTATGGCCCAACCGTGATGGCCTGGAATGACCGTGCCAAGGCTGGCCCGGGTGGTCTAAGGTCTCAGAGAATCCGGATTGAAGCGGATAAAATGAGGGTGGAATGAGTTGAAAACAACTTTAGAATCAAACATCGCTGGAGAACAACAATATACACCAAATAATTTCTTTCAAAAAGATAGACCAAAAGCAGTTGTCATGGTGAAAAGGACGAAATGCATGCAATATGGAGTAAAAGAAATATAGGTGATGCAAAGGAAACTAAATTTAAATGGTCAGAGGAAAGATAAAGCTTGAATTGACTTTATTACGCAAACATTTAAAATTAAAGAAAAATTGTGTAGGTAATAGGGGGTGGTTGCCCTAAAACTCCTACACTTGGATCCCAAATATGTAGTTTTAGGGTTCGTGTTACTTGTGTCTTGTCGATCAGGCCCACCATATAGGAGTAGAATAGTTGGAGATATGATCCCTTCTAAGTCTAAAGAAGAGGAATATAATTCGGCGACTCAGTGAAGTCATCTTTGTGTTGGGATTTACTTGAACTGCACTGAAATGGATTCTTCAGTAGAGCATCCTTAAGGTATCCCTCAATGTATGAATCTGAATAGAAAGGCCCTAGGATGTCGACACAAGATGAGATGGAGGGGAGAGCTTGAAAGTTTTCTAGAGGACTCCTCCCTTCTCTCTCCACCTCTGAACTTGAGGTTGGATGCTCAGATAAACTTTCATGTACAGTCTGAGTCATCCGATCATCTTCCAAATGAGAAGTATCCCCAGGTGAATCTGTTTTTGGTTCCACCACCCCAAGCTTATCACATTCTATGGGGTCTAGGGTATCTGCATGCTCAACAACCATGTTATAGTAGATTGTCCATCTTGCTCCCTATGTGTCAACTCTTCCTTAAAAAGGGAATGTGGACGATGTCAACTCATGTTGGTCCAGTTTGTCATCATTGTTATACTCACTCCACTGAGATGAATAGTCATTGTCATCCTCCTCAAACAAGTTATTCCAAACCATAGTAGGTGTGCTAGTGGAAACTAAGTGATAAGTCTTAATGTGAGAATTAACAACTTGGTCTGGGATAAAAGGTTGGTTCAGGCTTCTCAAACTCTCCCTCATATTGTGAGGTCATTTGATTGCCCTGAGGAGAAAAGAAGTAATCATCATCATCATAAAACCATTCATGTTTGTGTCTTGTAGCACTCATTGGTTGATCAACCGAATCATCTAGATGAAATGTAGAGTTTCCCCATGTTGGTGGTCCTTCATAGAAAAATCTCAGTGAATCCAGTTGATGTTATGAATAGAATGGTAGGGTAAACTCAACCTCAGGACCAATGGAATGGTTTTGATGATTGTAATCTTCATGATCATGTGATGTCATTTGCAATTGAATGGTAACCTAATCGATGACCTCTTGAAGCCTCCTGCCTTGTTCAACATCCTTATCATGAAGTTGTTGTACTTGGACATCAATGCTTTCAAGATCCGTCAATTCTACCACTCACTTATGTTGGGAATCCATTGTATCAAACTGATTCACTTGGATGAATTCTTATTCAATAGTTTAAAGTATACTTCTACTGCGGTCTGTGATCTCAGTGGCTACTTGGAGCTGATGATCCTACTTTTCTAGTATTTGTTGAAGCGAACCAACTTTTCTTTGGAGAGATGAGGAGCTAAGGAGGAGGTGAGTGTGTTGACACTTTCTTCGGCTAGCTCCACTGCTTTAATCAGTTCTTGATCCCATGATAGCACGAAAGTTAAGGGCTGATCGGAAATCTCCATTGTTGATACTTCTAAGTATGACGACTGTGGAGGCAAGTATAGTTTGACTAGATGTAGGGCACGACTTTTAATTATTTGCCAGCATTCGGAACTGTGGAAAAACTTGAGAGGACAGGTGGACAAGATAACTTGTCTTGCTAAAGCAAGATCCATGGCTGAAAATGGTATAAGAAAAAGAAAAGCTATTTAGTATATATGAACAAATATGTGTAAAACAAAATAAAAATTATGAATGTATATATGGGCTTATGGATGATTGAACAAAATCTTTTAGGCGTGTAAAGCGGAAAACCATGTCCACACCAACGGCGCAAAAAGTTAATGCAGCCTAAATCGTGCGTCTGAAAGGAGGCAGACTCAGAAGGATCAAACTTTGAATTTATAACCCGAACCTGCAAAGACCCCCGCAACTTTATTACGGGGTTGAAGTAGATATATGGGGTCGAACACAGGGACGTGGGGACGTTTAGGATGCTTAAGATCTCACTCATCAGTCAGTTAAGCCAATTTGATAGTCAATAAAATATGGAGCTAGAACCAGTCTAGCAGATTGTCATGAAATAAAACAAAATAAAGTAAAGAAAACAAAACAGAGTCTATCAGATTCTACTAAAAAGAGAGAAGGAGTTCATGGCTATGTAACTACAAGTTGTGCAGTCTATGCACCCATTCTTAGGCATAGACAACCCTCAAACACCCCAGCAAGCAACCTACATCCAAACACAGTACGTATTGTGGTATATGTTCCTGTGGGGTCATCCCACTTGCTTTTGTGTAGCGTGACTAAAACCCATCAGTGATATGAAACCTCTTTCGAGTATGACAAATCAATACCCCAAAATATTCTAGATACCCTTTTAGGTCTAGAATATTCTGAGATGCTACAGGTGTAAACTGGGTACAACTAGGTAGTGGGCTCGACCATGCTGGGTTGGGCCCAACCATGCCAGGTCTACAGTTTTGAATAGATCACCTTGAACCATCCTCCTTTCAGATTCTGATCCAAACTACCTTCTCTTGTCTATTTCTAAAATGAATCTCTCGATATAGGCAGAAATAGAAGTTCAAGCAATAAAGAGATCAACCTAACTAGTAATCATAACCAGAAAGAAAAGATAGAACAAAAAGTACTAGATCAGAAATGAAACTGCTTGCTTAAGATAAAGGTACATAAACACACCCAAAACGAGCTACATATCCAAGAAGGAGCTCAACTAGCCATGGAAAAACATAGTTGGCACCGAACAAAGATGGAAGAATATCATTTGTACAAAAACAAAGGAGAACAGTAGAAGAAAGGAGAAGAAGAAGAGATTTAGCCCATAGAGGAGAGGTGGCACTCGCTCTTTAGCCTCCGTATAGGTCGGATCTCATCTTTGGGTCATCCTCATTGGTCTTCTAGACTCCTTGGCCTCCTTTCTCTTTGATTCTGCCCCAAACAACAACTTGGTGGGTGTATGGAGGTGGAAGATGGCTGGGAATGGTAGGATATGAGTGAATGATGGTGGAAAATGATGGTTGATGGAAGAAAATTGGAGGGATGGATGTAGGATGAGCACTTCAGCCTTTTCAGACCTCTGAACTCTCCCATGGGGCTCTGGGAACCAAGAATGTGCAGAACCACAAGGTGGAACCTCCCAAAAATTCAGAATGGTGGATCTCAAAATCTCATAATCCCTCTCCAGGTCATGAGGAGTGGGTATTTATACGTGAAGATAGAGTGTATGTAATGATTGGTCGTGACACCTATCCCGCTCACGGCCCTGGTCTTGGTCCAACTGTGCCAGGCTAGGCACAATCGTGTCGAGGGTTGTGGTCGACGCAGACATTGTGGTCGAGGTGGTTGTGTCGCAGTTGTGTGCCCCGGTCGCGGTTGTGTATCGCAGTCGTGCTTGGGTGTCAGTCGTGGCATCTTGGCCTTGGCCCAACCGTGCCAAGTTGGGCCCGGTCGTGCAAAGTGTCAATCTACACGACGTCTTGCCGCAGTCGTGGCATTGTATAGTGTGGTGCTTAGTCTGCCGCGGTCGCAATGGATCGAAGTCTAGATGCTACAAAAATAATGTGTTGGGGAGAAATCTTGGAGCATAGATGTCTCTTCAGGTTCGGTACCTACAAGTCCCAAAATTGTCTAGTTGAGTAACTTTATCTATGGAAAGATATAAATTACTAAAAGATAATGATCTAGGGTTATTTTGGGCAAATTAAGGCTATAATGACACAAAAATATAAATAAATTCCTAGCATAAATGCCTGAATTTGGGTGTTATCACACTATGTAAAAAATCAAATTTGAAGTGTCAGTCAAGTTTATCATGGATGAAACTTGACTGATGGCTTAAATTTGGTTTTCCTGTGTAGGGTGTCGTTTGAGTTTATCCTGGGGTAAACTTGGTCGAACCTTATAGTTTCCAACATCCATCAAGGGTGTCGGTTGAGATTATCCTAGATGAAACTCGACTGACAAAGATCCCTATAATGAATTTTGGAAATTGCCATAAAATTTCTTAATTATTCATTTTAAGTGCTCATAATTTTTGTTAAGCTTAATTATAAGTCATAAAATCACTATAAGTGATTTGCGAAATGATTATAATGGATTTGAGTCCTTTTCCACCAGTCATTATCCTGGATGAAACTTGACTGATGGCTTAAATTTAGTTTTCATGTGCAAGGTTTCGTTCGATTTTATCTTGGGGTAAACTTGGTCGAACCTTGTAGTTTCCAATCCATCAAGGGTGTCAGTAGAGATTATGCTAGATGAAACGCGGCTGACAAAGATCCCTATAATGAAATTTGGAAATTGCCATAAAAGTGCTTAATTATTCATTTTAAGTGCTCCTAATTTTTGTTAATCTTAATTACAAGTTATACAATCATTATAAGTGATTTATGAAATGATTCTAATGTATTTGAGGCCTTTTCCACCAAAGTGCACTTGCATTGATTCTGACTTTTCTTTTCTCCATGTTAGGATGAGCAAGTTTAGGCATTTGGAGTATGTCTATACCTGGTCTAAAATCACTCAAGTAGAAGCATTAGACACAAATAAGTGGAATAGTTAAGTCATCATAAAAAACAAGGGTTTAGTGAATTGAAACAAGGGTTTCAATTTAGACCTTGAGTTAATAGTATAGGTAGGAGATTGATATATAATACTAGAACTTTTCACAAGCTTTCAGAAAAGAATTGGCATCTCAAAATAAGAAGGTCTAGAGTATTTTGTACTAAAGAACTGATGTTGTTGTCCTTTGTCCACCAAAGTGCATGTCACATGTTGAGTGTGACAAATATTAAAGGAACTTTATTTGTTATTCTCAGGAGAGATGTAACATACCAAAACCTTGCATCTTGACTCTAGAAACCCTAGTCCCTTGGATGTGATGCTTGTATATTTAGACCTTCAGTTTTGGTCAAACAAGGAGACACATAGTCCTTGATACACGTGTTTGGACCCTTATGAACATTAGTGTTCATATAATGAGTAACTCCTGTAACAACCCTATCTAAGGTTACATGAACCTATACTCATATCCTGGATCCATAAATCCTCATACGATGATGAAATGAGTTTATGGAAGCTAAACTTGAGTTTGTGATTGATAACCTAACCTAATCATGCTTGATACATGATACGATGTGTTAGCATCATTAGGTATCATAATAATATAAATGTCCTAGTAAGCATATAATTAGACCTAATAAACTAAATGATGCTTAATATGTAATTAATCCCTTTAAATAAGTCATATATGTTATTTGGTCACTAATACATGCATAATGACCAAAATATGACTAATATATAAAAAGGAATGATTATACATTTCATGTAAATGGATAGGAATAATGAGCCATTGTATACATCAATATTTGATAGTAATAATTTTAATGGGTAATTCAGGAGAATAACCTAATTTTTGCATCATAATGTAAATAACCCTTTTGATAGAAATATTAAGTCAATATGACTCAATTTATGGAATATTAATGGCGATTATGTAATCATATAATAAATATAAATATAATGAGCCTAAACCCTGATTACATTAGAACTCATACAAGGAAGTCTCAAAAGTGAGATATAATCTCAAAATAGGATTTAGTATGTCACAATTAGTTAGGTGTCAGTTTTGGCTTTATTTGAACCTTGTTTGAGCCCTAAAATGAAGTAGGAAAAAAATCATTTAAAATTAAATTACATTTAATATATCTTTTATTTAATGCTTCTCATATATATTCGTCATGTGTAGGTTTCCTATCTTTTGTTTTGTGTGGTGGATATCTATATCGAACAGTCATTTGATTGTCTCCTACCTTGGGTAAGAGACTACAGATGTCCCCAATTCATGAGCTTGTTGTTGACTTCCCTTCAATATTTTGTCCTTTGAACCTTCGTATTATTTTTCATTGCCTTTTCTAGTATCTTCCTTATCCTATTCTGCACCTTTGCATCCCATTTTTTCTAGGTTTTGATTGCTCTGACCCTCTGGCACCATTTGGTAGCTCCTTTCCCCTATGTTTCACTGCCCCTTCCCTTTTTCCATTCTCTTTCCATTCTTAGACTTTCAAACCCCTATAAATACCCTTACATACCTTTGTTGTACCTTTTAGAATACTTTCATGTTGTTTCTTGCTCCTTGTTTATCCTTGACCCGAGTTTCTTGATTGTATTTTGTCTGATGCCATCACTGCATGATCAACAATGTGACCCAGATCATTGGAAATTATTCCGATTTGTGTTTGTTACTCTAAGGGTTTGAATAGGCTTTGAGAAGCCTAAAATTGGTCCCAATATGTTACTATATATTTTCCCATATTTTATCCTCAATTACTACTCCAGGGCGTTGGGTTCCCAGTTTTTTAGTTTAAAATGATGTCGTCTCTGTCTCTTCTAATGTTTTGATTATATTTTAATCACTTGATGAGTTCTGAAGCTATATTGGCTTTCAATTCCTTGGGATCCTCTATTGTCGGCAATGTTAGTGGACCTTCAACCTTCCCCCTATTTTTGGTCATAGAGGAAGGGGAAACTTCTACTAGTGTGCATCATGAGTCCTACTCCATGCCTCTTTAAGGCCGGAGTAGGCTGAGGAATTATACAAGTTTAGTTTCAGGTGTTTCTTTCCATCATAGTGTTGCTTTGGTTCTCAAATTTGTGCTCTATTGAAAAATGTTTCCTTCAGACACATAAGATTGAAGCGAGGGGAGGAGGATGGTCTCATATGCTTGGACATATTTTACCTTGCTTGAATTTTTATTTCATTGCACCACATAGGATTGGTACATTTGATCGAGTCTCATAGAGTCACCTTTGAGTGTTTTTAAAACTGATAATCAATTATATGTTTCTTATTAGAATTTTCTGATATGTTGGTATTTATAATATTCATAACTAATTATGTGGTTATCAAAAAATTACAAATAACTACTCTTTGGAGTCATAATATTATCCTTTATTTAAATAAGTATAATTTATAACTTAAGATCCAATAATAATATGAGTTAGTGATATAGGGTTTGTAATATACATACTAATTAATTCATGGTTTGTACAAATATTTTTAATACTAGGTGAAGAAGTACCCTTGCTTGGATCTAGGTTTTGGAATTTGATAAGTTGAAACACATCATGATGTATGTCTAATTGCCTTAAACTTATTAAAAATTTGATTAACTTTTATCTCTCTTAATATATGTTTCATTGCCTTCATCGTATTGAGAAATTGATAAATTTCCTCTCTCATGATGTATTTTACATCATCCTAATAATATTGAATAATTGATCTTATTTTCTCTCTCTCTCTTGATGTATGTTGCATGCCTTGAATCCTATATATGAGCAATCAATCCAAATTTCTTTCACTTGACCATCTTTGAGGTATTTTGGTAATAAAATTATATCTTTCATATCTTAATGACATGTTTGCATCTAATCTTATGAAATTGAGTCCACGATTTTTGTAATTGTCTATATTTCATGTTATAATCTAAAATATGTTTATCTTATTTCTGAAAGAAATCCTAACTTTGAAGTGATGGCCTATGTGGTTTCATGATGAATCTAAACTATGGAGATTAACTATTTTGCCTAGTTTTGTTGTGGATGTTTTATACGATCCATTTTTTTGAGGGAATTTTTTTTAAATCTAATATGAGTAAACTTTCCAATGCATCTACATTATTACATGCTTGTTAATTCAGTAGCTTTGAGTGATATAAGTGCTTTGGTTTTTGGGTTATGTGTCCATGTTATGTTTTGGGATGGAGTTTATGTGCCCCATACCCCGAGTTTTGTGCCCATACTTTATATATTTGGGAGTAAGGGTATGTGTCATTCTCTATTAGGTTTTGGATCATGTACTCTACCACCTTTTTTATTTATATTTATCACATGCATGCAATATTATTATTATTGATGATGGGTTATGTGCCCTAATTTATTTGATTATGCTTATGTGGCACATGTTGATATATGGAAAGTGCATCTTTTTTCTTAATATTGTTTCTCTTTGATATCCATTTGGATGTCCACTTTCTATTTTTGATGAAAACCTTGATGAAATTATATTTGTACATTTTCCCCTAATGCTAAATATCTATTTATAACGACATATTTGTGTTGATATCTTTCACTTTGCCTTCTCTTGTGGGATATCATCCCAACCCCTTAGGTGAAGGATGTGGAAGACTTGACTGATGACTTGGACTTGGTGTAAAGAATGGGACCCGATAGTGGGCCCACTCAATGGTATAAAAATGAGCCAAGAAATAATTAAGCAGCGAAAAATATAACTATTTACAAAGTTACCAAAATATTCTCATGTACATAACATTCTCACCCTAAGGGTAGTACATAAAATGAAAAGATTACATCTACTCACATATATGCCCATATACAGAGGGTAACAAGACTATCTCAAGTTGTCCTTATGTCCACCAATTAACTCACAGTCATCCTGAGTCTCTTCCTTGTAAAGCACCTACACCTGGGTGGAGGGAACACCCAGAAAAATAGGAAAACAAGGTATAAATCAGTAAAAGTTTAGTATGTACATTAAAAGATTAACTAGGCATTTAAAAAGTAAAGTAAGATGATCCCATCAAAAATGGGGACATAAAATTAGGTAAGTTTCAATGAGAATTAGCAAGAGAAGGAATTTCCAAAAGAATAAGGCAATATAAATAATCCAATAAATAAAAAACCTTGCCACAATCAACCATCATGAAATAACATTTATTTGCATGTAGATATATTAGACTAAATTAACAAAAGTAGGACCAAGACACCACTATGTCATTGGCCTATATATAAATTTTGGGTAGAAGTAGCACACCCATACGCGAAATTAGCACGCCTCTGTATATATAAGGGTAGAAGTAGCACACCCCCGGTAGAAGTAGCATACCCTAATAGTTACGCATAAGCGTCTACAATAGTTAGCTAGTCAAATTATCTACCATGCATAATATAGAGTGGCAAAGTACATTATTCATACATGTCATAATACATGCACAATAGCATGTAGGGTCATTGACCCAATTCAACCGGTAATAATAATGTCAAAAGAATAGGATATGTCAAAGTGGAACAAAAGAGTAAGCATTTCAAGAATTGCCTCATTATGGGAAAATTAATCATATAAATGCCCAGTTAAAAAAAATGGGAAGGAGTACATACCTCCATTCCTATTTAAGTCAAATAAAATAATCACCTAAGTCTGAACCAAAATTAATATCGTCACCTAGGCATAAAGGGTAATTAGTGTTAATATTAAATCTTAAACAATTACTTAGCTTATTAAAACACTTCCTGAGATGTTTAACTCAGATCTTGCTACCAATGTCAATAGTTCAGAAGACTCTATCCGTTTTATATAAATCTCTGATCTGAAGTCGAGTAAAACTTGTCTTACTAAGACGGAACAATTATTGTAGTTCTACAAAAATCACGAAACTGTGCTTGTCCATTCTAACATACCACGTTAGACTAATTGAATAAGAAATTGCTAACAACTATTTGGTCTCTGATCTCTGAAAAACAACTCATAATCATGCAATCCGTTTCAAAATAAAACAAAAGGAAATATGTGTATTTGGTAGTTCGTGATCAGTAGGGTCTCAATACACAAAACACGACCTATTACCCCAGTTCTGCTAATCACTGGAGTATTAAGTTAGCCAAGAAAAACAACAATTCTTTCTGGTTTCAAACCTCAGCGTCAATCATGCGGGTTGCTATTCAAACAGAAGGACTTGTGCCCCTTCCATGTGTTCGTCACTAGAGGACTCATCACGCAGGTGGGCGATACCCTTACAGGTTCCCTGGTCTCACGATCACTGCCGGGGTCCCTGCTTGGTCGGTAATAGAAGGAAACCACAGCGGAGAACAAAACCAAAACTCCAATCGGAAAGGTCAACCATGGAAGCAAAAGTAGAATACATCAGGTCATGCGCAGGATTGAAACCTTGTCCCCAACCCTCCGGTGACACTTTCTGCAAGCTCCCCAATTTTCTTCCATGGATATGACTTTAGCTGTTTAGGAGGCGAAGGAGATCCTCGACCTTGTTGGTTTCCAGGCGAATTGGGAAGTACAGGTCACGGAGGTAAAGAACCAATGGCACATACCCCACAGGTTACCCAGCCTGTTCTGGACAACAGCATACACATAAGGTGGAAACAGGAGCGTACCCCGGCGTCAACACTAGAAAGTACGACAGGGATAAAAGTTTAAGGAGGACAGTAAGCATCCAACCAAGTGGAAAAATTCATAGCCCTCGTTTATCTCCCCTAACTCTGGCGAAAAGGGGTAGAACACGATTGCCGGCCCAAACCACTAGTATCTACTACTCCAGCGGCTGACCGCTAGTCGACACAGAAGATAGATGGAAGAGAAAGGAAACCATTTAGTCAGAAGCATACAAACGGTACGACAATGGGTCCGGTGCCTATACGTTGCACCATGTCTTCCGTCCAGAAGCAACTCTCGTGCGAGAAACAGGGGATTTCATTGACCCAACGATTTGAGTAGGCTCATCGTAAACAGAAATAGGGAATTGAAAACTCATAGAGTGAAGACGGTATCATTACCTCTAATTGAACCAAGAAGGACCATAGCGGCACAACCTCTCATTCTTGTCTTGGGCATGTTGAAGAGTACAGGAAGAAGAGGAGCAAACTGGCGTGGAGAAAAGTACATGTCATGGCAGCAACGGTGAGCTCAGGTTCTGAGCGGCGGTCGTAGCGGTAGCAGCGATAGTGAGCAATAGGGGAAGCAGTCCGGCGGTAGGGGTAGTAGTGGCAGCGAGTAGTAGCGGTGGTGGCAGGCAAGCAGTGCAGCACGACAAGTGGCAATAGAGATAATCGCCAGAACTAACGCTGAATGGGGAAGAGTCTATTTCGCAGGTTCTATTAAGTTTAGCATCGTTGTCAGTTGTTTCAGAAAGTGACACCTAAGTTCCAAAAGTGTCGGTCACCACAAAGACCTGACACCTATGTTCACTCATAGTTGTCAGTTTCGATTAGAAAAACTGGTGTCTATCTACATATGCCGACAAAAAAAATGTTCTTGAATTACGACAATAGTTTTCGGTTGTCATAAAAAACCGACGCCAAAAGGGGGTAAAATTTTTCGCGGGGATAGCGCGTGAACACACATCTACGTCGGTTATTGTAAGAAAACCGACGACAAAAATGGGGCCAATTTCTGTCTCGTGAAAAACCTTTAGTCATCGGTTATTTGGTCAACACCCGACGTCGTATGTGAAATTTTGGAGGTAATTTTTTTGCATTGGAAAATTTGGATTTGGCGGGTGATTTTAGATGTTGGTTTCTTAATGCGCACCCAATGCTAAATAAAAAGTGATACTTGTGTCTTATGAAAATCGGTCGGTCTTCACATATAGATGCCAGTTTGTGTTTTCAGCTGATGTTGTAGGGTTTAAGTGTCAGTTTTTGGAATACCAACTGACGCCTCTAAATGTGACGTTATACGTCATTTCTATAGCATGACTTGAAGAATGAGATCATACGGATGTTAAGAGTATATACATTCTCATTATGTCCCTGATTGGTTGTTATTGTGGAAGGTAGATAGACAACAGTAACACATAAGATCAGAGTGAGAGTTGTTTGATGACAAAATCTCATTAGTCATGATATGACATATCAAACCAAGCACACAAATACATACTAGAGAATAATGTATCAGACATACCCACCATGAGACTAACACATGGAATCCATTACCATGGTAGTCATAGTCATGTCTCATAGTGTTGGTGGATTTGTGATTCTTAGACCTGAAGTTACTAAATCATTACATGTCGTTTAGTATGCTTTGATATCATCAAACATGATCCTGAATAAGGATTACTATAAAGGTGATGATTGGGTGATTGTGACACATGGGGACTGACTGTGAGTGAAGTCGATGGGATTTGTTCCTCCTACAGGAGTATGATATCCAAGGCCTCTTGATTAGAGAGACTGAGATAATCATGGCCATGCACATGTGAGTCAATATGTGATATTGAACTTACATATATCTCAGACATTCTGCTCTAGTTCAAGGAACAAGGTTGAATGTTGAAGTGGATGGATGACTACTCCATGCCTCGAGTTCAATCTGAATATTAGTGGCAAAGGAACTATACAAACACTATAACACCATTCACAGATTGTAGGTTGAAGTTGTTCTCTAACTTTCCATTTACTTGGGTAGCATTGATGCGCGACTAGGCATCACTCATTTCTTATGATGTGATAAACTGTTGTAGACACTCATTGCCAACGTAATAGGGACCTACTAAAGTATTCATGTATTCAATTCAAGCAACAAATCAAGTGACTGATCTCCCAACTGATCGACTCATGTGATGAGATAGATGTTTGGAGTGTCAGGTTGATTAGAAATTAAATTGATTGAGTTCTATATGAATGGGGACACCAACCGATCGGTTCACTAGGTGAACCGATCGAATCAGATTGGGTGAGATGAACAGTTCACTAAGTGAATCGTTCGGCTCGATTGAGCCAACCAAAGGTTCTACTTATTTTCCCGAATTCATGAGAAAAGTTGATCGTTTCACTTTTGTTCAATTCGATTGGTGCAAGGAATTGAAGTTTAGCATTAATTGGAAAAAAAATTCAAATTCATAAGCGACTCTGAAACATACGATATGACTGGATTATAGGACAAACCGATCGGCTTGTGTGTGAACCGATCGGTTCGATTGCCAACCGACTAATTTGACACTCACAGGTTGTGAAAGTTCAAGATATTCTAGTCCTTTCCACTCCCACACAGATTGGGAACCCAAACCCTGATCCCTCCTATAAATAGAGGGATACTGGGGGCCTCCCAGAACACAACTCAATTGCTTCTGATAATTTTTATCTTCTCTAGTTGTGATAACCAATAGAGAGCCCAAGCAAGTCCTACCCGCTTAAGGGAGGGATAGCTAGGAAGAAATAATTATGGGAGAGAAAGTTGATGACTAGTACATCAACGGGAAGGAAAACTCTCTCCTGTCCGTTCTACCAGGACGAAATGAGTTCTAGGCGGTCCGTTTGGACTTCCATAGAGGCGCTGAGGTTGTTGTCTACTGCTAAGAAGACAACATCAACCTGCGGTTTTTGGTGCAGACCAGGAGGTGCAAGAGACGAGTCCCTGTGCAAATAGAATAATTTTACATCTACAACGATGAGGAGATATCACTGGACTTACTCCAGGACCAGGTATATCCTCAAAATCATAATTTCTGTCTTATAGTTATTGACGTCATCTACTGATTTATGAGAATATGATAGTAATATTTTTTATTTCCGCTATCTATTATGTAGCCATATTTTCCTACGACGCATACTCACCAATCTTCAAGCATTGGAAATGTTATTTAGTGGGCAAGGAAACCGTCATCCATAGTGATCATCGTCCCCTCCAGTATTTACAATCTCAATATAAACTCCAACAGGTACGCCACATGAAATAGATGACATATTTACAACAGTTAATATTGTCATCAAGTACAAACAAGGTACCCAAAACAAACCGGTTGATATGCTTTCTAGGCCACCACAACCAACATTATGTTTAGCCAGCTCCATGGTTCTCCAACCTGCTGTTCCATGAGGAATATGGTATGCAATACCCATCTGATCCTGATTTTAGTCCGTTGTTTGCATCGGCAACGACAGGGTCCACTTCTGATTATGCAATTCATGACCAATTTCTCTACAAAGTTGGTCGCTTATGTGTACCACATGGTGACGACAGACTTAAATGGATGCATTCATGACCAATTTCTCTACAAAGTTGGCCGCTTATGTGTACCACATGGTGACGATAGACTTAAATGGATGTGTGAGGCTCACACTTCTAATGTGGCAGGTCATCTTGGGGTCAACAAAACTATACATAACTTACAACGTTATGTTTATTGGCTAAATATGCATCAGGAGATCATTTCATCCGCAGTTGCACCCTCTATAGCATCTCAAAACCCAACAATCAGAAGGTCGGGTTATATCAGCCTCTCCCAGTCCTGAACCGGCCATGGGAAAGCGTCTTGATGGACTTCTTTGGAGGCCTACCCACAATACGGAGAATTTACAGGGGTAGAAACTGCTCACATGTATTTCACACATGTATGGGTCCATTTTTAAGCTGCCCAGTTTCATCATCTCTGATCGAGACAACTACTTCCTCAGTACATTCTAGCGAACGCAAACTGAGGTGGTCAATGTTGGAAATTTTGTGACCCACAAGTCCTTATTATTATGGACTTGTGGATATTTCGAAATTCAATAAAAGCATTTATTATGTGGCCCATATAACAATCATGGTCTAAATAGGAAGTTACTGAATTAGTAGGATTGGGATTTAATTTAGAAGATATTCTCTATTATCTAACAACCTTGATGGACGGTTGAGATTTAATCTTATAGAGAAATCTATCCCTCTCTCTGCCTATAAATATAACCCAAAATCCATCTTAGGGTTATCTCACGGAAACCAAAATTACAGCTTACAGCTTACAGCTGGTGGCTAAAGGTGAAGGGAGAGAAGATGCATTTTAGATCTAGAAGTTTTCTTCAACATGATCTCACATTGTGTATTCAACAATGTCTACAGGTATGTTTCTACATCATTAGTAACTAGTTTATGATCAAGATCCTAAATCGTAACCATGCTAATATTAATTATGCTTACGTATCATAGAATCAATTAACATGTGGTATCAATCGCTCCGTTATGATCATATTCTTAGTTCTAAATCAAGATAAAATCAGTTTTTATCAATGTTTCCGCATTTTCCCAAAAAAATGTCAGAATTTGACGAAAATAGATTTTTCTGAACGGAAACAACATTTTCTTCAAAATTTATGCTTTTTCATAAACTTTTCATATTTTAGCATTTTTCGACCGTTTAGACCCTCAAAATCACATTTTAAGTGTTTTTTGGGCATATTTGTTATGTAAACATGATGATAGAAATTTTGTTTGATGTTTCTGTGCATTGATCTGTGATCCTGGAGTAAAACTCTATTATGTAGGACCGAAAAATATTTTTCTTAATTATTTTGTCCATAAAAATACCATATATGCATATAACAGATGAGAAAAATATGTCTTTAAGAGCAATGCTCATATTATATTATTTTGATAATCACCATAGTGATTTCATCTCAATACATGAATGTTTCTCTTCTTTTGTTATGTCATTCATATTATCGGTTTTAGTTCACCACAGTGGACTCAAAGAATGTAATGAAGGACAGACTAAGTAAAATCATTGTTGGTTGTTTACTAGCATCATGTATTACCCACAGGTAGACTATGCATTAATAGTAAAATAACCATTATGGAGTTGATTCATTTACATGATTAAGCTTGTATAGGATATCAACATATACCATACTCGTTTAATTGTTGGTTTAAATCACTCGCTTATGTATAAATCTTAGTCATATTTGTTTATATGTGCTTACAACTCAAAGATTAATTGTAGTGAGCATATTTCTATAATGCAATTCATCAACCTGCCCAACTTAATTCCTTTGTCAACTCAGTTCCTGAACTAGATGGGACTAATTATACCGAGTGGAAAGAACATGTTGAATTTTACTTGGGTGTGCTTGAGATTGACTCAAGATTAACTATAGACAAGCCTGTCGATATTACTGCTACCTCCATAGAAAGTGAGATCAAAAACTTTAACGCGTGGACTAGATCTAACAAACTATGCTTGAAATTCATCTGTTTAACCACTGCTAGCAACATCAAATCATCTATTCCTGAGAGTGAGGGTCAGGCAGCTAAGGAGTATTTAAGAATAGTCACTGAACACTTTAAGATTGCTGATAAAGCAATTGCTGGAAAACTTATGGATGAACTAACGACTGCCTGTTATGATGGTACCAAGACCATGCAGAAACATGTACTTGACATGACCAATATGACTGCAAAGTTAGATAAATTGGGCATGACTGTAGCGGATTCATTCCTAGTCCAATTTATCCTAAACTCGTTGCCTCAGCAATATGGTCCTTTTCAGATTCACTACAACACGATTAAGGATACATGGAATGTGAATCAACTGACCAATAAGCTGGTTCAGGAAGAGGCTCGACTTAAGCAGCAAAATGGTCATGTTGCTTAGGCAAATTACATGCATGGGAATGGGAAGAACAAAGTCAGTAAGAAAAATTGGAAGAGCATCAAGAATAGTCCATCCAACCAGTCAGGCCAATCTGCACCTAAGAAAGCAAGGAAGAATGATAATTTCCACTTATGTAAGAAGCCTGGACACATTTAGAATGATTGTGTGAAGCGCAGAGAATGGTTCAAAAAGAAAGGTAAGCTTTGGATTTTGTATGTTTCGAATCAAACTTTGTAGAAGCACCTTGTAATACGTGGTGGATTGATTCTAGCTCAATGTTCATGTTTCAAACTCGATGTAGAGATTCCTTACAACCCGGAACACAAGTCCAAATGAAGCCTATCTTTATATGTGAAGTAGAGTGAAAGCTCCAGTAGAAGCCATTGTCACTTTTTGTTTAGTATTAAACTCTGGTTTTCATTTAGATTTGGAGAAAACTCTTTATGTACCTTCCATTTCTCATAATTTAATTTCCATGTCTAAACTTGATAATGATGGCTTTTCATTAGAGATAGGCGATGGACGTTTCAGTTTTTTTAAAGAAAATTGTTTATTTGGTTCAGGAATTTTGATCAATGGTTTATATCAAATTTTTCCTGATAATACATTTTCTGAATCTCTTCTTGTTACCTTGCATCCTAAAGTGGGTTTGAAATAAAGTAGGACGAGTGAAAATTCTGCATTCTTGTGGCATAAGAGACTGGGTCACATATCTAGAGAAAAAGTTAACCGATTGGTAAAAGATGAGATTCTTCCGAGTCTTGATTTTACTGATTTTGGTGTTTGTGTGGATTGCATTAATGGTAAGAAAACCAAGACTAAGAAAGGAGCCACAAGAAGTACTGAACTTCTCGAAATTATACATACAAACATATGCGGACCTTTCGATGTTCCATCTTTTGGTGGAGAAAAATATTTCATTACCTTTATAGACAATCATTCATGTTATTGTTATCTTTACCTGTTGCATGATAAATCTCAATCTGTGAATGTTGTTCAAATTTACATTACTGAAGTTGAGAGGCAACTAGGTAAAAAGGTGAAAATCATTAGGTCTGATAGAGGTGGTGAGTATTACGGAAAATATGATGAATCAGGACAACATCCTGGTCCTTTTGCTAAACTCTTAGAAAAATTAGGGATTGTCCCTCAATACACAATACCCAGTTCCCCATGGATGAATGGTGTAGTTGAGAGATGTAATCGTGCACTTCTAGAAATGGTTAGGAGCATGATGTGTCATTCTAATCCGCCCATATCATTGTGGATGCATGCCTTTATGACCGTTGTGTATATCTTGAATCGGGTTCCCAGCAAAGTTGTTCCTAAAACACCTTTTGAGTTGTAGAAGGGATGGAAACCCAGTTTAAGACATTTACATGTATGGGGATGTCCAGCGGAGGCACTCATTTATAATCCACATGAGAAGAAACTCGATCTAAAAACCATTAGTGGCTTTTTCATTGGGTATCCAGAAAGATCAAAGGGGTTCAAATTTTACTGTCCTAATCATACTACTAGAATTGTAGAAACCGCTAATGCTAAATTCCTTGAGAATGGAGAAATCAGTGGGAGTGATAAAGTTAGAGAAGTGATCATTCGAGAAATAAGGGCACCGATACCAATTCCCTTGCCCTCAATTCCGACTGACATTGTTCCAGCTAATGTTGTTGATCCAATCAATAATCTAGAACAAAATAACAATGATCATACACTCCATAATGAGTATGTTGTCGCCATTGAACCAAATGTAAATGCAACACCTGCAGTAGAATTAAGAAGGTTTACAAGAAACAGGAAATCAGCTATTTCAGATAATTATTTGTTGTATTTACAAGAATATGAATTTAACATAGGGATGGATAAAGATCCGGTTACGTATTCACAAGCCATGAAATCTGAAAATTTTGAGAAATGGATCGATGTCATGTGTGATGAGATAAACTCTATGGCTACAAACAAAGTTTGGGAGTTGGCCGATTTACCAGAAGGACATAAGAAAGTCAGTTGTAAGTGGGTCTATAAGACCAAACGTGACTCTCTTGGTAAAATCGAACGACATAAAGCCAGACTTGTAGCTAAAGGTTTTAATCAAGAAGAGGGCATTGATTATAATGAAACATTTTTTTCAGTTTCTAAAAATGATTCTTTACGAATCATTATGGATTTAGTAGCTCATTTTGACTTAGAGTTACATCAGATGGATGTGAAAACAAATTTTCTGAATGGGAGTTTAGAAGAAGAAGTCTACATGGCTCAGCCAGAAGGCTTCATTATTGATGGAAAGGAAAACATGGTTTGTTTGTTAAGGAAGTCAATATATGGATTAAAGCAAGCTTCACGACAATGGTATATTAAGTTTCACAATACCATCACTTCCTTTGGGTTTACTGAAAACATTGTTGATCAATGTATATACTTGAAGATCAGTGGGAGTAAGTTTGCATTCTTAGTTCTATATGTTGATGATATTCTAATTGCCAGCAACGATCTTGGTTTATTACGGGAAACCAAGGATTTTCTTTCTCAAAATTTTGAAATGAAAGATATGGGAGAGGCTATGTGATTGGGATAGAAATATTCTGTGACAGGTCACGTAGGTTTTGGGATTCTCTCAGAATGCTTATATCAAAAAAGTTTTGGAAAGATTTAATATGGCGTCTTGTGATTCTAATGTTGTTCCAATTCAGAAAGGGGATAAGTTCATCTTAAGTCAATGTCCTCAAACTGAATTAGAGTGTCATCGAATGAAAGAAATTCCTTATGCTTCTCTTGTAGGAAGTTTGATGTATGCACAGGTCTGTACTAGACCAGATATCAGTTTTGCAGTCGATATGTTGGGTCGTTATCAAAGCAATCCAGGCATTGATCATTGGAAAGCTGCAAAGAAAGTGTTGAGGTACTTACAAGGAACGAAGAAACATATGCTCACATTCAGGCATACCGATCACCTTGAAGTGATTGGTTACACAGATTTAGATTTTGGTGGATGTGTGGATACTAGGAAAAGCACTTTTGGTTATATGTTTGTTTTAGATGGAGGTGCCATTTTGTGGAAGAGTGCCAAACAAACCATCATTGCATCGTCCACCATGGAGGCTGAATTTGTAGCATGCTTTGAGGCTACAGTTCAAGCATTATGGTTTCGGAATTTTATTTCAGGGCTTAGAGTCATGGATTCTATTGCTAGGCCGCTGAAAATTTATTGTGATAACGCCGCAGCAGTATTCTTTTCAAAGAATGATAGATATTCTAAGGGCATAAAGAACATGGAGATGAAATATCTATCAGTTAAAGAATAAATTTGGGAGAAGAGAGTGTCAATTTAGCACATTAATACGAGTGCTAATATAGCAGATCCATTTACTAAAGGGTTGCCACCCAAGACATTTAAGCAGCATACAGAAACAATGGGTCTTGAGGGTAACCAATAGCTTTTCTTATTTTGTGGATTGCTATGTACTTTTGTAATGACATTATTTGAGTATTCAGTATTGGAACTTCTAAATTTTTCTGTTTCATATCATGACTCGTTATGTACATATTATTGTAATGTATGATAACCGAAATAGTCTTTCCTAAGACATTAAGTGGACAATTATGATTGCTTCACTATACAAAATTGGTTAATTTGATTGTTGGTCAGTGGTACATAGAAGGAACTATGTTCTTTAATTAATATAGAAATACTATGACTTTCATCAATGATTCGGATTAACCAAAGTAATTAAGGTAAACCTGTTATGTATATTATTTCAGTATTTATGCGCGCCTTATGTTTTTCCTGTATAACACTATAATGGAATTGTAATATGGACCAAGTGGGATACTGTTGGAAATTTCGTGACCCAGAAGTCCTTATTATTATGGACTTGTGGATATTTCGAAATTCAATAAAAGTATTTATTATGTGGCCCATATAACAATCATGGTCTAAATAGGAAGTTGCTGAATTAATAGGATTGAGATTTAATTTAGAAGATATTCTCTATTATCTAACAACCTTGATGGATGGTTGAGATTTAATCTTATAGAGAAATCCGTCCCTCTCTCTGCCTATAAATATAACCCAAAATCCATCTTAGGGTTATCTCACGAAAACCACAATTACGGCTTACGACTTACGGCTGGCGGCTAAAGGCGAAGGGAGAGAATGCGCGTTTCATATCTAGAAGTTTGCTTCAACAGGATCTCACATTGTGTATTCAACAATGTCTACGGGTATATTTCTACATCATTAGTAACTAGTTTATGATCAAGATCCTAAATCGTAACCATGCTAATATTAATCATGCTTATTGTATCATGCTAATATTAATCATGCTTATTGTATCATAGAATCAATTAACAATCAACCGCACTGTGGTCCGTCTCCTCCCCCGTTACCATGCTAGCCATTCAAAAATATGGGACGAGAGTCTTCCCTATATGCAGTTCGCCATTAACCGCGCCATACATGTGAACCACCACACCTTTTGAAGCATGTCTTGGTTTTCTCCCATCGAGTCCCTTTGATCTGGAATTCTCTATATATGCACATCCAGCTGGGGACGCAGCCAAAACCCGTCGGTTCATTAACCACATCTCCCACATTCATGCGGAGGTCGCACAAAGCTTACAACGTGCTCAACAATGCTACAAGGACTGCCATGATCGCCATCGGACCCATGGTAAATATCACGCTGGTGATCTCGTCTGGCTTCGTTTAGGCTACGAACAGTTGCGAGGGAAGGCTCACAAACTGAAGCCGTTACGGTCCGTTTTGCATCATTCGGATAGTTGGCGACAATGCCTGCCGCTTGGATCTGCCAGCTTACATGTCTATGTATTCCGTCGTCAATATCAACAGTCTCCTACCGTTCGAACCTTCTTTGCTCGACGAGGAGCATGATGAAGTCTTGCCCCCAATCATGGACTTTGTCGTTGTCAATGACGACGTCCCTGCAGATACGTATTGTTGAATCTAAAAATGCCAGCACCGTGTCGTGGCCCAGGCCATTCCTATCGAATTGGTCGAAAGGGAGAACGAGCATCCTCTGCCATTCCTATCGAATTCGTCGCCAAGACTGCATTTCCAGTTTAGTTCTTGACTCCATAGGAGCTCCGTCGTCTTCTTCAACGGGGGACCATGCATGATCAGGTCCTCCATACCTAACAATCAGGCACCACGCGCGATCTGTAACTAAATCCACATTTCCTACTCAATGTGGACTCATTCCAGCTGGTGGTTACGGAAAGATAGGAAACGATGGCTGGTTGTTAGAGATTTTTATGCCCATGAGACGACCCCAACGTGTCGGAGAGTCCTGGAGATTCAATGAGTCTATTTAACTGTACTCAACGTGACTGGGTAAGGGCAGAGAGCTCCTACCAAAAACAAGATTTATCTAATCTAATACCCAACGCCCCCCTGTTTTGAGGAGAGAAAATCATCGTGTATTATCCCGTCTCTTCACCCCGCCGTCTCGAGGAGTAAGTAGCAGCCGAGGAAGGAGACAGAACAATCCTTTCACGGATCACCACGGTCGGGTTTTGACTTTACACATGAATTGGCCCTATTGAACCAAAATTAAAAATGATAAATCATAACTAAAAATTAAAATAATAAAGTTGATTCTCCCCAATGGCCTATTAAATTACTAATATATCCCTCATTGTGTCTATTTTTGACGATTCTACATACTTTTGCATTGGTTTGTAATAGTTTTAGACTATTTACTTCCCTTGTTTTAATATTTATGCTATTTTTTATTTCTTATGTGTGTACAATAATTATTAATGTGTCGTGATCAAATGTTAGGTTTTTTACATTGAAATATATTGATTTTACTTCATTATTTTCAAAGTTTGGTCAAATTATAGCTTGTATTGAACCCACAATATTGGTTTATGGACTTACAGGTCAGACTCATTATATCTAAAATTGTTTACAGGTCAGATTAGGGTCTAGAGTTTTGAGATCAAAATTCATATTTTGAAGTTTTGGGTCTAGCCATGAAGTTTTGGCTTAGAGTGACTGAAATAAAAACCAATTGACCCAATTTTTTCATTAAAAACCAATTGACCCAATTTTGATTTCCACCCCTACGAAGATTTATATGAACATTTTCAATGTTTTGAGGTTTAATGTTTTGACATTGAGGTCATGAAGGAATGACACTTCCTAAATAGATTCTAGACATCGAATGAGATCGAATTGTATCATGTACACAATTTCTTGGCAAAGTTGTGCCCGAGGATACTATGAATGTTAATACACATTGCTTATACTTCTAATATCAATACACTCCTCATAGTGTTAGATTTTTAGATAGACTTAATCATGTGATAATTATCGATTTGATTTTAGATACCATGATCGATGTAGTTGACACTATGATTGATTCTATGATCACTCTTTTTGATATTAGTATAGTGCATGATATCATGATCATCGGTGATATTGAGCAAGTAGTGTACTACTTATGAAGTCATGAGAAGTTCAGAGAGTTATTTAGATGCAATTGGTTTGGTTGAAGTTTTGTTTAGAGGTGTGGAGATTTACGTAGATTTTATTCCACATATTCCTAAATATATTGATTCACCTCTTAATATAAAATTGAAGCCCCTATCTGACGAGTTTAAATATGATTTTTTGGGACCCTAAGATGAATTCTCTTCTATGAGAAGAAGACATCTATCCTAAATTTGTTGAGGATGTTTCAAGGTGACATTGGATGATTTTTTGGTGACCTATGATTTCTCTTCTTTTCTGACCTATGAGAAGAAGACATCTATCCTAAATTTGTTGAGGATGTTTCAAGGTGACATTGGATGATTTTTTGGTGATTGAAAAAGGAATCAACCCCACTGTATGCATGCATCAAATTCACCTTGAGAATGCATGACTTTCATGCAAGCAGTTGTAAGGCTCAACTCAAGATGAAAGAATATTATGACCAAGGAAGTAGTAAAACTTATCAAAACAAGCATCATTTACTACATTATAGCAATCAATGGGTGATCCCAATCTACATAGTATCATATAAAGCTGGCTTGACATTCGATCTTGTTGTTGTGCACAAGACAAAAAAAGTGGTACATGTGTGTTGATTATAAGAAACTCAATGCAAGGAAAAAGAAGGAGCATTTCTCTCTCTTCTTCATTTAACAATTTGATCTTGTAGGAAGGTCATACTTTTGAATTTTGGATGGCACTATGAACTTCATGAATGCCTATCTAAAAAAGTGGCTTTAATGTTTGCTAACATTGCACAATGACCACTTTATGCAAATCCTCCACCTGGATGACAGGAAGAAGAACCAAAACTACCCCTTTCAATTCTTCAATACATGAACAACACTCCCTAGATTTCATGAAGTTGTCTAGAATGCTTGGAAGACACCTATTCAAGGATTCCCCCTTTATCATGTTTGCCAGAAACTCAAGTTGACCAAATCCTCCATTTAGAGATGGAATTGGCAACATGTTGGTGACTTAGCATATTCTACTAAGAATAAGGAGAGAGATGCACCCTAATCTCATCTCACTACTAATAAGCACCCAAATGATCATCTCCTATGGGAGATAGCCAAGATGAAGTCTAAAGAAGAACCTTTTGCTCTATCAACTGAGGAGTCAATCATCCATCAAAAAGCACATATTTTCTGGCTCAAAAATGGAGACAAAAATACACATATCCTCTATGCATCTCCAAAGATGCGAAGATGCAAGAATCATATTAAATACATGAACATGATGGATACATAACTAAAAATGAAATGCCATCAAGGAAAAGTTCATGGCACATTAGAAGGTTCCATTCAACAAAAATGATACAACAATGTGGGTGGAAGGGAGTACACACCACCCAACCTCCACCCCGAGCTTCAAATTTTTCTCATCCCTTTAAAGGCATCAATCATATCTTACCTAAGCTTACTCAAGCTCATATATATATATATGCTCTAATCATACATCACAAATGAAGAAATTACATGGAATGTATAAAAGGCTGACGGGGATAAGGTACCCAGACCTAATGGCTTCAATGCCTTGTTATCTAAAATACCTATTAGATACTAGTCCTAAACATCACTATAGTTGTCAAAAACTTCTTTCAGAAAGATAAACTTTTAAAATAAGTGAATATATCCTTCATTACACTCTCCCAAAAGTTCTACAACTAACTAAGATCAATTAATGGATGCCTATTTCATTATACAACTTTGTATACAAGTTCATCTCTAAAGTTATGTCTAATAGGTTAGGGGATATCCTTCCCAACCTGATTCGTCTCAACCAATGCACTTTTGTCAAAGGAAAGCACATTGTTGATGCAATTCTTCTCACCAGTGACTTGATAAGAGACTTGAAGTAGCCCAACACCAAGGCAAATATGTTCATTAAAGCCAACCCAATCAAAGATTATGACACAATCAATAGGGAATACACTGTGACATGAAAGAGATGAGCTTCTGACCATACTGGTTGGATTAGATTTTGGAATGTTTGTCTACTACATCATTCTAAATTCTCATCAATGGATGTTCAACACTAATCATTGATGCTACAAATGGAGTCCTCCAAGGTGATCCCTTCAATTCATACCTATTTGTGATAGGTGGCCTCACTGCCTCCATGGATGTTGCTACTACCCACGATATGATATCTCCCCTATGTTCATGCAACCAAATGGTATCCCACTTTATCTTCGGATGACCTTTTTCTCTTTACAGAAGGAGATGAAAAAAATGCCAGAGGAATCAAGGAGTGCCTCCATGAGTTCAACTTGGCTTCTAGTATGAAGACAAACTAGGACAAAACTCAAAATTTTCTCAGTTTAAAGATCCACCTAATATTCAAGAGGTCCTAAGGTACAAGGGATGAGCTTCCCTATTAAGTACATGGGAGTCCCAATGGTCCTGGTCACCTGACAAAAATTAACTGCCTAGCCGTGATCGATAAGATCAAGCTAAAACTAAACTCCTTGAAAGAAAGAATCCTATCTATGACTGGGATATTGGAGCCTCTCACCTCCACCTTCACTTTGTACCACTTATTTTGGACATGGATTTTCCTTTTCCCTAACTCTATCATTGAAGAAATTGAACACCTATGTCGCAATTTTCTATGGAGGAATGAGGAACATGAGCATCACTTCCACTCTATTTCCTGGGACACTACCTGTTTCCCTAAAGATGAGGGAGGTCTTAGTATTCATAAGGTTGAAGACTGGACTAAGGTAGGCATGATCAACAATCTCTGGGACATTTTTTTGTAAGGAATCCCTTTAATTTCATTGGGTTAACAAAAATATTTACAAGGTAAAACAATTTGGTCCTATATAACTAAACCTCACTACAACTGGTTTTGGAGACAACTCTTGAGGTATAGAGATATCTATCTTCCATATGTTAGATTCCACATAAGTAATATGTAGAATATATCCTTATGGAACGTCCCATGGATCAACAGAAGTTTCCTTAGGAAGCTGATTGGTACATGATTGGATCTGAAGAATGGACTAGGGGACACTCAGAACCTTAGTATCATTATTGTTGACTCTGAATGGTATACTCCAAGTTGTTGAGGGACACAAAACTTGAGGACATATGCAGCTAAATTCAATTGTACAAGGTTGATTGTTGTCACTTTATCAATCTCAATGTTTTCTCATACAAGAATGTCTAGGATTTTTATACATCCCCTCAATCAAAGGAGATATGGTATCGAAGGTTGTGGAATGTTACTGCCCCTCATCACTTCATTATTCTGGCTTGGAAATCTTTTCATGCAAGTCTGGTCACTAAAACCTTTCTCAGGGAAAGAGGAATAAGCAAATCCAAGGTGTAGCTTATGTGAGAGAAATGAAGAAACAAATGACCACATCATGTGACATGTACCTTCTATAAACACATCTAGTTCCTAGAGTGATCAAGATTACAAAATGCTCAGAAAAAATGATGATTTGTTGACAATAAAGAAAAGGAAGGATTCCTTATTGGTGGTGACGTTTTATATTCCACATTTGGAGTGCTAGAAATAAACTATTTTTGAAGTTAAAAAGGTCTCTATCGACAATGTTAGGAGACAAATAAATCATGATTGAAATAATTTATATATGTATAGATAGGTTGCATGGTCTATTTATCATACTTGTACATACCTCTTGAGATGTTAATGAGAAGAGTTCCACACTTAATGCTAAAAAAATTTGGATGTATTATTTGAGATCTTTGAAATTATTATGTATATGACTAAGAGATGACCTCCTTCACATGTTCTAGTGACACTTTCTCATGAACGATCCATCTTCCAGAGTTGAATGTTGTCCAACTTATTTGATATACATGAGGAGTTCTTGGTCTAAATTGATGGCCTTTTGGTGTTTATGACACCTTTGACGACTTCTTGTAACACTTGTCTCTAGTTATAAGGAGATGTACAAATAGTAAATCTAACTTCAAGATGGTAAAGAAGCAATGTATGGCTAAGGAAGGCATTGTGATTCATCACACAATTTTATATAGTGGTATACAACATAATATCCAAGGACGGTTTGATTACTACCCTCCCCACTATCTTCGATCTAGGTCATTACATAATTTTGAGGTCATGTGGGAAATTTAGTAAAGAATTTTAAAAAATAATGTGATCAACCATTTTCTACAAAGGGGCTATTTACAACTCATTCTTTTCTACTTTAAATTGAGGAAGGTTTTGAGTTTATCTCTAACAGTTTAGTTGAATAAATTCATGAGATCATTCAAGATCATATGAGACACTCTTGGTTAGGTAGTGAGGGTTGTAACTTTCCATCATTTTGACCACATTAATAGTCAGATATACATTCAGTTAGATACTTAATGATGTGTAGCAAATTCTACTATCACTAAGAAACATATGTATGTGGTTATATTTTTCTTGCAAAAATAAATTCTATTTGGTTAAGTCCAAAGTCATCATTTTCACAGATCATTCCACTTTAAAGTACCTACTAATGAAGAAAGAGACAAATTCTAGGTTGGTTTTCTGGGTCATTCATCTGCATGAGTTTGGCATTGAGTTGAGATACTAGTACGCGATTACAAATATGGATTATAATAACTTATCTTGCATCCTATACACTTTAAGAAAGGGAATATTGTTGAATGCTTTCTAGATGATGGTACTTATTCTATTTATTGTGTAGCTAGATTCATGGTCATCATGTATTCACCATTGCTTGTGTAAAGAGTGGGAATCGAGAAGAAATCCACTCCTCATTGAATCAAATAAGAGTCACCATCCATACAAACTTTTACAATGGATGATTAAATTTTATTTAATCTTTCATAAATGTATATCATTAAGATCAAAATATAACATTAGAATAAGATATCATGATTTCAAGACTCGCTTCCAAACCAAAGTGGCCTTTCTTAAATACTTACCGGCCAGCGTACAATTTTTAAGGTTACATAATAATCTCCCACTCAGGATTTACATAAAAGTAACTACAAGATCTAAGCATAGTGATATCCAAGCCGCTTCAAGTCTATCTCCCAAGAATTAGGTTCACTAGGCCAAATCCAGGTCATCATATCAAGTCTTCCATACCCTTGACCTAAGTGATTGGAAGCATACCCTACAAGAGAAGACAAAGTGAAAGTTGACATGTAGGATGTGCATATAAATAGATTTTGAGAAATATTAGGGGAAAAGGACAAAACTGGTTTTTATCAAGGCATCCCTCAAAGAGGAAAAGTGAACATCGAAATGGATATCCAAGAGGAATAATATTAGGTAGTAGAAGATGACTTTCCCTGCATCAACATTTCAACATATTCCACACAAGTTCAATCATATAAATTAGACACCATCAATAATTATCAATTTGCAAACATGTGAGATAAACATGTCAATAGTAAAATATAAATAAACAATGGCAGTTACAACACATAACCCAAAACTTAACAGAGAATGACACATAACCAAACTCCCAAACAAGTGGGCATGATTAAAAGAAGGCACAACCCTATGACATGGGGGCCAAAGGTGCGAAGGATGTGGTTCTTTCAACCGTAGGTGGAGATAGTGCAATTTCTCAAACTATACATCTTGAGGAGTTCTCACTTGAAGGGTCTGGGCAGCCATGTCAGGACACACACTCCATATAGGAGTGTATAGTGATATACTTCTGGAAACAGAAGAAACTTCTGAGGGCGGAATCATAGAAGAAGAATGGAAGCAAAATTCTTGGAGGAGAAACTTCAACAGATAAGATACAAGGTAGAGATTGTTAAAATTTTGTCTCTTATCCTAATTGGATATCTAGCCCACCTTGGTACAGGTCACGACGCTAGTATATTTGAGCCATGAGCTAGTTCACCGTGCTCTCTGAGCGATGGACGTATTCATGCTCCATCACACTAAGCCATGGGCCTGTTCACCATGCTCTTATACACATCTTGAGTTTACAATTACAGTTGCACTCTAATCCTCCTATTTTCGGCTAGGAGAAACCCCGCATATTCAACAATATGCGCTCCAGGTAATCCCACAGGATAAACCCGTTTCACCATCACCAATTCTTGACGATGATGGATCTATGGCCAGGGAAAACTACATGAAAGTTCATCTGTATTTAGTTAATGCATTTTAGTGGATTGTTGGGGCAACCAAGTTGTATTAAGCAACCATATGTAAAACATGAACAACATTAGATTCCAATATTTTGGTGTCACACTGTTACCTCTATTCTCATTGCCCTCAACAATCATCATATTTCCATGGGATATCAATCCCTCATTTCATCACATAATGCCACTGCCTCTCAAGGCTTCATCATCATACATCATCATGGGATATCAATCCCTCAGGTTACCACTAGAGGATAACACCTCATTTAGGCACTCAGCCTTTATCAGGTCATCAGACCTTCCTCATCATACTGGTGATACATGTTATCTTATCAACAAGGCACATCATCATTACTCAGATATTTCTCATGTACCAAATTCCACACAAGGCACATAATGATATAGTCATCGATGGGCATGAAATTTTGGTATGAGTCACATAAATTTTACCCCAAAACATAACATGGACACATAAACCATAAACCAAAGCACTTATATCTCTCTAGGGCTATTGAATCAGCAAGCATGCTATAATGTAGAGGCAAGTGAAATTTTAGTGATAATATGGTTTTAATGAAATTTACATCACAAAAATGGATCATATAAAACATCCACCACAAAAGTGAAAAAATAGTTCATCTCCACAATTTAGATTCACCATAAGAAAATAGAAGTCATCACTTGAAAAATTAGATTTTTTTTCCTAAAATAAAATAAACAGAATTCAGCTTTGGAGTCCAACATGAAATATAGTCAGTTTGATAATATCATAGACTCAATCTCATAAGATTACACCCAAATAGGTCATCACGACATGAAAGAGAAAATTCCTCAAAGAGGCCCAAGAGAGAGAGAGAAATTAGATCAATTGCTCAATATAGGATTTACGGCATGCAACATACATCAAGAGAGAGAAAACTAGATCACTTATTCAATATTATTAGAGAAATGCAACATACATCAAGAGAGAGAAAAATTGAAAATTACTCAATATTATTAAGGCAACACAACATACATTAATATAAAGAGAATTGATCAATTGTTCAATATGATTAAGGCAATGCAACATACCTCAATATGTGTGTAAACTTGTCAAAGTCAAAAGGCTAGATACTAGCGAGGGTACTTCTTTTCTCCTAGTATTAAATTATATGTACAAACCATATATTCATATGTATATTATAAACCCTAGATTACCAAATATTATTGTTATTGGATTTTAGGTTATGAATTATACTTATTTAGGTACATGATAACTTTATGATTCTGGCAAGTATTTATTGGAATTTTCTAATAACCAAAGAATTAGTTATGAATTTTAGAAATGTTGACCAATTGGAAAATTCTAATAAGTGGAATAAAATTCATTATACATTTTAATAACCCTCTGAGGTGGTCATATGAGGTTTTTACAACTAGACCGGGCCTACACACACAAGTCAGTGTGATAAAGAAAACACAATTATCAAAATGACTATTTTTCTCATCATGGCGCAATGAAATAAAAATTAAAGCAAGAGCGAGGATGTCCAAGCACAAGAGACAATCTTTCTCCCTTCTTTTAAATCCTTCAAGGCAATCACTTTTAGCAGATCTCAAACTTTAAAACAAAAAAACACTATAATGGAAGGAAACTCCCAAAATTGAACTTATAGAATCCCTCATTCTTATTCATCCTCAATGAGCCTTGGAGTAGGTTTCATAAGTGCAAAATTTGGTGCTTCTGCCATGACTCAGATCAGAGGAAACGTTGAAGGTCCATCGTCATTTCTCAAAATAGAGGATTCTAAGGGATTGAAAGCCAAAACAACTTCAGACTTCTCTATGTGATCAAAGTATGATCAAAACATCAGAAGAGATGGAAAAGAAACTAGGTCATCATCATCAACTAATCCTCAATCCCAACTATGTTGGGGTCAACTACATGGATCCTTCTTTTCCATTCAGCTCTATCATGGGTCATATTCTGGTTGAGATGTAGAGATTTAAAATCTCTCTTTATAAGCTCTTCCCATGTTAATTTAGGCCTTCCTCTTCTTCTATTAATTGTGCTTGCCTCAATAGTATTGCCTCGTATAGGCGCATTAGTCAGTATGTGTTGCACTTGTCCATACCATCTGAGTCGGCCCTCACGCAGCTTGTCCCCAATGCTCACCATCCCCTCTTTATTCCTGATATGGTTATTTCTCAAGCGATCTTTTCTTATCTTCCCACACATCCATCTCAACTTACGCATTTCAGTCACGTTCATCTTGTTGAGTCGTTGTTTCTTCACCGATCCAACATTCACTCCCATAGATCATGGCTGGACGTATAGAAATTTTATAAAACTTGCTTTTTAGTCTGAGAGGGATCTTCTGGTTTCATAATAATCTAGTTGCACTCCTCCATTTCAACTATCCTACAGTGATCCTATGACTGGCTACATGGCTCAGCCAGAAGGCTTCATTATTGATGGAAAGGAAAACATGGTTTGTTTGTTAAGGAAGTCAATATATGGATTAAAGCAAGCTTCACGACAATGGTATATTAAGTTTCACAATACCATCACTTCCTTTGGATTTACTGAAAACATTGTTGATCAATGTATATACTTGAAGATCAGTGGGAGTAAGTTTGCATTCTTAGTTCTATATGTTGATGATATTCTAATTGCCAGCAACGATCTTGGTTTATTACGGGAAACCAAGGATTTTCTTTCTCAAAATTTTGAAATGAAAGATATGGGAGAGGCTATGTGATTGGGATAGAAATATTCTGTGACAGGTCACGTAGGTTTTGGGATTCTCTCAGAATGCTTATATCAAAAAAGTTTTGGAAAGATTTAATATGGCGTCTTGTGATTCTAATGTTGTTCCAATTCAGAAAGGGGATAAGTTCATCTTAAGTCAATGTCCTCAAACTGAATTAGAGTGTCATCGAATGAAAGAAATTCCTTATGCTTCTCTTGTAGGAAGTTTGATGTATGCACAGGTCTGTACTAGACCAGATATCAGTTTTGCAGTCGATATGTTGGGTCGTTATCAAAGCAATCCAGGCATTGATCATTGGAAAGCTGCAAAGAAAGTGTTGAGGTACTTACAAGGAACGAAGAAACATATGCTCACATTCAGGCATACCGATCACCTTGAAGTGATTGGTTACACAGATTTAGATTTTGGTGGATGTGTGGATACTAGGAAAAGCACTTTTGGTTATATGTTTGTTTTAGATGGAGGTGCCATTTTGTGGAAGAGTGCCAAACAAACCATCATTGCATCGTCCACCATGGAGGCTGAATTTGTAGCATGCTTTGAGGCTACAGTTCAAGCATTATGGTTTCGGAATTTTATTTCAGGGCTTAGAGTCATGGATTCTATTGCTAGGCCACTGAAAATTTATTGTGATAACGCCGCAGCAGTATTCTTTTCAAAGAATGATAGATATTCTAAGGGCATAAAGAACATGGAGATGAAATATCTATCAGTTAAAGAAGAAATTTGGGAGAAGAGAGTGTCAATTTAGCACATTAATACGAGTGCTAATATAGCAGATCCATTTACTAAAGGGTTGCCACCCAAGACATTTAAGCAGCATACAGAAACAATGGGTCTTGAGGGTAACCAATAGCTTTTCTTATTTTGTGGATTGCTATGTACTTTTGTAATGACATTATTTGAGTATTCAGTATTGGAACTTCTAAATTTTTCTGTTTCATATCATGACTTGTTATGTACATATTATTGTAATGTATGATAACCGAAATAGTCTTTCCTAAGACATTAAGTGGACAATTATGATTGCTTCACTATACAAAATTGGTTAATTTGATTGTTGGTCAGTGGTACATAGAAGGAACTATGTTCTTTAATTAATATAGAACCACTATGACTCTCATCAATGATTCGGATTAACCAAAGTAATTAAGGTAAACCTGTTATGTATATTATTTCAGTATTTATGCGCGCCTTATGTTTTTCCTGTATAACACTATAATGGAATTGTAATATGGACCAAGTGGGATACTGTTGGAAATTTCGTGACCCAGAAGTCCTTATTATTATGGACTTGTGGATATTTCGAAATTCAATAAAAGTATTTATTATGTGGCCCATATAACAATCATGGTCTAAATAGGAAGTTGCTGAATTAATAGGATTGAGATTTAATTTAGAAGATATTCTCTATTATCTAACAACCTTGATGGACGGTTGAGATTTAATCTTATAGAGAAATCCGTCCCTCTCTCTGCCTATAAATATAACCCAAAATCCATCTTAGGGTTATCTCACGAAAACCACAATTACGGCTTACGACTTACGGCTGGCGGCTAAAGGCGAAGGGAGAGAATGCGCGTTTCATATCTAGAAGTTTGCTTCAACAGGATCTCACATTGTGTATTCAACAATGTCTACGGGTATATTTCTACATCATTAGTAACTAGTTTATGATCAAGATCCTAAATCGTAACCATGCTAATATTAATCATGCTTATTGTATCATGCTAATATTAATCATGCTTATTGTATCATAGAATCAATTAACAATCAACCGCACTGTGGTCCGTCTCCTCCCCCGTTACCATGCTAGCCATTCAAAAATATGGGACGAGAGTCTTCCCTATATGCAGTTCGCCATTAACCGCGCCATACATGTGAACCACCACACCTTTTGAAGCATGTCTTGGTTTTCTCCCATCGAGTCCCTTTGATCTGGAATTCTCTATATATGCACATCCAGCTGGGGACGCAGCCAAAACCCGTCGGTTCATTAACCACATCTCCCACATTCATGCGGAGGTCGCACAAAGCTTACAACGTGCTCAACAATGCTACAAGGACTGCCATGATCGCCATCGGACCCATGGTAAATATCACGCTGGTGATCTCGTCTGGCTTCGTTTAGGCTACGAACAGTTGCGAGGGAAGGCTCACAAACTGAAGCCGTTACGGTCCGTTTTGCATCATTCGGATAGTTGGCGACAATGCCTGCCGCTTGGATCTGCCAGCTTACATGTCTATGTATTCCGTCGTCAATATCAACAGTCTCCTACCGTTCGAACCTTCTTTGCTCGACGAGGAGCATGATGAAGTCTTGCCCCCAATCATGGACTTTGTCGTTGTCAATGACGACGTCCCTGCAGATACGTATTGTTGAATCTAAAAATGCCAGCACCGTGTCGTGGCCCAGGCCATTCCTATCGAATTGGTCGAAAGGGAGAACGAGCATCCTCTGCCATTCCTATCGAATTCGTCGCCAAGACTGCATTTCCAGTTTAGTTCTTGACTCCATAGGAGCTCCGTCGTCTTCTTCAACGGGGGACCATGCATGATCAGGTCCTCCATACCTAACAATCAGGCACCACGCGCGATCTGTAACTAAATCCACATTTCCTACTCAATGTGGACTCATTCCAGCTGGTGGTTACGGAAAGATAGGAAACGATGGCTGGTTGTTAGAGATTTTTATGCCCATGAGACGACCCCAACGTGTCGGAGAGTCCTGGAGATTCAATGAGTCTATTTAACTGTACTCAACGTGACTGGGTAAGGGCAGAGAGCTCCTACCAAAAACAAGATTTATCTAATCTAAGGGCCTGTTTGCTTGGACCGAAAATGAAAACGTGTTTTCCAACTCACTGCGTTTTCCAACTGTTCAAGTTTGGTTGGGTGTAACTGTAAAACACAGTAGGAAAATGAAGTACACGGTTGAGTTAAAATCTGTATAAACTAGCGTGAACGGACCGCGCTGTGAAAGGGCGCGGTTCGTTTTCACAGATCGTTCTGTGTTGTGCGAGAGAGCCCAAAAGGGTGCGGTATGATAGTATTCCTCCGTGGACGGATCCGTTTATTGCTGCTGCTGCTTGAATATATTATCAATATGCTCTACGGTAAAATTACCACAGGTAGCCATATTCTTTAATTACCTCCAACCAGACAATAACAAACCAACTGATCGGTCAGAAACTGCATGCAACCAAACCGTCTTCATGCAGTTAGTTTTCATGTTTTTAAATTCATGTGTTAGAACTCATATCTGGAAAGGAAACTCCTTACAACCAAATTAGCCCTAATACCCAACGCCCCCCTGTTTTGAGGAGAGAAAATCATCGTGTATTATCCCGTCTCTTCACCCCGCCGTCTCGAGGAGTAAGTAGCAGCCGAGGAAGGAGACAGAACAATCCTTTCACGGATCACCACGGTCGGGTTTTGACTTTACACATGAATTGGCCCTATTGAACCAAAATTAAAAATGATAAATCATAACTAAAAATTAAAATAATAAAGTTGATTCTCCCCAATGGCCTATTAAATTACTAATATATCCCTCATTGTGTCTATTTTTGACGATTCTACATACTTTTGCATTGGTTTGTAATAGTTTTAGACTATTTACTTCCCTTGTTTTAATATTTATGCTATTTTTTATTTCTTATGTGTGTACAATAATTATTAATGTGTCGTGATCAAATGTTAGGTTTTTTACATTGAAATATATTGATTTTACTTCATTATTTTCAAAGTTTGGTCAAATTATAGCTTGTATTGAACCCACAATATTGGTTTATGGACTTACAGGTCAGACTCATTATATCTAAAATTGTTTACAGGTCAGATTAGGGTCTAGAGTTTTGAGATCAAAATTCATATTTTGAAGTTTTGGGTCTAGCCATGAAGTTTTGGCTTAGAGTGACTGAAATAAAAACCAATTGACCCAATTTTTTCATTAAAAACCAATTGACCCAATTTTGATTTCCACCCCTACGAAGATTTATATGAACATTTTCAATGTTTTGAGGTTTAATGTTTTGACATTGAGGTCATGAAGGAATGACACTTCCTAAATAGATTCTAGACATCGAATGAGATCGAATTGTATCATGTACACAATTTCTTGGCAAAGTTGTGCCCGAGGATACTATGAATGTTAATACACATTGCTTATACTTCTAATATCAATACACTCCTCATAGTGTTAGATTTTTAGATAGACTTAATCATGTGATAATTATCGATTTGATTTTAGATACCATGATCGATGTAGTTGACACTATGATTGATTCTATGATCACTCTTTTTGATATTAGTATAGTGCATGATATCATGATCATCGGTGATATTGAGCAAGTAGTGTACTACTTATGAAGTCATGAGAAGTTCAGAGAGTTATTTAGATGCAATTGGTTTGGTTGAAGTTTTGTTTAGAGGTGTGGAGATTTACGTAGATTTTATTCCACATATTCCTAAATATATTGATTCACCTCTTAATATAAAATTGAAGCCCCTATCTGACGAGTTTAAATATGATTTTTTGGGACCCTAAGATGAATTCTCTTCTATGAGAAGAAGACATCTATCCGAAATTTGTTGAGGATGTTTCAAGGTGACATTGGATGATTTTTTGGTGACCTATGATTTCTCTTCTTTTCTGACCTATGAGAAGAAGACATCTATCCTAAATTTGTTGAGGATGTTTCAAGGTGACATTGGATGATTTTTTGGTGATTGAAAAAGGAATCAACCCCACTGTATGCATGCATCAAATTCACCTTGAGAATGCATGACTTTCATGCAAGCAGTTGTAAGGCTCAACTCAAGATGAAAGAATATTATGACCAAGGAAGTAGTAAAACTTATCAAAACAAGCATCATTTACTACATTATAGCAATCAATGGGTGATCCCAATCTACATAGTATCATATAAAGCTGGCTTGACATTCGATCTTGTTGTTGTGCACAAGACAAAAAAGTGGTACATGTGTGTTGATTATAAGAAACTCAATGCAAGGAAAAAGAAGGAGCATTTCTCTCTCTTCTTCATTTAACAATTTGATCTTGTAGGAAGGTCATACTTTTGAATTTTGGATGGCACTATGAACTTCATGAATGCCTATCTAAAAAAGTGGCTTTAATGTTTGCTAACATTGCACAATGACCACTTTATGCAAATCCTCCACCTGGATGACAGGAAGAAGAACCAAAACTACCCCTTTCAATTCTTCAATACATGAACAACACTCCCTAGATTTCATGAAGTTGTCTAGAATGCTTGGAAGACACCTATTCAAGGATTCCCCCTTTATCATGTTTGCCAGAAACTCAAGTTGACCAAATCCTCCATTCAGAGATGGAATTGGCAACATGTTGGTGACTTAGCATATTCTACTAAGAATAAGGAGAGAGATGCACCCTAATCTCATCTCACTACTAATAAGCACCCAAATGATCATCTCCTATGGGAGATAGCCAAGATGAAGTCTAAAGAAGAACCTTTTGCTCTATCAACTGAGGAGTCAATCATCCATCAAAAAGCACATATTTTCTGGCTCAAAAATGGAGACAAAAATGCACATATCCTCTATGCATCTCCAAAGATGCGAAGATGCAAGAATCATATTAAATACATGAACATGATGGATACATAACTAAAAATGAAATGCCATCAAGGAAAAGTTCATGGCACATTAGAAGGTTCCATTCAACAAAAATGATACAACAATGTGGGTGGAAGGGAGTACATACCACCCAACCTCCACCCCGAGCTTCAAATTTTTCTCATCCCTTTAAAGGCATCAATCATATCTTACCTAAGCTTACTCAAGCTCATATATATATATTCTCTAATCATACATCACAAATGAAGAAATTACATGGAATGTATAAAAGGCTGACGGGGATAAGGTACCCAGACCTGATGGCTTCAATGCCTTGTTATCTAAAATGCCTATTAGATACTAGTCCTAAACATCACTATAGTTGTCAAAAACTTCTTTCAGAAAGATAAACTTTTAAAATAAGTGAATATATCCTTCATTACACTCTCCCAAAAGTTCTACAACTAACTAAGATCAATTAATGGATGCCTATTTCATTATACAACTTTGTATACAAGTTCATCTCTAAAGTTATGTCTAATAGGTTAGGGGATATCCTTCCCAACCTGATTCGTCTCAACCAATGCACTTTTGTCAAAGGAAAGCACATTGTTGATGCAATTCTTCTCACCAGTGACTTGATAAGAGACTTGAAGTAGCCCAACACCAAGGCAAATATGTTCATTAAAGCCAACCCAATCAAAGATTATGACACAATCAATAGGGAATACACTGTGACATGAAAGAGATGAGCTTCTGACCATACTGGTTGGATTGGATTTTGGAATGTTTGTCTACTACATCATTCTAAATTATCATCAATGGATGTTCAACACTAATCATTGATGCTACAAATGGAGTCCTCCAAGGTGATCCCTTCAATTCATACCTATTTGTGATAGGTGGCCTCACTGCCTCCATGGATGTTGCTACTACCCACGATATGATATCTCCCCTATGTTCATGCAACCAAATGGTATCCCACTTTATCTTCGGATGACCTTTTTCTCTTTACAGAAGGAGATGAAAAAAATGCCAGAGGAATCAAGGAGTGCCTCAATGAGTTCAACTTGGCTTCTAGTATGAAGACAAACTAGGACAAAACTCAAAATTTTCTCAGTTTAAAGATCCACCTAATATTCAAGAGGTCCTAAGGTACAAGGGATGAGCTTCCCTATTAAGTACATGGGAGTCCCAATGGTCCTGGTCACCTGACAAAAATTAACTGCCTAGCCGTGATCGATAAGATCAAGCTAAAACTAAACTCCTTGAAAGAAAGAATCCTATCTATGACTGGGATATTGGAGCCTCTCACCTCCACCTTCACTTTGTACCACTTATTTTGGACATGGATTTTCCTTTTCCCTAACTCTATCATTGAAGAAATTGAACACCTATGTCGCAATTTTCTATGGAGGAATGAGGAACATGAGCATCACTTCCACTCTATTTCCTGGGACACTACCTGTTTCCCTAAAGATGAGGGAGGTCTTAGTATTCATAAGGTTGAAGACTGGACTAAGGTAGGCATGATCAACAATCTCTGGGACATTTTTTTGTAAGGAATCCCTTTAATTTCATTGGGTTAACAAAAATATTTACAAGGTAAAACAATTTGGTCCTATATAACTAAACCTCACTACAACTGGTTTTGGAGACAACTCTTGAGGTATAGAGATATCTATCTTCCATATGTTAGATTCCACATAAATAATATGTAGAATATATCCTTATGGAACGTCCCATGGATCAACAGAAGTTTCCTTAGGAAGCTGATTGGTACATGATTGGATCTGAAGAATGGACTAGGGGACACTCAGAACCTTAGTATCATTATTGTTGACTCTGAATGGTATACTCCAAGTTGTTGAGGGACACAAAACTTGAGGACATATGCAGCTAAATTCAATTGCACAAGGTTGATTGTTGTCACTTTATCAATCTCAATGTTTTCTCATACAAGAATGTCTAGGATTTTTATACATCCCCTCAATCAAAGGAGATATGGTATCGAAGGTTGTGGAATGTTACTGCCCCTCATCACTTCATTATTCTGGCTTGGAAATCTTTTCATGCAAGTCTGGTCACTAAAACCTTTCTCAGGGAAAGAGGAATAAGCAAATCCAAGGTGTAGCTTATGTGAGAGAAATGAAGAAACAAATGACCACATCATGTGACATGTACCTTCTCTAAACACATCTAGTTCCTAGAGTGATCAAGATTACAAAATGCTCGGAAAAAATGATGATTTGTTGACAATAAAGAAAAGGAAGGATTCCTTATTGGTGGTGACGTTTTATATTCCACATTTGGAGTGCTAGAAATAAACTATTTTTGAAGTTAAAAAGGTCTCTATCGACAATGTTAGGAGACAAATAAATCATGATTGAAATAATTTATATATGTATAGATAGGTTGCATGGTCTATTTATCATACTTGTACATACCTCTTGAGATGTTAATGAGAAGAGTTCCACACTTAATGCTAAAAAAATTTGGATGTATTATTTGAGATCTTTGAAATTATTATGTATATGACTAAGAGATGACCTCCTTCACATGTTCTAGTGACACTTTCTCATGAACGATCCATCTTCCAGAGTTGAATGTTGTCCAACTTATTTGATATACATGAGGAGTTCTTGGTCTAAATTGATGGCCTTTTGGTGTTTATGACACCTTTGACGACTTCTTGTAACACTTGTCTCTAGTTATAAGGAGATGTACAAATAGTAAATCTAACTTCAAGATGGTAAAGAAGCAATGTATGGCTAAGGAAGGCATTGTGATTCATCACACAATTTTATATAGTGGTATACAACATAATATCCAAGGACGGTTTGATTACTACCCTCCCCACTATCTTCGATCTAGGTCATTACATAATTTTGAGGTCATGTGGGAAATTTAGTAAAGAATTTTAAAAAATAATGTGATCAACCATTTTCTACAAAGGGGCTATTTACAACTCATTCTTTTCTACTTTAAATTGAGGAAGGTTTTGAGTTTATCTCTAACAGTTTAGTTGAATAAATTCATGAGATCATTCAAGATCATATGAGACACTCTTGGTTAGGTAGTGAGGGTTGTAACTTTCCATCATTTTGACCACATTAATAGTCAGATATACATTCAGTTAGATACTTAATGATGTGTAGCAAATTCTACTATCACTAAGAAACATATGTATGTGGTTATATTTTTCTTGCAAAAATAAATTCTATTTGGTTAAGTCCAAAGTCATCATTTTCACAGATCATTCCACTTTAAAGTACCTACTAATGAAGAAAGAGACAAATTCTAGGTTGGTTTTCTGGGTCATTCATCTGCATGAGTTTGGCATTGAGTTGAGATACTAGTACGCGATTACAAATATGGATTATAATAACTTATCTTGCATCCTATACACTTTAAGAAAGGGAATATTGTTGAATGCTTTCTAGATGATGGTACTTATTCTATTTATTGTGTAGCTAGATTCATGGTCATCATGTATTCACCATTGCTTGTGTAAAGAGTGGGAATCGAGAAGAAATCCACTCCTCATTGAATCAAATAAGAGTCACCATCCATACAAACTTTTACAATGGATGATTAAATTTTATTTAATCTTTCATAAATGTATATCATTAAGATCAAAATATAACATTAGAATAAGATATCATGATTTCAAGACTCGCTTCCAAACCAAAGTGGCCTTTCTTAAATACTTACCGGCCAGCGTACAATTTTTAAGGTTACATAATAATCTCCCACTCAGGATTTACATAAAAGTAACTACAAGATCTAAGCATAGTGATATCCAAGCCGCTTCAAGTCTATCTCCCAAGAATTAGGTTCACTAGGCCAAATCCAGGTCATCATATCAAGTCTTCCATACCCTTGACCTAAGTGATTGGAAGCATACCCTACAAGAGAAGACAAAGTGAAAGTTGACATGTAGGATGTGCATATAAATAGATTTTGAGAAATATTAGGGGAAAAGGACAAAACTGGTTTTTATCAAGGCATCCCTCAAAGAGGAAAAGTGAACATCGAAATGGATATCCAAGAGGAATAATATTAGGTAGTAGAAGATGACTTTCCCTGCATCAACATTTCAACATATTCCACACAAGTTCAATCATATAAATTAGACACCATCAATAATTATCAATTTGCAAACATGTGAGATAAACATGTCAATAGTAAAATATAAATAAACAATGGCAGTTACAACACATAACCCAAAACTTAACAGAGAATGACACATAACCAAACTCCCAAACAAGTGGGCATGATTAAAAGAAGGCACAACCCTATGACATGGGGGCCAAAGGTGCGAAGGATGTGGTTCTTTCAACCGTAGGTGGAGATAGTGCAATTTCTCAAACTATACATCTTGAGGAGTTCTCACTTGAAGGGTCTGGGCAGCCATGTCAGGACACACACTCCATATAGGAGTGTATAGTGATATACTTCTGGAAACAGAAGAAACTTCTGAGGGCGGAATCATAGAAGAAGAATGGAAGCAAAATTCTTGGAGGAGAAACTTCAACAGATAAGATACAAGGTAGAGATTGTTAAAATTTTGTCTCTTATCCTAATTGGATATCTAGCCCACCTTGGTACAGGTCACGACGCTAGTATATTTGAGCCATGAGCTAGTTCACCGTGCTCTCTGAGCGATGGACGTATTCATGCTCCATCACACTAAGCCATGGGCCTGTTCACCATGCTCTTATACACATCTTGAGTTTACAATTACAGTTGCACTCTAATCCTCCTATTTTCGGCTAGGAGAAACCCCGCATATTCAACAATATGCGCTCCAGGTAATCCCACAGGATAAACCCGTTTCACCATCACCAATTCTTGACGATGATGGATCTATGGCCAGGGAAAACTACATGAAAGTTCATCTGTATTTAGTTAATGCATTTTAGTGGATTGTTGGGGCAACCAAGTTGTATTAAGCAACCATATGTAAAACATGAACAACATTAGATTCCAATATTTTGGTGTCACACTGTTACCTCTATTCTCATTGCCCTCAACAATCATCATATTTCCATGGGATATCAATCCCTCATTTCATCACATAATGCCACTGCCTCTCAAGGCTTCATCATCATACATCATCATGGGATATCAATCCCTCAGGTTACCACTAGAGGATAACACCTCATTTAGGCACTCAGCCTTTATCAGGTCATCAGACCTTCCTCATCATACTGGTGATACGTGTTATCTTATCAACAAGGCACATCATCATTACTCAGATATTTCTCATGTACCAAATTCCACACAAGGCACATAATGATATAGTCATCGATGGGCATGAAATTTTGGTATGATTCACATAAATTTTACCCCAAAACATAACATGGACACATAAACCATAAACCAAAGCACTTATATCTCTCTAGGGCTATTGAATCAGCAAGCATGCTATAATGTAGAGGCAAGTGAAATTTTAGTGATAATATGGTTTTAATGAAATTTACATCACAAAAATGGATCATATAAAACATCCACCACAAAAGTGAAAAAATAGTTCATCTCCACAATTTAGATTCACCATAAGAAAATAGAAGTCATCACTTGAAAAATTAGATTTTTTTTCCTAAAATAAAATAAACAGAATTCAGCTTTGGAGTCCAACATGAAATATAGTCAGTTTGATAATATCATAGACTCAATCTCATAAGATTACACCCAAATAGGTCATCACGACATGAAAGAGAAAATTCCTCAAAGAGGCCCAAGAGAGAGAGAGAGAGAAATTAGATCAATTGCTCAATATAGGATTTACGGCATGCAACATACATCAAGAGAGAGAAAACTAGATCACTTATTCAATATTATTAGAGAAATGCAACATACATCAAGAGAGAGAAAAATTGAAAATTACTCAATATTATTAAGGCAACACAACATACATTAATATCAAGAGAATTGATCAATTGTTCAATATGATTAAGGCAATGCAACATACCTCAATATGTGTGTAAACTTGTCAAAGTCAAAAGGCTAGATACTAGCGAGGGTACTTCTTTTCTCCTAGTATTAAATTATATGTACAAACCATATATTCATATGTATATTATAAACCCTAGATTACCAACTATTATTGTTATTGGATTTTAGGTTATGAATTATACTTATTTAGGTACATGATAACTTTATGATTCTGGAAAGTATTTATTGGAATTTTCTAATAACCAAAGAATTAGTTATGAATTTTAGAAATGTTGACCAATTGGAAAATTCTAATAAGCGGAATAAAATTCATTATACATTTTAATAACCCTTTGAGGTGGTCATATGAGGTTTTTACAACTAGACCGGGCCTACACACACAAGTCAGTGTGATAAAGAAAACACAATTATCAAAATGACTATTTTTCTCATCATGGCGCAATGAAATAAAAATTAAAGCAAGAGCGAGGATGTCCAAGCACAAGAGACAATCTTTCTCCCTTCTTTTAAATCCTTCAAGGCAATCACTTTTAGCAGATCTCAAACTTTAAAACAAAAAAACACTATAATGGAAGGAAACTCCCAAAATTGAACTTATAGAATCCCTCATTCTTATTCATCCTCAATGAGCCTTGGAGTAGGTTTCATAAGTGCAAAATTTGGTGCTTCTGCCATGACTCAGATCAGAGGAAACGTTGAAGGTCCATCGTCATTTCTCAAAATAGAGGATTCTAAGGGATTGAAAGCCAAAACAACTTCAGACTTCTCTATGTGATCAAAGTATGATCAAAACATCAGAAGAGATGGAAAAGAAACTAGGTCATCATCATCAACTAATCCTCAATCCCAACTATGTTGGGGTCAACTACATGGATCCTTCTTTTCCATTCAGCTCTATCATGGGTCATATTCTGGTTGAGATGTAGAGATTTAAAATCTCTCTTTATAAGCTCTTCCCATGTTAATTTAGGCCTTCCTCTTCTTCTATTAATTGTGCTTGCCTCAATAGTATTGCCTCGTATAGGCGCATTAGTCAGTATGTGTTGCACTTGTCCATACCATCTGAGTCGGCCCTCACACAGCTTGTCCCCAATGCTCACCATCCCCTCTTTATTCCTGATATGGTTATTTCTCAAGCGATCTTTTCTTATCTTCCCACACATCCATCTCAACTTACGCATTTCAGTCACGTTCATCTTGTTGAGTCGTTGTTTCTTCACCGATCCAACATTCACTCCCATAGATCATGGCTGGACGTATAGAAATTTTATAAAACTTGCTTTTTAGTCTGAGAGGGATCTTCTGGTTTCATAATAATCTAGTTGCACTCCTCCATTTCAACTATCCTACAGTGATCCTATGACAAACGTCATTTTGGACATCCCCATATGTTTGAATGATAGAGCCCAAGTAACAAAATTTATTACATTTTGGTATATCTACTCCATCCAACTTGGCTTCACCATTCACACTGCGAGATTGGCTGAAATTGCAATGTATATACACAATTTTTATCCTACTAATCATCAATACATTTGATTCAAGTGCCTTTCTCCAAAGTTCAACTTTATCATTCAAACCATCTATAGTTTCGTCAATCAATACAATATCATCAGCAAATGACATACACCAAGGAACATCATCTTGAACATTCTCTGTCAACTCATCCATAACAAGAACAAACAGATATGGACTGAGTGTGGATCCTTGGTGTACCACAAATGTGATGGGAAATGTTGGTGTCTCTCCTCTAGGAGTCTTCACACTTGCAGTAGAACTACTATACATGTCTTTAATCAAGTCAATATATTGAATTGGCACACACTTTTTCCTCAAAACTATCCACAACACTTCTCTGGGTACTCAATCATAAGCCTTTTATAAATCGATAAAAACCATGTGAAGATCTCTTTTTCTTTCCCTATACTTCTCCATAAGCCTTCTTATCAGAAAAATAGCATCTGTTGTTGATATACCAAGCACGAAACCAAATTGGTTGTTTGATATATGTGTTATAGTTCTTAGCCTCTGCTCAATAATCCTTTCCCAAAGCTTCATTGTGTGACTCATCAACTTGATACCTCTATAGTTTGTACAGTTCTAAACATTGCCTTTGTTCTTGTAGATGGGGAATATAGTACTATTTCTCCACTCATCGGACATATTCTTTGTCTTTATGATCTTGTTAAATAAATTTTTTAACCACATAACTCCTTCATTCCATACATCAATGGGAATACCATCTGGTCCGCATGCATTTCTCATTTTCATATTTTTCAAGGCATTCTTGACCTCAAAATGTGAAACTCGTCGTGTGTAAATGATATCTCTTATATGCCTATCACACAAGTCTCTAACATTATTTACAGTATCTCCATTGAAAAGCTTATGGAAGTAATTTCTCCATTGGTTCTTGATATCATTGTCCTTTACCAGCACTCTACCATCTTCATTCTTGATGCATTTTACTTGACTCAAGTTTCTTCCTTTCGTTTCTCTTACATGAGCCATTTTATATATATCTTTGTTCCCTTCTCTAGTGTCCAACTTCTTATAAATATCATCAAAGTATCTAGACCTTGCCTCTTGAACAACCTTTTTTGCTTCTTTCTTTGCTTGCTTGTATCTCTGGAACATTGCATCATCTTGAGATTTGGGTAAGATCCTATATATCTCCCTTTTCAGTTTAATAACCTTCTGTACTTCATCATTCCACCACCAAGTCTCTTTTTGTGGAGGCCCACAACCCTTGGACTCCCCCAAAACCTCTCCAACAATTTTCGTTATGCAGGAGCTCATGTTATGCCATATTGTGTTGACATCAGACTCTAAGTTCCAAGTTCCCTCCTTGATGAGTTATCATGAAAGGTCGATTTCTATTCTTCTTTAAGATTCCACCACTTGATCCTGCTATCTTGATTTTTGTTATGCTTGCCTTTATTGATCTTCATGTTAATATCCAAAACCACCAACCTATGTTGTGTCATGAGTTCTTTGCTAGGAATAACTTTACAGTCCTTGCATACTTTATGATCCTCAATCCTTATAAGGAGGTAATCAATTTGTCTACAATTGTGCCCACTCTTGAAAGTAATCTTATGAGATTCGCTTTTCTTGAAATGGGTGTTTGCCAAATTTTTATCATATGCAACTATAAAATCTAATATCCTCTCTCCTTCTCCATTTTTTCTATCCAAAAACCCCATGCACTCTCTCATATCCATCATGGCTACTCCCCACATGGCCATTTAAATCACTCCCAATAATGATCTTCTCCTCTGTCGGTATTCCTTGCATCAATTCATCCATGTTATCCCAAATATCCTTCTTAGCCTCCTCGCTAAGGCCAACTCGGGGGGTATAAGCTCTAATAATGTTAAAAATCTTTCCCCCAAGAATGACCTTGACAGCTATGATTCTATCGCCCATCCTAGTGATCTTGACAACATCATCCTTCAACATCTTATCAACTATAATACCTACGCCATTTCTATGTTTATCAATGCCTGTATACCAGATTTTGTACCTTGTGTCTCCTATCTCTCTACAACATTCCCCTATCCATTTAGTTTCCTACAAGCAAGCTATATTGACTTTTCTTCTCATCATGGTATCTACTATCTCTAAAGATTTTCCTATCAAACTGTAACATCCCTGACCTGGGTTATGTACTAACCCTAGGTGTTTTGCTTAAATAAATGATTAGATGCTTGTGTTTATCCTTTAAAATGTAATTAAGGCTTTTGAGGAACTTATAATTCAACTTCAGTCCTTTTTGCATAATGTTGAAACATCGTTTTATTAATAATGGACTAAAGTGCAAATTACCCAAGTAGAGGGGTTAACTTGCAAATTGCACATGTTAAGATGTTCCTCTGATGTTGAGGTATCCTAATAATGAATAATATAAAGTGGTACAATTTTCACAAGCTTGGGTACCAAGATACAGCTTGTAGAGCAATCCTTGTGTTTTAAAACCTAGTTTTGGGGTAAAGTGCAATTTACCCAAAACCTAGGGTTCAACATGTAAAATATACCCTCTAGAGGATATCTCATGTTTCTTGGCATCAAGAAGAGCAAATAAAATGAGAAGGACGCCTCTTTTGAATGATTATGGTAGAAGTGGAAACTACTCACACTAATAATATATATTAAGCAATATCCAATAAGGGTGGATATTAATATACCTCTCTTAAAAAGTGATTAGTTCTTTTCCTTTAAACCTTAGATAAAGGAGGAGTTTTGCATGATATTAGAATCTGGAAACGTGGCCAAGGATGGAGGAAGATTTGGTGGATTTAGTTGGAAAATAAAAGAAGATAACTCTCTTTTATCTTAAAAACCCATAAATACGTATATGTATCTTTACCAACAGCACAAAGGATCGTTTCCCTTAGTTCTTTTCTTCTCAAACCTACTTTGGCCGACCAAGGGAAAGCTATGGAGTAGAGGAAGGACGACCCAACTAAGCTTGGTAAGTTTGGATCATCACCTACCTCGAATCCATGGTGGAAACTCTAAATCAATGGTTAGTAATTGGTTTTCTTCACACGATTTTCCTTTCTAGCCATCTTCTCCATCCAAAACTTGAAGAACGGACCTTGGACAACTATTGGAGCTTCATCCACCATTAAATCTACGAAGCTTGGAGCTCTAGATCAGTCCTAGAGGCGGGTTTTATAACTCTAAACCCTTAAACTTTGCTTTTGCATCTTTCTTTCCTAAAATCGTTGCTTATACTTCTTCTTTAGACACCTTTGTGTGTTCTTGCTATCTTTTCTGTGAAGAACAGCCCCTGTTCTTGGTTGAATAGATGTAGAAGAAGATGACGTTAATTCCTATGTTTATCCAAGAATTTACTTTAGCAAACGGTCTCCCAACCTTGCTCAAACGGTTTGCCAAACCATTTGGAGTAAACGGTTTCAAACCGTTTGAATGCAAACAGTTTCACAAGAACACATGGAAGCAAACGATCCAAGACCATTTGGAAGAGTTGACCAGGCGTTGACCATTTGGAGGATTGTTGAGAATAATATGAACTAATCACCTACCAAAATTCATCAATTAATTTCAAGTGGATCACCAATTGAAGGCCCATCAATCATCAAAACCCTAATTGGGTCAATTGCTGATTTCAATAATTGAATTATGTTGAAGTTTGGGTTGAGTGGCCCAAACGGTTTCAAAACTATTTGGGGATCACCCAAACGGTCTCAAGACCATTTGGTGATCACCCAAGACTGTTTGGAGGTCTAGGGTTAAGTAGGGTTGATCAATTGAGGGTCCAATGATATCTAGTTGATGAATAATCGATTGTTGATTTGGTGACCAAACCTAGGGTTCAAACCTTAATTGAATGACTTGGTTTTTGATAAAATAATGGGAAAACGGTCTCAATACCATTTGGAGGTCATCCAAATGATCCCAAGACCATTTGGGGTCAGGTCATGATCAAATTGGATGATGGTTTAATGATTTCAAATCAATTAGAGTCACATTGAAACATGTTGAAGGGTAATTGATTTGATCCAAGCCCTAATTGATGATCAATTGAGGGTCAATTGAGTATCAAATCAGTTGAGGGTTGACCTAATTAACTCAATTGATGAGTGGATAACTTGTGCATGATTAATTGAGGGGTTCAACATTGGAAACCCTAACTCGATTGAAGTGGTTGAGACACTTTTTGGTCCTTGCGGTTTTGAGGTGGTTTGGACCAAACGGTCTCAAGACCATTTGGGACCAAATGATCCCAAACCGTTTAGTCTCATGCAGTTTCAAGGTCAGTTATGTCCATGCGATTTCAAAGTCAAACTTGACCAAACGGTCTTCACCCCATCTTGGGCAAATGGTCTTGAGTGTGCACTTTACCAAATGGTTTCAAAAGTCAACAAGACCAAATGGTCTTCAACACCAAACGGTTTCAAGGTCTGTCCAAGACCGTTTGGGGGTTTAGTGTGCAAGACCATTTGAGGTCTAAAAAGGTCAAGATCGTTTGATGACTTAGAGGTTAAGAAGGTTTGATGGTTGATTAACCTAAACCTCATAGATACCTAAAGTGATTAAGGGACCAAGTAATTAGTTGATTAATGCATGTTATAATCAGTGGTGAACATTACAAAGGTACCTTGATGGGATAGAGTGACTAATACTCTTTGAATAAGTAAGCCTTAATGATCACAATAGTAATGACATAACCCATGATGTCAATGTTGAATTGACTTAGCCCAATCAAGGGTGATGCAAACATCAACTTATAGAAAGAGGAGAGAGAAGACTTCTTATATGAATGTTAATCAAGTAATGAATTCCTAATATAGATGGATACCTAATTAGGGAATGATCCATGATATTGAGATTATGAAACCCTAGTTATGGAAGCTAATGAATTATAACCCTATTGAGGGCATTAATGGAAGTGATCCTCATACATGATGATGGTATGATCTTAATGTGATGTAATGTGAATAGTAAACCCTAATCTAGGGTAATGTGATGACGTGAATAGTAAACCCTAATCTAGGGTAATGTGATGACATGAATAGTAAACCCTAATTCTGAGTTATGCTTTTAAGTATGAAACTCTATGATTGAATTATGAAATGAGGAAACACTATTCCTAATTAAGCTAAAGGGGTTGGTTAACCCTAATTGAATTAAAAAGGGAAACCCTAACCCTAGTAAGGGCATAGTGGTACAATCCTTGAAAAGTAAAGTTATCTTTGTTTTGCAATGTGCTGATATAGAGATAATGTGTGTATTATCAAATGTATTAATTATGCATGTCTTTATGAAATGGTGAACATAGCCAGGTAAAATATATGATGTCATATTCATTGAAAGCACTTTATAAGCTTTGAAAGTAATGATATGCTATGTTGCCTAGTGAGAGGTAACATATGAGATTGATAGGTTGTATGAGCCATGAGAAATATCTGCATTGCTACAATCATGTTCATACTGTTACATGACTTGATGGCAATATGTTACTTGGTAACAAGTGTTTGATGATCTAAGGGTTTGAACACCCATATTCCTGAATCACAATGATGAGATGGTTAGAGATTGATATCCCAATGTTAGCTAGATGTGAAATGAACTTGATACAATTAATACTCTTTCTTTATAGAAATTGTCCTATTGGTTTATGTTTGAAAACATGTCTGATGCTAAAAGAATACCATAATGTACTTAAATAATCAAGTATAATGATATCATGTAGAGCCTTGACCATAGATCCATCCTTGTCAGAAGTTAAATGATGGTGAAATAGGTTTTCCTAAGGGAACTCCTGGAGAGCATACTTTTGAGTATGTGGGGGTTATGGACGTGAATATCCTTACGTCCTAATGAGGGAATTGATGTGAGATGTATATTTGATCTCTCAATCCTTCATTATATGTTTATGCTGGGATGATGTATCACTAATCTCCCGATGATGTTGTTAATGCCGCATCGATGTGAGATAAACAAGAAATCCCTCGATGGCAAAGAGAGTACAGCATGCCACTGAAACTCTAATAGCAAAGTTGCCAGAATACCCTGGAAAGCTATTATAGCAGAGACACAAGATGTCATGCATGTTGTTCCTCACACTGATTGAGGATGATGAGGTCATAGGAATCTGACTCTTTTAATGACCTATGTATGGTACCGATTGCAATTTCGTAATGGTCGGTTGGAGTATGAGCAGTATACCTCATCTCCTCAGGGCATAAATATGTTTGAAAAAGATAATCAGCCGTATAGCATAATTGCTTAGGTTGAACTACAAGAAATAATGATTGATGGTACATTGTTTATAATATTCTAGTTGAATAACTAGTATACATGCTCTTCATATTCCTTATTGATATAAGTCTTGTCATTCAATCAAGTTATAATTGAAATGATTGCTTAGAGAATACTGCTCTACGTAGTTTATTCAATGAATTGTCTGTTGTTGAATAATTATAGTTCTACTACTCATTGTTTATTTTAACACTTACCAATAGCAATGCTTATGGCGGAGAGTTATATCTCTCGTTGGGACAATTATTCAATTGTCTCACCCCCGTGGGATTCAACTTTTTAGGTAGACGTCGAGGACGAAGGAACCCTTCAGTGGGTGAGCAACAGCAGCAACAACAACATCAGGGACAACAGTGATCCTCAGGTGGAGACACTGTCTGTCGAGTCTTGTAGATAGAAAGTCATATGTGTCGTCTCTGTACTCCCAGGTCCTAGGAGTCAGTAGATGTTTAATATAGATCTGAGATTTTGGAGCAATGCCTCAAGATTTTTGTATCTTGCCTTGTACAGTTAACAGGGCAGTTGATGCTTATAACCCTCGAGATGTGATATTACAGAGATGTAATGATGGACCAGTTTGTAAATAACTTACCTTGTTTATTAATGAAAGAGTTTCACAGTTTGTAGATCTCTTTACGAAAAGTTTTAATTTTTAGTGATTTTCAGTAATTCCGCTGCTAATTAATCGCTTCCGCATCGTTAATAACGTTTTCTCCTAATCGGGTCCCACACAAACAACCAATATTCCAAGATCCAACTCTAATCCTTTTTTCTTGGGCTTGCTTCTTTTCCTGCCTTCATCGAAAATGTTGCCCTTACAAATTTTTCACTACATCTAGGCAATGATGCGGTGGGACTAGCTTCTTTACCCACACCAGTCCAAGATGTGGAAACCCTTACACATTTTTCACTACATCCAGGCGATGATGTACGTAGTTGGGCTAGCTTCTTTACCCACACACATCCAAGATGTGGAAACCCTTTCTTGTCCTTCAACACAACTGGGCGTCGTTGTGTCAAAACCTCTTGCATATTTATCACTACACCCGGGTGTCGATGCAGCACGTCGCTAGGTAGGGACGCTCCAAATTTTTTATAAGGATCTATGTCATAGAAAGAGTGATAAGGTTTTTATGGCTATATGTCAACCTACCACCAAACCTCCTCCTTTACCCAGGCTTGGGACCGACTACATTTGCACAAAATATGAAAACATAGGCAGAGTTTTTTTCTTCATGGAAAAGAAACTAGGTAAAACTACTAAATCTAAAACTCGTCGACTGAGACCAGTAATAGTGGCAAAATAGGGGAAACCACAACGAAACTTACATGGGACAATTTGAGGTTTTCAAAAGCTTCTTCAAACCCTTTAGAGTTGCAAACACGACATGGGACATTGTCCAATGATCTAAATCATGCCACCAGTCATGCAGTTCCAACATCAGACAAACTATGATTGGGAAACTTGGGTCATTCTAATCAAGAAGAAAGGAACAATGAGAAAGTATTCCAAGAGATACATAAAAGGTATTTAAGGGGATTTATAGGGGTCCAAAAGTCCAAGGATGACAAGAGAATCGAAAAAGGAGAGGGGTAGGGGAATAAAATGGGAACGGAGCCGTCGAAGAACGGCAAAGGGTAGGAGCAATCAAACTATATAAACATTGGGATGAAAAGTGTGGAATAGGAGAAGGAATGCAATGGGAAAGTAAATGAGGAAAATATGAAGGATCTAGGGAGAAAATCACAAAGGGATGTCAATGGCTAGTTCATTAATTGAGAACATTCATTATCTCCTTCCCAAGACATGATACAAGAAAATGGTTGCCCTGTCTGGATTCAACATCCATATAACGACCAAACAAAATAAAAGAAAGGCAACCCATGCTTGGAAAATATATCCAAGAAACATTAAACAAACTGTATACTAATAATTTTTTAATATAAATGATTTCCATTTTTCTTTCCTACTTCATTTGAGGGCTAAAACAAGTTTTAAATTGATAGCTGGTCTATTTGCGACATGTAGAATTTGATCTCGAGGTTAGATTTCAATTTTGAGGCTTCCTTTTATGAGTTCTAATATAATTAGGGTTTATGCTTATTATATTTATATTTATTATGATATCACACAATTATCATCAAAATCATTAAAATGAGTTGTATTAACTTCATATTTCTATCAAAAGGGTTATTTGTATTATTATGCATGAACAAGTTATTCTACTCAATTACCCATTGACTCCATTGTTATCAACATTAACTTATACAATGGAAAATTAACTCCATCCATTTACATGAAAGGTACAATTATGATTCCTTTTCATATGTTAGTCATTTTTTTATCATTGTGCATGAATTAGTGAATAAAGAGCATATATGAGTTATTAAAAGGGATTACTTACATATTAAGAATTTAGTTTAATAGTTCTAATTTCATGCTTATAAAGGTATCTTATGTTGTTATGACACCTAATGATGCTAATGCATCATATTAGGTATTAAACATAATTGGGTTAGGTTATCCCAAAATAAACTAGGTTTTAGGTTTTGTATACTCATTTCATCATCATATGAGTATTTATAGATTCAAGGTATGATTACAGTTTCATGTAACTTTAGCTAGGGTTGATACATGAGTTTCTCATTATATGTACAGTAATGCTCATTAGGGTCCAAACAAGTGTATTAGGGTTTTGTGTGTATCCTTGTTTGGTCAAAAACTAAAGGTTTAAACATACAAGAATCACATCCAACAGATTAGGGTTTGTAGAGCCAACATTCTAGGTCTGGGTATGTTACAACATTCCAACCCTTGAAGAGGATTTTGTCCTCAAAATATAATCATCCTTACACGAACAAAAAACTTCTCTCCGCCGTTTAAAAAGGTTTAATACAAAAAATTTAAAGATATCACAGTTTCATATATACATTGTTTAGTTGCAATACTAAGAGAGGTTTCAATGTACACATGTCAAGCCTCCAACTAAAAGGTCATATCCACTTAGGGTTGAGTTTTAGGACCTTGTGTTTCTAACCTAGCAACCCTAAGGTTCATATGAGCATCCAAAATATCACTAGGTACAAACTCCACAACCTAAAGGAGGAAAGAGGGTAGGTCCACTAAAATTTTGTACATGTGATATCTTCCTAGTCATCACTCAATTTCCAAAACTAGGGTTTGTGATTTTTGTGCTCACGGAATATAGGGTTCCTCTATTACGACTTCATAAATCTCTTCATTGTGATTTGTTTCTAGAAAACATCAATAAAATCCATAAGGTTTTCTTTGTACATATAATACTATTGTGGAAAGTAACTTTTAAAGGTAATAAACCATGCATGTAAAAATATGTACTAAAATCAATGCAAGAACCAAGTCACAAGTAATCTATGTTAGAATCTTCTTATCATTTTAGTTTAACATCCACATCACTCAGATCCATCCTAAGACAAAAAAGCATAACTTTGGTTAACCAAGATTATAGGGTATGATCTTATGACTCCCCTCACATTAGGATTTACTCATCAATATTCTGATGTGTACATGTTATGATTCTAAAATTTTCTTCCGTCATCTCATAGGCATGTAAGGTATATTCTATGGTAAATATATCACTTATATGGTGACTATGTAAGGCAAGGGTCCTACATTGGGAGACAAATTTGAAGTATTTATAATGACTTCCACAGTTCTGATACCATCTTGTAAGGAGTGGGACTCGAGAGGGGATCCACTCCTCACTAAATTAAATAAGATTCACCATCAATAACAAACACAAATCAATTTTTTTTTAAATGGATGATTAACTTTTATTTAATATTTGAAAAATGGATATCATAAGACCAAAGTATAGCATCAAAGTAAAATATCATGACCATTTAAAATTTACAAGATTACATGATAATATCCTACTTGGAGTTTATATGAGAAAAACAACTCTAAGATCTAAGAAGAGGGATATCCAAGTAGTTTCAAGTCTATTTCGTAATTGTCATCTCCACTAAGACAAGTGTAACGACCTCAAATCTAGGTATTACATTCTAATTCCTTTTCTTAAAACTTAAATTTTACTTTCTTTTATAATTATTTCAAGTAGTTTCTTCGACCTTTAATATAAGCTATAGTGTAGTGTTGGACTTATGTCATTATCCTTTCATATAGACATACATGGTAGTGACATTCAGGAATATTAGGGAAATTAATATGCATATTGTGGGATAATCATACATAACACTAGGTGTGGGGCCAATTCTAATGTAATATCCCATTTTTCCTTGGGTAGAGATTTAATGTGGAGAAAATATCCAGAATTCATTTTAATTATACAGAAAATAAATTATTATTTGTAGGCTATTTAACACCCATTGATTAGTATTAACATCTTTTGTATTTAAAATGAGGTTGAAGATAGAAATATGCCTTTTGCGAGTTCAATGGCCAATCTATGATATTTGGGGGCTAAAGGATGTTTAATGCACACTGGTTTATTTTGGAGAGACAATATAATTAGTTGGCCTTTATCATTGCAAATTAAGTTATGTCACGCTGCTCTTACAGTGGATGTCGCATACTGGTCATTTTAAGTAACACTCGTGCTGAGGGACGGTTGTGATATTCTGCCTGAAGGACCAAAACACCAGAGATGCTAAGCATCATCTTCAATAGTCCGAACGTGGGCGTTACCAAGTGTCATGGTTCCTTAGCCAATTTCTCTCACGACGAGTCATAATTACTCACAGTATCGACGCTTTAGTTTTGTGAGAGCAAGACGCTCCCAAGGAATCTTAAATTAGGGTTTGCGGTGCCCGAGCCGCCAAACGCCCAAATAGCTTCCGAAACGGCTGCTGCCTCCTCACCAAAACACCTCGCCAAGCCGCTCACATTACTTCATGTCGCACTGAGATCATACACACACTAGAAATAAACATGTCTCTATTACCCTATCCACTCGATTTCTGCGGTGTGCATACTGCTGTCGTCTCTGGCAAGAACGAGAGGCTGTGCCTCTATGGTCCTTCTTAGTTCAATTAGAGGTAACGATACCGTATCTACTCTATGAGTTTTCAATTCCCTGTTTCTTTTTACGATGAGCCTACTCAAATCACTCGGTCAATGAAATCCCCTATTTCTCGCACGAGAGTTGTTTTTGGACGGAATACATGGTGCAACGTATAGGCACCAGACCCATTTTCGTACCGTTTGTATGCTTCTGACTAAATAGTTTCCTTTCTCTTCCATCTATCATCTATGCCGACTAACAGTCAGCTGCTGGAGCAGTAGATGCTGGTGGTTTGGGCCAGCAATCGTGTTCTACCCCTTTTCGCCGAGTTAGGGGAGATAAATGAGGGCTATAAGTTTTTCCACTTGGTTGTATGCTTACTGTCCTCCTTAAACTTTTATCCCTGTCATGCTTTCTAGTGTTGGCGTCGGGGTACGCTCCTGTTTCCACCTTGTGTGTATGCTGTTGTCCAGAACAGGCTGGGTGACCTGTGGGGTATGTGCCATTGGTTCTTTACCTCCGTGACCTGTACTTCCCAGTTCGCCCAGACACCAACAAGGTCGAGGATCTCCTTCGCCTCCTGAACAGCTAAAGTCATATCCATGGAAGAAAATTGGGGAGCTTGCAGAAAGTGTCAGCCGAGGGTTGGGGACAAGGTTTCAATCCTGAGCATGACCTGATGTATTCTACTTTTGCTTCCACGGTTGACCTTTCTGATTGGAGTTTTGGTTTTGTTCTCCACTATAGTTTCCTTTTATTACCAACCAAGCAGGGACCCCGACAGTGATCGTGAGACCAGGGAACCTGTAAGGGTATCGCCCACCTGCGTGATGAGTCCTCCAGCGATGAACACATGGAAGGGGCACAAGTCCTTCTGTTTGAATAGCAACCCACATGATTGACGTTGAGGTATGAAACCAGAAAGAATTGCTTTTTTTCTTGGCTAACTTAATACTCCGGTGATTAGCAGAACTGGGTAATAGGTCGTGTTTTGTGTATTGAGACCCTACTGATCACAAACTACCAAATACACATATTGCCTTTTGTTTTATTTTGAAACGGATTGCATGATTATGAGTTGTTTTTTGAGATCAGAGACAAAATAGTTGTTAGTAATTTTTTATTCAATTAGTCTAGCGTGGTATGTCAGAATGGACACGCACAGTTTCATGATTTTTTGTAGAACTACAATAATTGTTCCGTCTTAGTAAGACAAGTTTTACTCGACTTCAGATCAGAGATTTATATAAAACCCATAGAGTCTTCCGAACTATTGACATTGGTAGCAGGATCTGAGTTAAACATCCCAGGAAGTGTTTTAATAAGCTAAGTAACTATTTAAGATTTAATATTAACACTAATTACCCTTTTATGCCTAGGTGGTGATATTAATTTTGGTTCAGACTTAGGTGATCATTTTATTTGACTTAAACATGAATGGAGGTATGTACTCCTTTCCATTTTTTTAACTGGGCATTTATATGACTACTTTTTCCATAATGAGGCAATTCTTGAAATGCTTACTCTTTTGTTCCACTTTGACATATCCTATTCTTTTGAAATTATTATTACATGTTGAATTGGATCAATGACCCTACATGCTATTGTGCATGTATTATGACATGTATGAATAATGTACTTTGCCACTCTATATTATGCATGGTAGATAATCTGACTAGCTAACTATTGTAGATGATTATGCGTAACCATTAGGGTGTGCTACTTCTACCTTTATATATACATAGGTGTGCTAATTCCGCCTATGGGTGTGCTACTTCTACCCAAAATTTATATACAGTCCAATGACTCAGTGGTGTCTTGGCCCTACTTTAGTTAATTTAGTCTAATATATCTACATGCAAATAAATGTTATTTCATGATGGTTGATTGTGGCAAGGTTTGTTGATTATTGGATTATTTATATTGCCTCATTCTTTTGGAAATTCTTTCTCTTGCTAATTCTCATTGAAACTTACCTAATTTTATGGCTCCCTTTTTTATGGGAACATCTTACTTTACTTTTTAAATTCCTAGTTAATCTTTTAACGTACATACTCAGCTTTTGCTTATTTATACCTTATTTTCCTATTTTTCTGGGTGTTCCCTCCACCCAGGTGTAGGTGCTTTACAAGGAAGAGACTCAGGATGATTGTGAGCTAATTGGTGGACATAAGGACAACTTGAGATAGCCTTATTACCCTCTGTATATGGGCATATGTGTGAGTAGATGTACTTTTTTCATTTTATGTACTACCCTTAGGGTGAGAATGTTATGTACATGGGAATATTTTGGTAACTTTGTAAATAGTTATATTTTCCGCTGCTTAATTATTTCTTGGCTCATTTTTATACCATTGAGTGGGCCCATTATCGGGTCCCACTCTTTACAGAATGATATCAGAGCCTAAGCAGTCAATAACTAGACTATTTCAAGTTATCCTAGATTTTTGATCCTTTAGAGGTTGTCATCATACCTAAACCTTAGTCGTGTTTACCAATTAGGATTTCATCCCTATCCATTTTGGTGGTATATATGCATTCCAATCAAAGTATCTGGATGACCTGGTTTGGGTGAACTCTTACAAATCCTACCCTTTTTATATGCATAGCTTTCTATACATAAAGGTTGTCTCTCCTAGGAAGTAGCCTCTACCTCCCTCCTTAGGGGAGGACAATTCATTTACTATAGAAAGAGTAGGTTGACTTGAACTCACATAATTTTGCATAACCCTGGTAAAAGTCATTAAACCTTTTGCTTTTGTTGTTTCCTAGCATATCATACATGCATTATGTGAACTATGCATGCATGGATACAAAGTTAAAATGTTGACATGATTATTAGATTTTGAGGTATTATATGATAGCACTAGATGATATGAACTAGATCCTTTAAGGTTAGTCTAGTCTTTCCCGCAACATGGAGTTATCTCAACATAGTGTTGCTTAACACTTGCCACCCAAGAGTTGAATACTATCCTAGCTGAACTTGTGATATCTCATAAATGAGGATTTTTTTTAAGGAAGATATATGTGTCAAGTAATGATCCTTTAGATTTTATTCCTCACATACCCATAAGGTAGGAATGATGATGATCTTCCTGGTCTTATAACAGAGTGATCACATATTTGAACCACATAATAAAACTTTGTACCATGTTAGTTTCCCCCGAGGACGTGTGGAGACACAATTATATTTGGAAGCTACATTTGATACTCTATTAGTAAAACTTCATATGTGCACCGACACTGAGGTTATGTGAGGTAGGTGCATATAGGGTTGATCCTTAAAAGATTTGACCACTCTCTCATCACCATCATGTAATTAGTTTACCTAGTGTGTGAGATGAGGAGTTGTTTGACTATCTAGTTGACATGGGCTTATAATGACACCATGGTAGTTAACCAACTAAGGTAGTAGAGTCCCTAATCTCTTCTTATTATGGTTATCCATGGTATTATAAATAAATGATGTTTTGGGATGTGATGGCATAGATCACGATTAAGAGAATGGTGAAATAATGAAGGTTGTGCCTAGTTGGGCCTACTAGAGGTTCACTGCATTGTAGAAGAAAGATGTATCTCCTCATTTGGAATAGGCATATGCATGTTATAATCTTTGATGAGGTGTGTAGAGAAGCCTCTTTTGATAAGATCATGTGATGTTTGGGTGATAGTATAAGTGGTGCATGGTAAAAGTGGTTGACTTGGTTCTCAGATTGATTTTGGCGCCATTTTGGATTTCCATCACAAGGTTTTCATCGTCAAACTTATTTTCATTATTAAATTATTAATAATAAAAAAAACTTTTGAGATTTCATTGATGATTTTGGAACTAAGTCACCACTACAAGAAAGTTTTAGTAGTAGTTAGGCCCTTTAGAGAAGAAATATTTGACTATTTTTTTTTCAACCCTCTGACCCTAAGCATGAGTGTGATATAAGATTTAATAGGAAGAAGAATAAATATAATAGCTACATTCTTGTCGGCTACCTCTCTTAACTCGATGTATGGTTAGATTGGTCCTTTTAAGGGATGGAACCTAGTACACTTAGGTCTGTAACTTAAATTAGTGAATAGTTGTGATCAGTGGTTATTAGCATCAGAAACTATTAATGATAGGGATACAAAACATCATAATAGTATGATGGACAAACCTCCTTTATAAGGTAAACAAAAAAACTAAAATTGAGATATCATCCTCAACTGTAGTATAAATTTCCTAGACCAATTCACGTTATGAGGAGATAATAAGGCGTGATGGATGAAGTAATGTAAATTCATGTTGGGTTCTGCATACAATTGTTATGTGACTATGTTATGCTAGGACCCCTATATTAAATTTATCTAGTGAATTAGAAATTTATAATTAGTTAGAAGATTACAGCTTAGTATTTTGATTTGTAGCTTGGTGGATTTCAGAGATGAAATCCTCTTTAAGGGGTGGTGTTCTGTAATGACCTCAAATCTAGGTATCACATTCTAATTCCTTTTCTTAAAACTTGAATTTTACTTTCTTTTATAATTATTTCAAGTAGTGTCTTTGACCTTTAATATAAGCTATAGTGTAGTGTTGGACTTATGTCATTATCGTTTCATATAGACATACATGGTAGAGACATTCAGGAATATTAAGGAAATTAATATGCATATTGTGGGATAATCATACATAACACTGGGTGTGGGGCCAATTCTAATGTAATATCCCCTTTTCCTTGGGTAGAGATTTAATGTGGAGAAAATATCCAAAATTCATTTTAATTATACAGAAAATAATTTTTTTAGGCTATTTAACACCCATTGATTAGTATTAACATCTTTTGTATTTAAAATGAGGTTGAAGATAGAAATATGCCTTTTGCGAGTTCAATGGCCAATCTATGATATTTGGGGGCTAAAGGATGTTTAATGCACACTGGTTTATTTTGGAGAGACAATATAATTAGTTGGTATTTATCATTGCAAATTAAGTTATGTCACGCTGCTCTTACAGTGGTCATTTTAAGTAATGCTAGCGCTGAGGGACGGTTGTAATATTCTGTCTGACGGACCAAAACGCCAGAGACGCTAATCGTCGTCTTCAACCGTTCGAACGCGGGCGTTACCCAGTGTTACGGTTCCTTCGCCAATTGCTCTCGCGTCGAGCCATAATTACTCACGGTCTCGACGCTTTAGTTTCGTGATAGCAAGATGCTCCCAAGGAACCTTAAATTAGGGTCTGCGGTGCCCGAACCGCCAAACGCCCAAATAGCTTCCGAAACGGCTGCTGCCACCTCACCAAAACACCTCGCCACGCCGCCCACATTACTTCATGTCATACTGAGATCATACACACACTAGAAATGAACATGTCTCTATTACCCTATCCACTCGATTTCCGCAGTGTGCATCTGTATCCTCGCATTGGAATCCCAGTCCCAGCTCCAGCTCTACCGGCGAGTCCGTCTACGCCCTCAACACCTGAGAAGGTGTCACACCACCCACCGATATCTTCTCTGCATGCGACCGATCAAGCCAGAGGGGTGGAGATGGTGTTGTGAAATCATAGGTTGGCACAGCCGTGCTGGGCAGCACGACCGTAGTGGTAGCACTACTGTGGTGGCTGATTTTGTATTGTGAATCCATATTGTATGATATAGATTGATGATGATAATGTTTGCTTTCTCTCTTGATTAACTAATCCAAATGAAATGTGACCTAATGTGCATGTTTCTATATTTGAGACCTAATCTTGTACACATTTCACCATAATCTTGTATTAACTATATTGCTCAATTATGAATGATAGGATACCTACATTTGTGTGTAATGATTATCTTGATGATGAACATGCATGTACATTGGAGATGTTGAAATCAATGTTATAGAATATGATACCTAGACTAGGGTATGATTAAGACTACAAGATGTTGCTATTGTAAATCAATCTAGGATATGAACAAATCTTGTTCTTGCATATATTTGTGCTTCTAATCCTCATGCTTGACCTAATTCTGTAAATTTTGATACATGTTGAAATAAGATTCAAACTTGTCCATTCAAGCATCCTAATTTGATTTGATTATGTGCTTTGAACCTTGAAACATGCATGTTAAAGATACATTGATGTTGAATCTCAAACTTAACTCACATGTGGGTCTTCTATTTCTAAAATGATTATGTAAACTCCTAAATCAGTAACATATATTATTCCTTGTGCACCCAAATACCTTGTGAATTGTGTATGCGCCCTAAGGTGATTAAATGCCTAAATCTTGACTTGAAATACGACCTAGTATGTATGTTGATATATGAAGCTCTAGTTAAAACTTCAAGATTGACCCCTAATTAATACATTATAACATAATTGAATTGTGCATTTGTGTTGTTGCAGGTGTTGTTGACTTCCTGTTGATTTGCATATATTTCTTCTTCAGCCTTCAAGTGAGGTATAATATTCTCACTCTCCCAATGTGTCATTAGGCTTCATTTTAATTCAAATCTTTGATATATGGAATCATGGTTTATTTACTGTTTAGTATTTACTGACAAGCATGATTAAATGATGTTACACAAAACTTAGGATATGAATGATGAAACTAGGATTGTAGGTATAAGAATGACAACATACATGTATTTGTTGGCCTAGAAACCCGTCTAAGATTTACTTATTAGGAGTAAATCTTGGATAGTCTCCGGTTTGGGACTGTTCTTGAACACTTAATCTCATTTAGGATGTAAGTGTATAATGTGTATTGGGTTTTCAAGAAAATTTTGGTAGCATTTCCATGTTTGTTCTCTAAGTACATATGTACTTGGAAAACAGCGGGGAAATGTTGTCAAAATTTTCTTAAAAACCCAATGCACATTATACACTTACTAGTGAGATTAGGTGTTCAAGAATGGGATAGGTGGTGCTCATTTAGTATATATAAGACCTTAAACCCTAAACTTTTAACCATAAACCCTAATCTTTTAACCCTAGACCCTAATCTTTTAACCCTAAACCCTAATATATACTTGTTTTCTCTTTGATCATAGAATGGATAGATCATGGATGTCCATTCCAAATCATTGCACCCCAAAGTTTGTTTCTAGTCTTGATCAGTTTATTAGATTTGTCGAGGAACATAGGAAACAACCTGGATATAGGTTCTACTGTCCATGTAGGCATTGTGGTAACAACTTCAAAGTCAGCACTGGTAACGAAATCAAAAGTCATGTCATGTGCAACGGGATTGTACAAGGCTATATAGAATGGCACTGGCATGGAGATATTTCAAACTTGAAATTAGTGGATGTCAATAGCAGTGCTTGTATGGAAGAAGAAATTGCCTCCGATGATGTAGATGTGAAAGAACCAGTTCCAGTAGACATCGTTGATGTGATGTTGGATAATTGTGGGGTAGAGCACATCAATCCATCTCCCATGTTTAGAAACATTGTGCATGATGCTGAGATACCATTATACATAGGTTGTAATAAGTTTACGAAGCTTAGCGTTGTGTTGAGATTGTATAAGCTGAAAGCTAACAATAGATGGAGCGACAAAAGCTTCACATCATTGTTGTCTTTGTTGAAAGAAATTCTTCCTGAAGGAAACGAGCTGCCAATCTCAACATACCAGATAAAGAAATTGTTGTACCCAATGGGAATGGAGGCTAAGAAGATACACACATGCTTGAATGATTGTGTATTATTTCAAAAGGACTACGTGGATTTAAAAGATTGTCCAAAATGTGGTACGTCAAGGTATAAATTGACGACTTCGGGGGAGTCCAAAATTGGTTCTCCTGCTAAGGTGATGTGATATCTATCTATAATATCACGGTTTCAATGCTTGTTTGCCAATCCGATAGATGCGACGAATTTGAGGTGGCATGCAGATGTTAAAAAAAATAATGATGGGATCATATGACATGCGTCGGATTCCCCATAGTGGAAGAAGATTGATTTATTGTACCCTAAATTTGGTGAAGAAGTTAGGAATCTAAGAGTTGGCCTTTGTACAGATGGGATGAATCTGTACATGACATTGAGCAGCCAACAGAGCAATTAGCCAGTTATGCTTGTTATATACAATCTTCCTCCCTGGTTGTGTATGAAAAATAAGTACGTTATGCTATCGTTGTTGATATCGGGCCCTAAACAACCTGGAAATGATATCGACATTTATCTTGAACCTCTGATTGATGACTTAAAGAAACTCTAGGGTGAAGGTGTGATGACCTATGATGCTTCACGAAGAGAGACATTTTGTTTGCACGCTATGTTGTTTTGTACTGTTAATGACTTTCCAGCATATGGGAATTTGTCTGGATATAGTGTAAAAGGATCTAAAGTGTGTCATATATGTGAAGAGAACACTGATTCAATACGACTAAAACATGGCGGAAAGACTGTATATCTTAGTCATTGAAGGTTTCTTCCAAAATTCCATCTGTATTATAGGTTGCGCAAAGCATTCAATGGACAGAATGAGGAATGGAGTGCACCTAAACCTATTCCAGGGGAGGTTGTTTATGAAAGAGTAAAAGACTTTGCCAATGAATTTGGTAAGAGATCACAATGTACCATGGCCATATGAATTTTTATTCAAGAAGAAGTCAATATTTTGGGATCTTCCTTATTGGAGTTCTTTGGTAGTCAGGCATTGTATCGATGTCATGCACGTTGAGAAAAATGTTTGTGATAGCGTCATTGGTACTATATTGAATATACCAGGTAAGACTAAAGATGGGATAAAATCCAGAATGAACCTACGTGAAATGGGAATAAGGACAAAATTAACAGAAGTAGTTAGTAGCAATCAGAGAACATACTTACCTCCCTCTCATTACACGTTGTCTAGAAAGGAGAAGAAAGTTTTTTATTAATGCTTGGTAAATGTTAAGGTGCCACAGGGTTACTCATCCAACATCCATAGATTGGTATCAATGAAAAATCTGAAGTTGATAGGTCTTAAATCTCATGATTGTCACACTCTAATGCAACAAATATTGTTCGTGACAATTTGATCTATATTGTCGAAGCATATAAGGTTTGCAATCATCAGATTTTGTTTCTTTTTTAACAGTCTATGCAGTAAAGTTATTGACCCTGATACTCTCGATAAATTGCAAAGAGAAGTGGTTGTTACCCTATGTCAACTTGAGATGTATTTTCCTCCTTCGTTCTTTGATATCATGGAACATCTTGTTGTCCACCTGACTAGGGAAGTGAAAATGTTGGGACCAGTTTTCTTGCATTAGATGTATCCCTTTGAACGATACATGAGTGTTTTTAAAGGTGATGTTTGAAACCGTTATCGGCCTGAAGGGAGTATTATTGAGGGTTATGTGGTGAGGGAGGTTATGGATTTTTGCAATGACTTTTTGAGTGGTAATGACGCTCTTGTTAATGATAAGAATATTGAGGAGTATTTCGGAAAAGGAATTTTGGGATCACATATGAAAGTAATCAGCTGTGCGCAGTTGGAATAAGGTCACTTGTATATTTTACACAACATCGAAGAAGTGAGTGTTTATATCGAGGAACATACCAATTTTATTAAGAGACAATATCCTCGAGCCAATTCAATGTGGCTTGCTAGAGAGCATAACATGACATTTATTAAGTGGTTAGAAGATAAAGTCTTATATCAACTATCTCAAGCACCAAATAATCTTACTAAAACTATCAAATGCCTCGCCTTTAAACCAAAATTGAATGTTATGTCTTATGAATGGTTTGACATCAATGGATTCTCATATTTCATAAAGCGTCAAGATGATAAGAGTGTCGTCCAAAACAGTGGGGTCACCCTTCAAGCGTCTTCATTGTTTTTTGCAAGTACAAAGAATAAGAGTCCACATGAAGCTGAAATGTCATATTACGGTGTCATTGAAGACATATGGGAGTTTGACTATGTAGATTTCAGAATTCCGCTCTTTAAATGTAATTGGGTTGATAACACCAAAGGAGTTATAGTGGATGAATTGGGCTTCACATTTGTGAACTTTAAAAAGATTGGCGAGAAGGGTGAACCATTCATATTGGCATCACAGGTAAAATAAGTATTTTATATTGATGATCCTGCAAATGATAAATGGTCGGTTGTTCTTCATGGTAAAAGATAGTTCATTGAAGATCCTATAGATGAAAAAGAGTACTATGATAAGTATGATGACTCCAGTCCATTCTCAGTTGGGTTGCCAACACCACCAAATATTGAAGATAATGATGACTTGTATGTGCACGGAGATCACAATGAAGGATTGTTAATTGATAAAAGATTGCAATATTAGAGGCATGCATGTTTATATTTTTTATATGTTTTATTTTTCTGAATGTGAACTTTACAATGTTTTATTATCTTCTAGTTATGTCAAATGCTAAATGTTTGATTTTTTTAATGACACTTTCATATGATTGAGCATGAACATGATGACCATGATGATGATTATCGTGAGGGTGAGGATATCAATGTGTTGTCTCACAATGTAAGTTTTAAAAATATATCCTATATTTCTATCTATATGTCTATTTATAGTTATATCATGTAAGTGTGTTTATTTTGTCAAATTTTATGTTGATGATGTACCCCCTGAAGAACTTGGGGCACTTGATGAGCAGCAAAAAATTTTGAAAAAGTGAGGGCATCACTATGATGAACAAGTTACTACAACAAAGGGGCAATGGACCCAAACTGGCTGTGGATTTTGATCATGCAGGAAATCCAGTTGGAGTGAACCACAACTTGTTTATTTCATATCTTGGGGTTCTTACTCGTAGCCATTGTAGTCTTAATGTAGAATCTTGGCATAAAGTTCCTAAGGGGAAGAAAGACTTAGTATGGAAGGAACTATGCGTGAGTTATTAACATTTGCAATTATATTTTGTAGATTACTAATTTTTAGGATACAAGTTAATAGCAATTCTATTTTGCAGAGTATATTTGAATTGGATGAAAAGTTGCATCATAAATGCATGATGCAACGCTGTGGGAGGGTCCTAAGGAACTATAGGATAAATCTCACCTGAGATTACATACGAGATGTTGAGAAGAGGAAGAAGCCAACCACTGAGTAATGGAACTACCTGGACCCCTATGACTGGGAGGAGTTTGTTACCAAAAGAAAAATCGATGAATTCAAGGTATTAAGCGTCACTCCCAATTTAATTAATATACGTTCTTATGTATTCACCTATTCAATATGAACCTTTAGTGTTACTAACCAAATCAATGTGCTTACTAACAAGGCTATCAGTGATTCTCAAAGAGTAAGGCATGCACTAAATGTGCATGACCACACGATGGGTCCAAAAGGCTATGCAGGCGTTCGCCAAAGACAACAGGATGAGTCTACTGCTCAGTCTGCTGCTACTCAAGAGACTGTAGAGTCCTCTACTATTGGTCTTGCACCTCTTCCTCACCATGCTATGTGGATAGCTGGGAGGCAAAACAAGAAAGGAGATATAACCAAGCCCGCAACTACTGAGGTGGCTACAAAAATAGTAAAATTCAACTCTTAGAGCAATCGATATTGATTATTGTTATATTTACTTACCAATTTCTATTGATGGCGATTAGCGGGAGCTTCACAAGCAGAGGAAGGAAGTCAAGTTCATCCCTGAGGGCACAATTAATGAATTGATAGTTGCTCTTCGTAACCCAAAGCATCATGGACGTGTTAGGGGTGCAGGCGCTGGTATGGGCATAAAAATATTCTTTGGGCCATCACAGCGCAAACTTGTCCCAAAAGTAGGATTATCAAATATTGAGGTAACCTATTCTTTTTTTAGAATGTTATTGCGAAAGAGAATTCAATAATCAAAAGCTAGCATTTCTTTTATCGATGTATAGGTAGGTGAGTTAATTAATAAGAGAATCCAAGAAGCAATGGTGAAGTGGCAGGCATCTCAGGCTGCCACTCAGACAGTACATGTGGCGTGTCGCTCTTCTCCTACCACAGAGGTTGGGAGTAATCATGTAGACCCACCTAGCACATCTACTGTAAGTATTTTTATGACATAGTAGCTAGTCTTTTTAAGATTATATGTTTATGTATATATGTATATAACATTCTTTACATAAATTTGTAGGGGTTGAAACCATGCCATCTAAAAAGTTAAGAAGTTATCGT